>CANJKZ010000605.1:37500-47500 GCA_947471745.1 Closterium sp. Naga37s-1
TTTCCCCTTTTAGAGGACAACAAGGGTCCGCATCCCTGCGTTGGCAATGGAAGGAGGGATACGTGAGAGAGAGGGTGAGAGGGGATGGGAAATCGAGGGTAGGCAGAGCCCTCTCGGGGTTGGTTGGTGCGTTTGGCTGGATTGTTGTTGGTCGGCCTGTTGGAAGGGTGAGGGTCGCTCCCTCTCTCTTCTTCTGGTGGGCCGCGGGGCTCGCACACTGGACGGGCTAAGGATCGAAGGAGATTCTCCCTTCCGATGGGCGTGCCCCGGGCCCCCCGATGGATGTATATAGAAGGGGACACCTTCTTTATAAATCCATCAAAACGGTCTAGACGGACGACGACTGACTCGACGAAGACGGAACTAAGGACATAAGGACATAAGGCAGGGGAACCCATGCGTTTTTTTCGGCAAAATTCTAGGGATTCTAGGGGTCGCGGAGCCGAAATGCGAGGCCAAATCGGATCATCCGGGTCATCCGGGTGGAGAACCGGATCGTCCGGGTCATCCGGGTGGGGAACCGGATCGTCCGGGTCATCCGGGTGGGGAACCGGATCGACCGGACCATCCGGATGGGAAACCGGGTCATCCGGGTCGGGAACCGGACCAACCGGATCATCCGGGTGGGGAACCGGGTCGACCGGACCATCCGGATGGGGAACCGGATCATCCGGGTCATCCGGGTCGGGAACCGGATCGACCGGACCATCCGGATGGGGAACCGGATCATCCGGGTCATCCGGGTCGGGAACCGGATCGACCGGACCATCCGGGTGGGGAACCG
Organism: Closterium sp. Naga37s-1; assembly: GCA_947471745.1. Classification (NCBI taxonomy): domain Eukaryota; kingdom Viridiplantae; phylum Streptophyta; class Zygnematophyceae; order Desmidiales; family Closteriaceae; genus Closterium; species Closterium sp. Naga37s-1. The sequence continues at coordinate 38,285 of CANJKZ010000605.1, forward strand.
GACTCAACCGTACCATCCCCGTGGGGGACCGGACCCAACCGGACCATCCGGGTGGGGTGCCGGGTCGGGAACCGGACCGACCGGACCATCCGGGTGGGGAGCCGGATCAACCGGGTCATCCGGGTGGGGAACCGGATCGACCGGGTCATCCGGGTGGGGAACCGGATCGACCGGGTGGGGAACCGGACCAACCGGACCGACCGGACCATCCGGGTGGGGTACCGGGTCAGGAACCGGACTGGGAACCGGATCATCCGGGTCATCCGGATGGGGAACCGGATCATCCGGGTCATCCGGGTGGAGAACCGGATCAACCGGACCATCCGGACGGGGTACCGGGTGGGGAACCGGACCAACCGGACAGGGAACCGGACGGGAAGCCGGATCATCCGGGTCATCCGCATGGGGAATTGGATCGACCGGGTGATCCGGGTGGGGAACCGGATCAGCCGGGCAAGCCCGATGGGGAACCGGGTGGGGAAACGGACCAGCCGGGTAGGGTACCGGGCGGGGAACCGGACCATCCGGGTCATCCGGGTGGGGATCCGGATCGACCGGGTCATCCGGGTGGGGAACCGGACCAACCGGACCATCCGGGTGGGGAACCGGGTCGGGAACCGGATCAACCCGACCATCCGGTTGGGGAACCGGACCAATCGGACCGTGCGGGTGGGGAGCCGAATCGACCGGATGGGAAATCGGACCAACCGGGTGGGGAACCCGGTGCGGTTCCGGGTCGGGAGCCGGGTCAACCATCCGGACGGGGAACCGGATCATCCGGGTGGTCCGGGTGGGGAAGCGGACCAACCGGACCAACCGGGTGCGGTACCGGGTGGGAAACCGGACCAAACGGGTAGTGATCCGGACGGGGAACCGGATCATCCGGGTCGGGAACCGGATCAACCGGGTCTAGGGTGGGGAACCGGACCATCCGGGTGGGGAACCGGGTGGGGTACCGGGTCGGGGAACCGGATCAACCGGACCATCCGGACGGGGAACCGGATCATCCGGGTGGTCCGGGTGGGGTGCCAAATCGACCGTGCGGGGAGTCGGACCAACCGGACCATCCGGGTGGGGAACCGGGTGGGGTACCGGGTCGGGAACCGGATCAACCGGACCATCCGGACGGGGAACCGGATCATCCGGGAAGGGAACCGGATCGACCGGGTCTAGGGTGGGGAACCGGACCATCCGGGTCGGTCGGGTCGGAACCCGGATCCGGAACCGGGTGTTGAACCGTATCAACCGGATGGGAGCCGGATGGACCCAATCGGACGGACAAGCCGGACCAAAAACGGGTGGGGAACCGGATCGGAACCGGGTGGAGAGCCGAATGGGCCGGTTCGGTCGGATCAACCGGGCCGGAAACGGGTGGGTAACCGGATCAGCCGCCCCAGCCGGGTGAGGGATCCGGGTCGACCCGGTAGGGAGCTGGATCGACCGGGTCGGAACCGGTTGGGAAACCGGATTCACCGGACCGACCGGATCGACCGGATCAACCGGGTGGGGAACCGGGTCAACCGGACGGGGAACCGGATGGACCGGACCAGCCGGATCATCCGGGTTGGAACCGGGCGGGGAACCGGATCAACCGGTTGAGCCGGGTCGGTGGATCCGGATCCCACCACCCTAGGCGGGATGGATCCGGGTCGCACCCCCCCGGTTGGGATGGATCCCGATCACCCCTCTCGGGATGGGATGGATCCGGATCACCCCACCCGGGATGGGATGGATCCGGATCTCACCACCCTGGACGGGATGGATCCGGATAACCCCGCCGGGGGTTGGGATGGATCCCGATCACACCACCCTGGATGGGATGGATACGGATCGCACCTCCCTGGTGGGGATTGATCCGGTTCGAAACACCGCGGGTGGGATGGGTCCGGTCCGAACCACCCTGGAAGGGATGGATCCGGACCGGGCCACCGTGGATGAGACGGGTCCGGTTCTTTGCCGGCTCCCGGGTGGGTGTGGGTCCTTGGACGGGCCCGCACCCTCCCTAGAGCCCTTTATTCTTTGGGTCACACCTTCGTTCTCGACCGGGGTTCTTTGCGGGCTCTAGGGTGGGTGTGGGTCCTTGCACGGACCCCTACCTTCCCTAGAGCCCTTTTTTCATTTGGGCCACGCCTCCGGCTTCGACCGGGGTTCTTTGCGGGCTCTAGGGTGGGTGTGGGTCCTTGCACGGGACCACACCCTCCCTAGAGCCCTTTCTCCTTTGGGTCACACCTTCGATTTCGACCGGGGTTCTTTGTGGGCTCTAGGGTGGGTGTGGGTCCTTGGACGGGCCCACACCCTCCCTAGAGCCCTTTGCTCTTTGGGTCACATCCTTCGTTCTCGACCGGGGTTCTTTGCGGGCTCTAGGGTGGGTGTGGGTCCTTGCACGGACCCCTACCTTCCCTACCGGGTCGGGAACCGGATCGACCGGACCATCCGGACGGGGAACCGGATCATCCGGGTCATCCCGGAAGGGAACCGGATCGACCGGGTCTAGGTTAGGGAACCGGACCATCCGGGTGGGGAACCGGGTCCGATACCGGGTCGGGAACCGGATCGACCGGGTCTAGGGTAGGAAGCCGGACCATCCGGGTGGGGAACCGGGTCCGGTACCGGGTCGGGAACCGGATCGACCGGATCTAGGGTAGGAAGCCGGACCATCCGGGTGGGGAACCGGGTCCGGTACCGGGTCGGGTTTACCGGATCGACCGGATCTAGGGTAGGAAGCCGGACCATCCGGGTGGGGAACCGGGTCGGGTACCGGGTCTAGGGTAGGAAGCGGGACCATCCGGGTGGGGAACCGGGTCGAGTACTGGGTCGGGAACCGGATCGACCGGACCAACCGGATGGGGAACCGGATCATCCGGATCATCCGCATGGGGTGCCGAACCGTCCGTGTGGGGAGTCGGACCAACCGGGCCAACCGGGTGGGGTACCGGGTCGGGAACCGGATCAACCGGACCATCCGGACGGGGAACCGGATCATCCGGGTCATCCGGGAAGGGAACCGGATCTAGGCTAGGGAACCGGACCATCCGGGTGGGGAACCGGGTCTGGTACCGGGTCGGGAACCGGATCGACCGGGTCTAGGGTAGGAAGCCGGACCATCCGGGTGGGGAACCGGGTCCGGTACCGGGTCGGGTACCGGATCGACCGGGTCTAGGGTAGGAAGCCGGACCATCCGGGTGGGGAACCGGGTCGGGTACCGGGTCGGGTACCGGATCGACCGGATCTAGGGTAGGAAGCCGGACCATCCGCGTGGGGAACCGGGTCGGGTACCGGGTCGGGAACCGGATCGACCGGGTCTAGGGTAGGAAGCGGGACCATCCGGGTGGGGAACCGGGTCGGGTACCGGCGGATCGACCGGACCATCCGGATGGGGAACCGGGGTGCCGAACCGACCGTGTGGGGAGTCGGACCAAACGGGCCAACCAGGTGGGGTACCGGGTCGGGAACCGGATCAACCGGACCATCCGACCGGGGAACCGGATCATCCAGGTCATCCGCACGGGGCGCCGAACCGACCGTGTGGGGAGTCGGACCAACCGGGCCAACCGGGTGGGGTACCGGGTCGGGTACCGGGTCGGGAACCGGACCGACCGGGTCTAGGGTAAGAAGCCGGAACATCCGGGTGGGGAACCGGGTCGGGTACCGGGTCGGGAACCGGATCGACCGGACCATCCGGATGGGGAACCGGATCATCCGGGTCATCCGGGAAGGGAACCGGACCGACCGGGTCTAGGGTAGGAAGCCGGACCATCCGGGTGGGGAACCGGGTCGGGTCCCGGCGGATCGACCGGACCATCCGGATGGGGAACCGGGGTGCCGAACCGACCGTGTGGGGAGTCGGACCAACCGGGCCAACCGGGTGGGGTACCGGGTCAGGAACCGGATCGACCGGACCATCCGGATGGGGAACCGGATCATCCAGGTCATCCGCATGGGGCGCCGAACCGACCGTGTGGGGAGTCGGACCAACCGGGCCAACCGGGTGGGGTACCGGGTCGGGAACCGGATCAACCGGACCATCCGACCGGGGAACCGGATCATCCGGGTCATCCGGGAAGGGAACCGGACCGACCGGGTCTAGGGTAGGAAGCCGGACCATCCGGGTGGGGAACCGGGTCGGGTCCTGGCGGGTCGACCGGACCATCCGGATGGGGAACCGGGGTGCCGAACCGACCGTGTGGGGAGTCGGACCAACCGGGCCAACCGGGTGGGGTACCGGGTCAGGAACCGGATCGATCGGACCATCCGGATGGGGAACCGGATCATCCGGCTCATCCGCACGGGGCGCCGAACCGACCGTGTGGGGAGTCGGACCAACCGGGCCAACCGGGTGGGGTACCGGGTCGGGAACCGGTTCAACCGGACCATCCGACCGGGGAACCGGATCATCCGGGTCATCCGGGAAGGGAACCGGACCGATCGGGTCTAGGGTAGGAAGCCGGACCATCCGGGTGGGGAACCGGGTGGGGTACCGGGTCGGGAACCGGATCGACCGGACCATCCGGATGGGGAACCGGATCATCCGGCTCATCCGCACGGGGCGCCGAACCGACCGTGTGGGGAGTCGGACCAACCGGGCCAACCGGGTGGGGTACCGGGTCGGGAACCAGATCGACCGGACCATCCGGCCGGGGGAACGGATCATCTGGGCCATCCGGGAAGGGAACCGGATCGACCGGGTCTGGGGTAGGAAGCGGGACCATCCGGGTGGGGAACCGGGTCGGGTACCGGGTCGGGAACCGGATCGACCGGACCATCCGGATGGGGAACCGGGTCATCCGGCTCATCCGCATGGGGTGCCGAACCGATCGTGTGGGGAGTCGGACCAACCGGGCCAACCGGGTGGGAACTGGGCAGGGAACCGGATGGGGAACCGGATCTAGAGGACCGGCCGTATCGACCGGATCAACCGGGTGAGGAACCGGGTCAACCGGGCGGGGAACCGGATCAACCGCCCCAGCCGGGTGAGGGACCGGTTCGACCCGGTAGGGAGCCGGATCAACCGGGTCGGAACCGGGTAGGGAACCGGATGGGGAACCGGATCTACCGGACCGGCCGGTTCGACCGGGTGGGGATCCGGGTCAACCGGACTTGGAACCGGATGGACCGGACCGGACGGGGAACCTGATCTACCGGACCGGCCGGATCGACCGGGTGGGGAACCGGGTCAACCGGACGTGGAACCGGATGGACCGGACCGGCCGGATCATCCGGGTTGGAACCGGGCGGGGAACCGGATCGACCGGGTCGATGGATCCGGATCCCACCACCCTAGGCGTGATGGATCCGGGTCACACCACCCCGGTTGGGATGGATCCGGATCACCCCAATCGGGATGGGATGGATCCGGATCACCCCACCCGGGATGGGATGGATCCGGATCTCACCACCCTGGACTGGATGGATCCAAATAACCCCACCCGGGATGGGATGGATCCGGATCACACCACCCTAGATGGGATGGATCCGGACCGCACCTCCCGTGTGGGGATTGGTCCGGTTCGAAACACCGCGGGTGGGATGGGTCCGGTCCGAACCGCCCTGGATGGGATGAGAGGGGTCCGGCTCATTGTGGGCTCTAGGGTGGGTGTGGTTCATTGGACGGGGCCACACCCTCCCTAGAGCCCTCTATTTTTTTGGGTCACACTTCCATTCTCGACCGGGGTTCTTCGTGGGCCCAAGGGTGGGTGTGGGTCCTTGCACGGGCCCACACCCTCCCTAGAGCCCTTTACTCTATGGGTCGCACCTTCCTTCACGGCCGGTTGTGGTTCGAGGGCTCTAGGGTGACCGGTGGGGAACGTAGACCAGGGCGGGGGCAGGCTTTCTACGAGGTTCCTATCAACCCAGAGGGTCCTTTTGACCGGCTGGAATGAGGCAAGCGCTCAAATCAACCGGCCAAGGTTGAATTCCACCCTTGCACGGGCTCGGATGGGCTCCGGGACCTCTTTTTCCCGGTGCAAAGGCCCGGATGACCGGGGGGAAGTGTAAAGCAGGGTGGGAGCTTCCTTTGCTCGGGTTCCTATCCATCCCAAGGGTCCTTTTGACCGGCTAGGAATGAGGCAAGCGCTCCAATGCAACCGGCCAAGGTTGAATTCCACCCTTGCACGGGCTCGGATGGGCTCCGGGACCTCCTTTTCCCGGTGCCAAGGCCCGGATGACCGGGGGGGAGTGTAAACCAGGGTGGGAGCTTCCTTTCCACGGGTTCATATCCATCCCAAGGGTCCTTTTGACCGGCTGGAACGAGACAAACGCTCCAATGGACCGGCCAAGGTTGAATTCCACCCTTGCACGGGCTCGGGTGGGCTCCGGGACCTCTTTTTCCCGGTGCAAAGGCCCGGATGATCTGCGGGAAGTGTAAACCAGGGTGGGAGCTTCCTTTCTACGGGTTCATATCCATCCCAAGGGTCTTCTTGACCGGCTGGAATGAAACAATTGCTCCAATGGACCGTCCAAGGTTGAAATCCACCCTTGCACGGGCTCGGATGGGCTCCGGGACCTCTTTTTCCCGGTGCAAAGACCTGGGTGACCGGGGGGAAGTGTAAACCAAGGGTGGGAGCTTCCTCTCTACGGGCTCATATCCATCCCAAGGGTCGTTTCGACCGGCTGGAATGAGTCAAACGATCCAAAGGACCAGCCAAGGTTGAATTCCACCCTTGCACGGGCTCGGATGGGCTCCGGGGCCTTCTTTTCCCGGTGCAAAGGCCCGGATGATCTGGGGGAAGTGTAAACCAGGGTGGGAGCTTCCTTTCTACGGGTTCATATCCATCCCAAGGGTCTTCTTGACCGGCTGGAATGAAACAATTCCTCCAATGGACCGTCCAAGGTTGAATTCCACCCTTGCACGGGCTCGGATGGGCTCCGGGGCCTTCTCTTCCCGGTGCAAAGGCCCGGATGATCTGGGGGAAGTGTAAACCAGGGTGGGAGCTTCCTTTCTACGGGTTCATATCCATCCCAAGGGTCGTTTTGACCGGCTGGAATGAAACAATTCCTCCAATGGACCGTCCAAGGTTGAAATCCACCCTTGCACGGGCTCGGATGGGCTCCAGGACCTCTTTTTCCCGGTGCAAAGACCTGGGTGACCGGGGGGAAGTGTAAGCCAGGGTGGGAGCTTCCTCTCTACGGGCTCATATCCATCCCAAGGGTCGTTTTGACCGGCTGGAATGGGCAAACGATCCAAAGGACCGGCCAAGGTTGAATTCCACCCTTGCACGGGCTCGGATGGGCTCCGGGGCCTCCTCTTCCCGGTGTAAAGGCCCGGATGACCGGGGGGAAGTGTAAACCAGGGCGCGAGCTACCTTTCTACGGGCTCATATCCGTCCCAAGGGTCCATTTGACCGGCTGGAACGAGACAAACGATCCCAAGGACCGGCCAAGGTTGAATTCCACCCTTGCACGGGCTCGGAGGGGCTCCGGGGCCTCCTCTTCCCGGTGTAAAGGCCCGGATGACCGGGGGGAAGTGTAAACCAGGGCGCGAGCTACCTTTCTACGGGCTCATATCCGTCCCAAGGGTCCATTTGACCGGCTGGAATGAGACAAACGATCCAAAGGACCGGCCAAGGTTGAATTCCACCCTTGCACAGGCTCGGACGGGCTCCGGGACCTCTTTTTCCCGGTGCAAAGGCCTGGATGACCGGGGGGAAGTGTAGTCCAGGGTGGGAGCTACCTTTCTACGGGCTCATATCCATCCCAAGGGTCCTTTTGACCGGCTGGAATGAGGCAAATGATCCAATGGACCGGCCAAGGTTCAATCCCACCCTCGCACGGGCTCGGATGGGCTCCGGGACCTCTTTTTCCCGGTGCAAAGGCCTGGATGACCGGTGGGAAGTGTAAAACAGGGTGGGAGCTACCTTCCTACGGGCTCATATCCATCCCAAGGGTCCTTTTGACCGGCTGGAATGAGACAAACGCTCCATTGTACCGGGGGATTTAGGGGCCAAGGCTCAATATCACCCTTGCACGGGCTCATATCCATCCCAAGATGGCCCCAAATGATGGTAACCCAACGTTATCCGAGTGATTGGCCCTGGAATAGGGTAGGGAATCGGGTATGTTGCCCCTCCCCAGCGCCATGGTGGTGGATTTCCGTTTGCCCCAAATGATGGTAACCCAACGTTATCCAAGTGATTGGCCCTGGAATAGGGTAGGGAGTTGTTATCTTCTCTCCATTGGGCCCTGGTGGGGCATTTCCAAACGCCCCAAATGATGGTAACCCAACGTTATCCGAGTGATTGGCCCTGGAATAGGGTAGGGAGTTGTTATCTTCTCTCCCTTGGGCTCTGGTGGGGCATTTCCGAACGCCCCAAATGAAGGTAACCCAACGTTATCCAAGTGATTGGCCCTGGAATAGGGTAGGGAGTTGTTATCTTCTCTCCCTTGGGCCCTGGTGGGGCATTTCCGAACGCCCCAAATGAAGGTAACCCAACGTTATCCGAGTGATTGGCCCTGGAATAGGGTAGGGAGTTGTTATCTTCTCTCCCTTGGGCCCTGGTGGGGCATTTCCGAACGCCCCAAATGAAGGTAACCCAACGTTATCCGAGTGATTGGCCCTGGAATAGGGTAGGGAGTTGTTATCTTCTCTCCATTGGGCCCTGGTGGGGCATTTCCAAACGCCCCAAATGATGTTAACCCAACGTTATCCGAGTGATTGGCCCTGGAATGAGGAAGGGGTATCTTGTCTCTCCCTAGGACCCGGGCTCTGGTGGGTCCGGTTCCCTCCCGGGCTGGGTCCATCCGGTCCCCAACCGGGATGGTCCGGACCCCCACCCGGCCTGGGTCCATCCGGTCCCCACCCGGGTTTAGGGTCCGGACCCCCACCCCTATCCTGGGTGGATCCGGATCCCACCCGAAATGGTCCGGACCCCCACCCGGCCTGGGTGGATCCGGATCCCACCCGGGATGGTCCGGACCCCCACCCGGCCTCGGTGGATCCGGTTCCCACCCGGGATGGTCCGGACCCCCACCTAGCCTGGGTGGATCCGGTTCCCACCCAGGGTGGGATCCGGACCCCCACCTGGCCTGGGTGGATCCGGTTCCCACCCAGGTTTAGGGTCCGGACCCCCATCCGGATCCCACCCGGGATGGTCCGGACCCCCACCCGGCCTGGGTGGATTCCCCTCGGTGGGGAATTCATAAATGACTAGAATGATGGTAACCCAACATGATCCGAGTGATTGGCCTAGGAATAAATTAGTGTCAGCTCTTCTTTGTCCC
>CANJKZ010000605.1:52500-55000 GCA_947471745.1 Closterium sp. Naga37s-1
ACCAGGGAGCCTGCTTCCCGGCGGCACCGGGCGTCCATGCGGAACAAAAAACAAATCCCTTTCCCCCGATGGTAACAGATCGGACTCCTCCCAAAAGCGGAAGCACCGGGAAGTTCGATGCCTGACCTAGGACGTATCCTCATAAAATTGGCTTGTTGGAATCCTCCTCCTACCTAGCGTCCCCCGCCACCGGTGCTCCGTCTCTCTTGGCACCGGCTGGTGTGACTGCGGGGTCTTGCTCGCCCGGCCTTCCGAAATCCTCTTCGGTTGGCTGGGAAGGGGCGCCCGTGGCAATGGCAAGGGACCGTTTCTCAGCCGGGTCCGGTCGCAGTGCATCAAGGAGCCGCGAACGGGCACGGGATATAGACCTCTCCGCGATCGGGACTGGCCGTCCGATCGCAAAACCCTCCCCTTGAGCGGGGCCCCCATGAGCCCCGGCACCTAATAAAAACTGGGACCCCACTCCTGACGATGGATATCTTGGAACCTGGCTCGATGAAGAACGCAGCGAAATGCGATACGTAATGCGAATTGCAAAACTCCGTGAATCATCGAAACTTTGAACGCATGTTGCGCCCGAGGCCTCGGCCGAGGGCACGTCTGCTTGAACGCCACACACATCCAGGTGGAGCCACGCATCCGCACCCACACCCTCCGCACGCGGCTACGTGCGGCGGGGTGAACGGGACGGAACTGCCAAAATGCGTGGCATACGAGGGGCGCTCGGGTTTACCCGAGACAATCGCCCGTACCTGGGAAAACGAGATGGCCGTCGCAACCCGTGCACAACGGGGGGCAGTCGGCTGAAATCGCAGGGCCGCCACAAGCCCGTCTCCTCTCCGTCTCGACCCCAGTGCAGATCCCCGGATGCCAACCGGGAGGACGCGAGCGGGACGAGCGCGACGAGGCGGGTGGCGACCCCGCTGGGCTCGGTGAACCCAGCCGGCCAACGGACCCCGTCCGGACCTCCCAGCAGGTGGGGGGGTATCGGATGCCAAACCGGTCCTCTTTTCCTCTCCCGAGAAGGCCGCGAAACGGAAAAATGGAGCCGAGGGTGTGGCAACCCTCGGTCTCCGCCCTCCAAAGTAGCGCGCACAGACCGGGCGAGGGGCGGACGGGGCTCGTACTAAAAATGGTCGGACCGGGGAAGAACCGGGCAAACCCCCAAACGATGGCTTCAAGTCAGGCGAGACTACCCGCTGAATTTAAGCATATTACTAAGCGGAGGAAAAGAAAACAACCGTGATTCCTTTGGTAGCGGCGAGCGACCAAGGAAAAGCCCAGGCTTGAAATCCGAGGGCCTCCGGCCCTCCGAATTGTAGTCTGAAAAGGAAGCGTTCTCTGTGACGGGCGCCGCCTTAAGTCCACTGGAAAGTGGCGGCAGAGAGGGTGACACCCCCGTCGGGCGACGACCCGTCACTTCACGAGGCGCATCCGAAGAGTCGGGTTGCTTGGGAGTGCAGCCCCAACATGGGTGGTAAGCTCCATCCAAGGCTAAATACGGCCAGGTTTCCGATAGCGAACAAGTACCGCGAGGGAAAGATGAAAAGAACTTTGGAAAGAGAGTAAAAAGTGCTTGAAATCGTCAGGAGGATAAGCGCATGAGCCCAAGCAAACCTGCGGGACCCGTTCACGCGGGGCCCGGAGGTACGCAGCGCCGGTCGATGCCGCGGGAAAAGGAGCTCGCTCCCACCGCGGCGGAGACCGAGGATGGCCCTCACGGGTCGGCGCTGGCGAAACGGGCTGATGCGACCCGTCTTGAAACACGGACCAAGGAGGCCAACGCGGCTGCGAGCCAATGGGTTGAAAACCACAATGGCGACAGTGAAAGCGACCCGTGAGAAGGCGGCCTCGTGCTGCCCGCACCACGGACCGCCCCGGGGGCCTCGGCGCCCGGGGTGCGTTGAGTAGTCGCGTTGGGACCCGAAAGATGGTGAACTATGCCTGAGCAGGGCGAAGCCAGAGGAAACTCTGGTGGAGGCCCGCAGCGCTACTGACGTGCAAATCGTTCGTCAGACTTGGGTATAGGGGCGAAAGACTAATCGAACCATCTGGTAGCTGGTTCCCTCCGAAGTTTCCCTCAGGATAGCTGGTGCTCGATACGTGGTTACGTCTGGTAAAGCGAATGATTGGCGGGCTCGGGGGAGAAGCTCCCTCGACCGACTCTCAAACTTTAAACGGGCGAGGAGGGCCGCCATCTTAATTGTGGCTGGCTTTCAGGGGTGCTGGCTGACCCCACCAACATGAGTGCCAAGTGGGCCATTTTTGGTAAGCAGAACTGGCGAGGCGGGATGAACCGAAAGCCGGGTTACGGTGCCTAACTACGCGCTAACCTAGATCCCACAAAGGGTGTTGATTGATTAAGACAGCAGGACGGTGGTCATGGAAGTCGAAATCCGCTAAGGAGTGTGTAACAACTCACCTGCCGAATCAATTAGCCCCGAAAATGGATGGCGCTCAAGCGCGTGACCTATACCCGGCCGCACCCGGCTGCTGGTGA
>CANJKZ010000605.1:57500-75000 GCA_947471745.1 Closterium sp. Naga37s-1
GGGAACCCATGCGTTTTTTTCGGCAAAATTCTAGGGATTCTAGGGGTCGCGGAGCCGAAATGCGAGGCCAAATCGGATCATCCGGGTCATCCGGGTGGAGAACCGGATCGTCCGGGTCATCCGGGTGGGGAACCGGATCGTCCGGGTCATCCGGGTGGGGAACCGGATCGACCGGACCATCCGGATGGGAAACCGGGTCATCCGGGTCGGGAACCGGACCAACCGGATCATCCGGGTGGGGAACCGGGTCGACCGGACCATCCGGATGGGGAACCGGATCATCCGGGTCATCCGGGTCGGGAACCGGATCGACCGGACCATCCGGATGGGGAACCGGATCATCCGGGTCATCCGGGTCGGGAACCGGATCGACCGGACCATCCGGGTGGGGAACCGGACTCAACCGTACCATCCCCGTGGGGGACCGGACCCAACCGGACCATCCGGGTGGGGTGCCGGGTCGGGAACCGGACCGACCGGACCATCCGGGTGGGGAGCCGGATCAACCGGGTCATCCGGGTGGGGAACCGGATCGACCGGGTCATCCGGGTGGGGAACCGGATCGACCGGGTGGGGAACCGGACCAACCGGACCGACCGGACCATCCGGGTGGGGTACCGGGTCAGGAACCGGACTGGGAACCGGATCATCCGGGTCATCCGGATGGGGAACCGGATCATCCGGGTCATCCGGGTGGAGAACCGGATCAACCGGACCATCCGGACGGGGTACCGGGTGGGGAACCGGACCAACCGGACAGGGAACCGGACGGGAAGCCGGATCATCCGGGTCATCCGCATGGGGAATTGGATCGACCGGGTGATCCGGGTGGGGAACCGGATCAGCCGGGCAAGCCCGATGGGGAACCGGGTGGGGAAACGGACCAGCCGGGTAGGGTACCGGGCGGGGAACCGGACCATCCGGGTCATCCGGGTGGGGATCCGGATCGACCGGGTCATCCGGGTGGGGAACCGGACCAACCGGACCATCCGGGTGGGGAACCGGGTCGGGAACCGGATCAACCCGACCATCCGGTTGGGGAACCGGACCAATCGGACCGTGCGGGTGGGGAGCCGAATCGACCGGATGGGAAATCGGACCAACCGGGTGGGGAACCCGGTGCGGTTCCGGGTCGGGAGCCGGGTCAACCATCCGGACGGGGAACCGGATCATCCGGGTGGTCCGGGTGGGGAAGCGGACCAACCGGACCAACCGGGTGCGGTACCGGGTGGGAAACCGGACCAAACGGGTAGTGATCCGGACGGGGAACCGGATCATCCGGGTCGGGAACCGGATCAACCGGGTCTAGGGTGGGGAACCGGACCATCCGGGTGGGGAACCGGGTGGGGTACCGGGTCGGGGAACCGGATCAACCGGACCATCCGGACGGGGAACCGGATCATCCGGGTGGTCCGGGTGGGGTGCCAAATCGACCGTGCGGGGAGTCGGACCAACCGGACCATCCGGGTGGGGAACCGGGTGGGGTACCGGGTCGGGAACCGGATCAACCGGACCATCCGGACGGGGAACCGGATCATCCGGGAAGGGAACCGGATCGACCGGGTCTAGGGTGGGGAACCGGACCATCCGGGTCGGTCGGGTCGGAACCCGGATCCGGAACCGGGTGTTGAACCGTATCAACCGGATGGGAGCCGGATGGACCCAATCGGACGGACAAGCCGGACCAAAAACGGGTGGGGAACCGGATCGGAACCGGGTGGAGAGCCGAATGGGCCGGTTCGGTCGGATCAACCGGGCCGGAAACGGGTGGGTAACCGGATCAGCCGCCCCAGCCGGGTGAGGGATCCGGGTCGACCCGGTAGGGAGCTGGATCGACCGGGTCGGAACCGGTTGGGAAACCGGATTCACCGGACCGACCGGATCGACCGGATCAACCGGGTGGGGAACCGGGTCAACCGGACGGGGAACCGGATGGACCGGACCAGCCGGATCATCCGGGTTGGAACCGGGCGGGGAACCGGATCAACCGGTTGAGCCGGGTCGGTGGATCCGGATCCCACCACCCTAGGCGGGATGGATCCGGGTCGCACCCCCCCGGTTGGGATGGATCCCGATCACCCCTCTCGGGATGGGATGGATCCGGATCACCCCACCCGGGATGGGATGGATCCGGATCTCACCACCCTGGACGGGATGGATCCGGATAACCCCGCCGGGGGTTGGGATGGATCCCGATCACACCACCCTGGATGGGATGGATACGGATCGCACCTCCCTGGTGGGGATTGATCCGGTTCGAAACACCGCGGGTGGGATGGGTCCGGTCCGAACCACCCTGGAAGGGATGGATCCGGACCGGGCCACCGTGGATGAGACGGGTCCGGTTCTTTGCCGGCTCCCGGGTGGGTGTGGGTCCTTGGACGGGCCCGCACCCTCCCTAGAGCCCTTTATTCTTTGGGTCACACCTTCGTTCTCGACCGGGGTTCTTTGCGGGCTCTAGGGTGGGTGTGGGTCCTTGCACGGACCCCTACCTTCCCTAGAGCCCTTTTTTCATTTGGGCCACGCCTCCGGCTTCGACCGGGGTTCTTTGCGGGCTCTAGGGTGGGTGTGGGTCCTTGCACGGGACCACACCCTCCCTAGAGCCCTTTCTCCTTTGGGTCACACCTTCGATTTCGACCGGGGTTCTTTGTGGGCTCTAGGGTGGGTGTGGGTCCTTGGACGGGCCCACACCCTCCCTAGAGCCCTTTGCTCTTTGGGTCACATCCTTCGTTCTCGACCGGGGTTCTTTGCGGGCTCTAGGGTGGGTGTGGGTCCTTGCACGGACCCCTACCTTCCCTACCGGGTCGGGAACCGGATCGACCGGACCATCCGGACGGGGAACCGGATCATCCGGGTCATCCCGGAAGGGAACCGGATCGACCGGGTCTAGGTTAGGGAACCGGACCATCCGGGTGGGGAACCGGGTCCGATACCGGGTCGGGAACCGGATCGACCGGGTCTAGGGTAGGAAGCCGGACCATCCGGGTGGGGAACCGGGTCCGGTACCGGGTCGGGAACCGGATCGACCGGATCTAGGGTAGGAAGCCGGACCATCCGGGTGGGGAACCGGGTCCGGTACCGGGTCGGGTTTACCGGATCGACCGGATCTAGGGTAGGAAGCCGGACCATCCGGGTGGGGAACCGGGTCGGGTACCGGGTCTAGGGTAGGAAGCGGGACCATCCGGGTGGGGAACCGGGTCGAGTACTGGGTCGGGAACCGGATCGACCGGACCAACCGGATGGGGAACCGGATCATCCGGATCATCCGCATGGGGTGCCGAACCGTCCGTGTGGGGAGTCGGACCAACCGGGCCAACCGGGTGGGGTACCGGGTCGGGAACCGGATCAACCGGACCATCCGGACGGGGAACCGGATCATCCGGGTCATCCGGGAAGGGAACCGGATCTAGGCTAGGGAACCGGACCATCCGGGTGGGGAACCGGGTCTGGTACCGGGTCGGGAACCGGATCGACCGGGTCTAGGGTAGGAAGCCGGACCATCCGGGTGGGGAACCGGGTCCGGTACCGGGTCGGGTACCGGATCGACCGGGTCTAGGGTAGGAAGCCGGACCATCCGGGTGGGGAACCGGGTCGGGTACCGGGTCGGGTACCGGATCGACCGGATCTAGGGTAGGAAGCCGGACCATCCGCGTGGGGAACCGGGTCGGGTACCGGGTCGGGAACCGGATCGACCGGGTCTAGGGTAGGAAGCGGGACCATCCGGGTGGGGAACCGGGTCGGGTACCGGCGGATCGACCGGACCATCCGGATGGGGAACCGGGGTGCCGAACCGACCGTGTGGGGAGTCGGACCAAACGGGCCAACCAGGTGGGGTACCGGGTCGGGAACCGGATCAACCGGACCATCCGACCGGGGAACCGGATCATCCAGGTCATCCGCACGGGGCGCCGAACCGACCGTGTGGGGAGTCGGACCAACCGGGCCAACCGGGTGGGGTACCGGGTCGGGTACCGGGTCGGGAACCGGACCGACCGGGTCTAGGGTAAGAAGCCGGAACATCCGGGTGGGGAACCGGGTCGGGTACCGGGTCGGGAACCGGATCGACCGGACCATCCGGATGGGGAACCGGATCATCCGGGTCATCCGGGAAGGGAACCGGACCGACCGGGTCTAGGGTAGGAAGCCGGACCATCCGGGTGGGGAACCGGGTCGGGTCCCGGCGGATCGACCGGACCATCCGGATGGGGAACCGGGGTGCCGAACCGACCGTGTGGGGAGTCGGACCAACCGGGCCAACCGGGTGGGGTACCGGGTCAGGAACCGGATCGACCGGACCATCCGGATGGGGAACCGGATCATCCAGGTCATCCGCATGGGGCGCCGAACCGACCGTGTGGGGAGTCGGACCAACCGGGCCAACCGGGTGGGGTACCGGGTCGGGAACCGGATCAACCGGACCATCCGACCGGGGAACCGGATCATCCGGGTCATCCGGGAAGGGAACCGGACCGACCGGGTCTAGGGTAGGAAGCCGGACCATCCGGGTGGGGAACCGGGTCGGGTCCTGGCGGGTCGACCGGACCATCCGGATGGGGAACCGGGGTGCCGAACCGACCGTGTGGGGAGTCGGACCAACCGGGCCAACCGGGTGGGGTACCGGGTCAGGAACCGGATCGATCGGACCATCCGGATGGGGAACCGGATCATCCGGCTCATCCGCACGGGGCGCCGAACCGACCGTGTGGGGAGTCGGACCAACCGGGCCAACCGGGTGGGGTACCGGGTCGGGAACCGGTTCAACCGGACCATCCGACCGGGGAACCGGATCATCCGGGTCATCCGGGAAGGGAACCGGACCGATCGGGTCTAGGGTAGGAAGCCGGACCATCCGGGTGGGGAACCGGGTGGGGTACCGGGTCGGGAACCGGATCGACCGGACCATCCGGATGGGGAACCGGATCATCCGGCTCATCCGCACGGGGCGCCGAACCGACCGTGTGGGGAGTCGGACCAACCGGGCCAACCGGGTGGGGTACCGGGTCGGGAACCAGATCGACCGGACCATCCGGCCGGGGGAACGGATCATCTGGGCCATCCGGGAAGGGAACCGGATCGACCGGGTCTGGGGTAGGAAGCGGGACCATCCGGGTGGGGAACCGGGTCGGGTACCGGGTCGGGAACCGGATCGACCGGACCATCCGGATGGGGAACCGGGTCATCCGGCTCATCCGCATGGGGTGCCGAACCGATCGTGTGGGGAGTCGGACCAACCGGGCCAACCGGGTGGGAACTGGGCAGGGAACCGGATGGGGAACCGGATCTAGAGGACCGGCCGTATCGACCGGATCAACCGGGTGAGGAACCGGGTCAACCGGGCGGGGAACCGGATCAACCGCCCCAGCCGGGTGAGGGACCGGTTCGACCCGGTAGGGAGCCGGATCAACCGGGTCGGAACCGGGTAGGGAACCGGATGGGGAACCGGATCTACCGGACCGGCCGGTTCGACCGGGTGGGGATCCGGGTCAACCGGACTTGGAACCGGATGGACCGGACCGGACGGGGAACCTGATCTACCGGACCGGCCGGATCGACCGGGTGGGGAACCGGGTCAACCGGACGTGGAACCGGATGGACCGGACCGGCCGGATCATCCGGGTTGGAACCGGGCGGGGAACCGGATCGACCGGGTCGATGGATCCGGATCCCACCACCCTAGGCGTGATGGATCCGGGTCACACCACCCCGGTTGGGATGGATCCGGATCACCCCAATCGGGATGGGATGGATCCGGATCACCCCACCCGGGATGGGATGGATCCGGATCTCACCACCCTGGACTGGATGGATCCAAATAACCCCACCCGGGATGGGATGGATCCGGATCACACCACCCTAGATGGGATGGATCCGGACCGCACCTCCCGTGTGGGGATTGGTCCGGTTCGAAACACCGCGGGTGGGATGGGTCCGGTCCGAACCGCCCTGGATGGGATGAGAGGGGTCCGGCTCATTGTGGGCTCTAGGGTGGGTGTGGTTCATTGGACGGGGCCACACCCTCCCTAGAGCCCTCTATTTTTTTGGGTCACACTTCCATTCTCGACCGGGGTTCTTCGTGGGCCCAAGGGTGGGTGTGGGTCCTTGCACGGGCCCACACCCTCCCTAGAGCCCTTTACTCTATGGGTCGCACCTTCCTTCACGGCCGGTTGTGGTTCGAGGGCTCTAGGGTGACCGGTGGGGAACGTAGACCAGGGCGGGGGCAGGCTTTCTACGAGGTTCCTATCAACCCAGAGGGTCCTTTTGACCGGCTGGAATGAGGCAAGCGCTCAAATCAACCGGCCAAGGTTGAATTCCACCCTTGCACGGGCTCGGATGGGCTCCGGGACCTCTTTTTCCCGGTGCAAAGGCCCGGATGACCGGGGGGAAGTGTAAAGCAGGGTGGGAGCTTCCTTTGCTCGGGTTCCTATCCATCCCAAGGGTCCTTTTGACCGGCTAGAATGAGGCAAGCGCTCCAATGAACCGGCCAAGGTTGAATTCCACCCTTGCACGGGCTCGGATGGGCTCCGGGACCTCCTTTTCCCGGTGCCAAGGCCCGGATGACCGGGGGGGAGTGTAAACCAGGGTGGGAGCTTCCTTTCCACGGGTTCATATCCATCCCAAGGGTCCTTTTGACCGGCTGGAACGAGACAAACGCTCCAATGGACCGGCCAAGGTTGAATTCCACCCTTGCACGGGCTCGGGTGGGCTCCGGGACCTCTTTTTCCCGGTGCAAAGGCCCGGATGATCTGCGGGAAGTGTAAACCAGGGTGGGAGCTTCCTTTCTACGGGTTCATATCCATCCCAAGGGTCTTCTTGACCGGCTGGAATGAAACAATTGCTCCAATGGACCGTCCAAGGTTGAAATCCACCCTTGCACGGGCTCGGATGGGCTCCGGGACCTCTTTTTCCCGGTGCAAAGACCTGGGTGACCGGGGGGAAGTGTAAACCAAGGTGGGAGCTTCCTCTCTACGGGCTCATATCCATCCCAAGGGTCGTTTCGACCGGCTGGAATGAGTCAAACGATCCAAAGGACCAGCCAAGGTTGAATTCCACCCTTGCACGGGCTCAGGATGGGCTCCGGGGCCTTCTTTTCCCGGTGCAAAGGCCCGGATGATCTGGGGGAAGTGTAAACCAGGGTGGGAGCTTCCTTTCTACGGGATTCATATCCATCCCAAGGGTCTTCTTGACCGGCTGGAATGAAACAATTCCTCCAATGGACCGTCCAAGGTTGAATTCCACCCTTGCACGGGCTCGGATGGGCTCCGGGGCCTTCTCTTCCCGGTGCAAAGGCCCGGATGATCTGGGGGAAGTGTAAACCAGGGTGGGAGCTTCCTTTCTACGGGTTCATATCCATCCCAAGGGTCGTTTTGACCGGCTGGAATGAAACAATTCCTCCAATGGACCGTCCAAGGTTGAAATCCACCCTTGCACGGGCTCGGATGGGCTCCAGGACCTCTTTTTCCCGGTGCAAAGACCTGGGTGACCGGGGGGAAGTGTAAGCCAGGGTGGGAGCTTCCTCTCTACGGGCTCATATCCATCCCAAGGGTCGTTTTGACCGGCTGGAATGGGCAAACGATCCAAAGGACCGGCCAAGGTTGAATTCCACCCTTGCACGGGCTCGGATGGGCTCCGGGGCCTCCTCTTCCCGGTGTAAAGGCCCGGATGACCGGGGGGAAGTGTAAACCAGGGCGCGAGCTACCTTTCTACGGGCTCATATCCGTCCCAAGGGTCCATTTGACCGGCTGGAACGAGACAAACGATCCCAAGGACCGGCCAAGGTTGAATTCCACCCTTGCACGGGCTCGGAGGGGCTCCGGGGCCTCCTCTTCCCGGTGTAAAGGCCCGGATGACCGGGGGGAAGTGTAAACCAGGGCGCGAGCTACCTTTCTACGGGCTCATATCCGTCCCAAGGGTCCATTTGACCGGCTGGAATGAGACAAACGATCCAAAGGACCGGCCAAGGTTGAATTCCACCCTTGCACAGGCTCGGACGGGCTCCGGGACCTCTTTTTCCCGGTGCAAAGGCCTGGATGACCGGGGGGAAGTGTAGTCCAGGGTGGGAGCTACCTTTCTACGGGCTCATATCCATCCCAAGGGTCCTTTTGACCGGCTGGAATGAGGCAAATGATCCAATGGACCGGCCAAGGTTCAATCCCACCCTCGCACGGGCTCGGATGGGCTCCGGGACCTCTTTTTCCCGGTGCAAAGGCCTGGATGACCGGTGGGAAGTGTAAAACAGGGTGGGAGCTACCTTCCTACGGGCTCATATCCATCCCAAGGGTCCTTTTGACCGGCTGGAATGAGACAAACGCTCCATTGTACCGGGGGATTTAGGGGCCAAGGCTCAATATCACCCTTGCACGGGCTCATATCCATCCCAAGATGGCCCCAAATGATGGTAACCCAACGTTATCCGAGTGATTGGCCCTGGAATAGGGTAGGGAATCGGGTATGTTGCCCCTCCCCAGCGCCATGGTGGTGGATTTCCGTTTGCCCCAAATGATGGTAACCCAACGTTATCCAAGTGATTGGCCCTGGAATAGGGTAGGGAGTTGTTATCTTCTCTCCATTGGGCCCTGGTGGGGCATTTCCAAACGCCCCAAATGATGGTAACCCAACGTTATCCGAGTGATTGGCCCTGGAATAGGGTAGGGAGTTGTTATCTTCTCTCCCTTGGGCTCTGGTGGGGCATTTCCGAACGCCCCAAATGAAGGTAACCCAACGTTATCCAAGTGATTGGCCCTGGAATAGGGTAGGGAGTTGTTATCTTCTCTCCCTTGGGCCCTGGTGGGGCATTTCCGAACGCCCCAAATGAAGGTAACCCAACGTTATCCGAGTGATTGGCCCTGGAATAGGGTAGGGAGTTGTTATCTTCTCTCCCTTGGGCCCTGGTGGGGCATTTCCGAACGCCCCAAATGAAGGTAACCCAACGTTATCCGAGTGATTGGCCCTGGAATAGGGTAGGGAGTTGTTATCTTCTCTCCATTGGGCCCTGGTGGGGCATTTCCAAACGCCCCAAATGATGTTAACCCAACGTTATCCGAGTGATTGGCCCTGGAATGAGGAAGGGGTATCTTGTCTCTCCCTAGGACCCGGGCTCTGGTGGGTCCGGTTCCCTCCCGGGCTGGGTCCATCCGGTCCCCAACCGGGATGGTCCGGACCCCCACCCGGCCTGGGTCCATCCGGTCCCCACCCGGGTTTAGGGTCCGGACCCCCACCCCTATCCTGGGTGGATCCGGATCCCACCCGAAATGGTCCGGACCCCCACCCGGCCTGGGTGGATCCGGATCCCACCCGGGATGGTCCGGACCCCCACCCGGCCTCGGTGGATCCGGTTCCCACCCGGGATGGTCCGGACCCCCACCTAGCCTGGGTGGATCCGGTTCCCACCCAGGGTGGGATCCGGACCCCCACCTGGCCTGGGTGGATCCGGTTCCCACCCAGGTTTAGGGTCCGGACCCCCATCCGGATCCCACCCGGGATGGTCCGGACCCCCACCCGGCCTGGGTGGATTCCCCACCGAGGGGAATCCACCCAGGCCGGGTGGGGGTCCGGACCATCCCGGGTGGGATCCGGATGGGGGTCCGGACCCTAAACCTGGGTGGGAACCGGATCCACCCAGGCCAGGTGGGGGTCCGGATCCCACCCTGGGTGGGAACCGGATCCACCCAGGCTAGGTGGGGGTCCGGACCATCCCGGGTGGGAACCGGATCCACCGAGGCCGGGTGGGGGTCCGGACCATCCCGGGTGGGATCCGGATCCACCCAGGCCGGGTGGGGGTCCGGACCATTTCGGGTGGGATCCGGATCCACCCAGGATAGGGGTGGGGGTCCGGACCCTAAACCCGGGTGGGGACCGGATGGACCCAGGCCGGGTGGGGGTCCGGACCATCCCGGTTGGGGACCGGATGGACCCAGCCCGGGAGGGAACCGGACCCACCAGAGCCCGGGTCCTAGGGAGAGACAAGATACCCCTTCCTCATTCCAGGGCCAATCACTCGGATAACGTTGGGTTAACATCATTTGGGGCGTTTGGAAATGCCCCACCAGGGCCCAATGGAGAGAAGATAACAACTCCCTACCCTATTCCAGGGCCAATCACTCGGATAACGTTGGGTTACCTTCATTTGGGGCGTTCGGAAATGCCCCACCAGGGCCCAAGGGAGAGAAGATAACAACTCCCTACCCTATTCCAGGGCCAATCACTCGGATAACGTTGGGTTACCTTCATTTGGGGCGTTCGGAAATGCCCCACCAGGGCCCAAGGGAGAGAAGATAACAACTCCCTACCCTATTCCAGGGCCAATCACTTGGATAACGTTGGGTTACCTTCATTTGGGGCGTTCGGAAATGCCCCACCAGAGCCCAAGGGAGAGAAGATAACAACTCCCTACCCTATTCCAGGGCCAATCACTCGGATAACGTTGGGTTACCATCATTTGGGGCGTTTGGAAATGCCCCACCAGGGCCCAATGGAGAGAAGATAACAACTCCCTACCCTATTCCAGGGCCAATCACTTGGATAACGTTGGGTTACCATCATTTGGGGCAAACGGAAATCCACCACCATGGCGCTGGGGAGGGGCAACATACCCGATTCCCTACCCTATTCCAGGGCCAATCACTCGGATAACGTTGGGTTACCATCATTTGGGGCCATCTTGGGATGGATATGAGCCCGTGCAAGGGTGATATTGAGCCTTGGCCCCTAAATCCCCCGGTACAATGGAGCGTTTGTCTCATTCCAGCCGGTCAAAAGGACCCTTGGGATGGATATGAGCCCGTAGGAAGGTAGCTCCCACCCTGTTTTACACTTCCCACCGGTCATCCAGGCCTTTGCACCGGGAAAAAGAGGTCCCGGAGCCCATCCGAGCCCGTGCGAGGGTGGGATTGAACCTTGGCCGGTCCATTGGATCATTTGCCTCATTCCAGCCGGTCAAAAGGACCCTTGGGATGGATATGAGCCCGTAGAAAGGTAGCTCCCACCCTGGACTACACTTCCCCCCGGTCATCCAGGCCTTTGCACCGGGAAAAAGAGGTCCCGGAGCCCGTCCGAGCCTGTGCAAGGGTGGAATTCAACCTTGGCCGGTCCTTTGGATCGTTTGTCTCATTCCAGCCGGTCAAATGGACCCTTGGGACGGATATGAGCCCGTAGAAAGGTAGCTCGCGCCCTGGTTTACACTTCCCCCCGGTCATCCGGGCCTTTACACCGGGAAGAGGAGGCCCCGGAGCCCCTCCGAGCCCGTGCAAGGGTGGAATTCAACCTTGGCCGGTCCTTGGGATCGTTTGTCTCGTTCCAGCCGGTCAAATGGACCCTTGGGACGGATATGAGCCCGTAGAAAGGTAGCTCGCGCCCTGGTTTACACTTCCCCCCGGTCATCCGGGCCTTTACACCGGGAAGAGGAGGCCCCGGAGCCCATCCGAGCCCGTGCAAGGGTGGAATTCAACCTTGGCCGGTCCTTTGGATCGTTTGCCCATTCCAGCCGGTCAAAACGACCCTTGGGATGGATATGAGCCCGTAGAGAGGAAGCTCCCACCCTGGCTTACACTTCCCCCCGGTCACCCAGGTCTTTGCACCGGGAAAAAGAGGTCCTGGAGCCCATCCGAGCCCGTGCAAGGGTGGATTTCAACCTTGGACGGTCCATTGGAGGAATTGTTTCATTCCAGCCGGTCAAAACGACCCTTGGGATGGATATGAACCCGTAGAAAGGAAGCTCCCACCCTGGTTTACACTTCCCCCAGATCATCCGGGCCTTTGCACCGGGAAGAGAAGGCCCCGGAGCCCATCCGAGCCCGTGCAAGGGTGGAATTCAACCTTGGACGGTCCATTGGAGGAATTGTTTCATTCCAGCCGGTCAAGAAGACCCTTGGGATGGATATGAACCCGTAGAAAGGAAGCTCCCACCCTGGTTTACACTTCCCCCAGATCATCCGGGCCTTTGCACCGGGAAAAGAAGGCCCCGGAGCCCATCCGAGCCCGTGCAAGGGTGGAATTCAACCTTGGCTGGTCCTTTGGATCGTTTGACTCATTCCAGCCGGTCGAAACGACCCTTGGGATGGATATGAGCCCGTAGAGAGGAAGCTCCCACCTTGGTTTACACTTCCCCCCGGTCACCCAGGTCTTTGCACCGGGAAAAAGAGGTCCCGGAGCCCATCCGAGCCCGTGCAAGGGTGGATTTCAACCTTGGACGGTCCATTGGAGCAATTGTTTCATTCCAGCCGGTCAAGAAGACCCTTGGGATGGATATGAACCCGTAGAAAGGAAGCTCCCACCCTGGTTTACACTTCCCGCAGATCATCCGGGCCTTTGCACCGGGAAAAAGAGGTCCCGGAGCCCACCCGAGCCCGTGCAAGGGTGGAATTCAACCTTGGCCGGTCCATTGGAGCGTTTGTCTCGTTCCAGCCGGTCAAAAGGACCCTTGGGATGGATATGAACCCGTGGAAAGGAAGCTCCCACCCTGGTTTACACTCCCCCCCGGTCATCCGGGCCTTGGCACCGGGAAAAGGAGGTCCCGGAGCCCATCCGAGCCCGTGCAAGGGTGGAATTCAACCTTGGCCGGTTGATTTGAGCGCTTGCCTCATTCCAGCCGGTCAAAAGGACCCTTGGGATGGATAGGAACCCGAGCAAAGGAAGCTCCCACCCTGCTTTACACTTCCCCCCGGTCATCCGGGCCTTTGCACCGGGAAAAAGAGGTCCCGGAGCCCATCCGAGCCCGTGCAAGGGTGGAATTCAACCTTGGCCGGTTGATTTGAGCGCTTGCCTCATTCCAGCCGGTCAAAAGGACCCTCTGGGTTGATAGGAACCTCGTAGAAAGCCTGCCCCCGCCCTGGTCTACGTTCCCCACCGGTCACCCTAGAGCCCTCGAACCACAACCGGCCGTGAAGGAAGGTGCGACCCATAGAGTAAAGGGCTCTAGGGAGGGTGTGGGCCCGTGCAAGGACCCACACCCACCCTTGGGCCCACGAAGAACCCCGGTCGAGAATGGAAGTGTGACCCAAAAAAATAGAGGGCTCTAGGGAGGGTGTGGCCCCGTCCAATGAACCACACCCACCCTAGAGCCCACAATGAGCCGGACCCCTCTCATCCCATCCAGGGCGGTTCGGACCGGACCCATCCCACCCGCGGTGTTTCGAACCGGACCAATCCCCACACGGGAGGTGCGGTCCGGATCCATCCCATCTAGGGTGGTGTGATCCGGATCCATCCCATCCCGGGTGGGGTTATTTGGATCCATCCAGTCCAGGGTGGTGAGATCCGGATCCATCCCATCCCGGGTGGGGTGATCCGGATCCATCCCATCCCGATTGGGGTGATCCGGATCCATCCCAACCGGGGTGGTGTGACCCGGATCCATCACGCCTAGGGTGGTGGGATCCGGATCCATCGACCCGGTCGATCCGGTTCCCCGCCCGGTTCCAACCCGGATGATCCGGCCGGTCCGGTCCATCCGGTTCCACGTCCGGTTGACCCGGTTCCCCACCCGGTCGATCCGGCCGGTCCGGTAGATCAGGTTCCCCGTCCGGTCCGGTCCATCCGGTTCCAAGTCCGGTTGACCCGGATCCCCACCCGGTCGAACCGGCCGGTCCGGTAGATCCGGTTCCCCATCCGGTTCCCTACCCGGTTCCGACCCGGTTGATCCGGCTCCCTACCGGGTCGAACCGGTCCCTCACCCGGCTGGGGCGGTTGATCCGGTTCCCCGCCCGGTTGACCCGGTTCCTCACCCGGTTGATCCGGTCGATACGGCCGGTCCTCTAGATCCGGTTCCCCATCCGGTTCCCTGCCCAGTTCCCACCCGGTTGGCCCGGTTGGTCCGACTCCCCACACGATCGGTTCGGCACCCCATGCGGATGAGCCGGATGACCCGGTTCCCCATCCGGATGGTCCGGTCGATCCGGTTCCCGACCCGGTACCCGACCCGGTTCCCCACCCGGATGGTCCCGCTTCCTACCCCAGACCCGGTCGATCCGGTTCCCTTCCCGGATGGCCCAGATGATCCGTTCCCCCGGCCGGATGGTCCGGTCGATCTGGTTCCCGACCCGGTACCCCACCCGGTTGGCCCGGTTGGTCCGACTCCCCACACGGTCGGTTCGGCGCCCCGTGCGGATGAGCCGGATGATCCGGTTCCCCATCCGGATGGTCCGGTCGATCCGGTTCCCGACCCGGTACCCCACCCGGTTCCCCACCCGGATGGTCCGGCTTCCTACCCTAGACCCGATCGGTCCGGTTCCCTTCCCGGATGACCCGGATGATCCGGTTCCCCGGTCGGATGGTCCGGTTGAACCGGTTCCCGACCCGGTACCCCACCCGGTTGGCCCGGTTGGTCCGACTCCCCACACGGTCGGTTCGGCGCCCCGTGCGGATGAGCCGGATGATCCGGTTCCCCATCCGGATGGTCCGATCGATCCGGTTCCTGACCCGGTACCCCACCCGGTTGGCCCGGTTGGTCCGACTCCCCACACGGTCGGTTCGGCACCCCGGTTCCCCATCCGGATGGTCCGGTCGACCCGCCAGGACCCGACCCGGTTCCCCACCCGGATGGTCCGGCTTCCTACCCTAGACCCGGTCGGTCCGGTTCCCTTCCCGGATGACCCGGATGATCCGGTTCCCCGGTCGGATGGTCCGGTTGATCCGGTTCCCGACCCGGTACCCCACCCGGTTGGCCCGGTTGGTCCGACTCCCCACACGGTCGGTTCGGCGCCCCATGCGGATGACCTGGATGATCCGGTTCCCCATCCGGATGGTCCGGTCGATCCGGTTCCTGACCCGGTACCCCACCCGGTTGGCCCGGTTGGTCCGACTCCCCACACGGTCGGTTCGGCACCCCGGTTCCCCATCCGGATGGTCCGGTCGATCCGCCGGGACCCGACCCGGTTCCCCACCCGGATGGTCCGGCTTCCTACCCTAGACCCGGTCGGTCCGGTTCCCTTCCCGGATGACCCGGATGATCCGGTTCCCCATCCGGATGGTCCGGTCGATCCGGTTCCCGACCCGGTACCCGACCCGGTTCCCCACCCGGATGTTCCGGCTTCTTACCCTAGACCCGGTCGGTCCGGTTCCCGACCCGGTACCCGACCCGGTACCCCACCCGGTTGGCCCGGTTGGTCCGACTCCCCACACGGTCGGTTCGGCGCCCCGTGCGGATGACCTGGATGATCCGGTTCCCCGGTCGGATGGTCCGGTTGATCCGGTTCCCGACCCGGTACCCCACCTGGTTGGCCCGTTTGGTCCGACTCCCCACACGGTCGGTTCGGCACCCCGGTTCCCCATCCGGATGGTCCGGTCGATCCGCCGGTACCCGACCCGGTTCCCCACCCGGATGGTCCCGCTTCCTACCCTAGACCCGGTCGATCCGGTTCCCGACCCGGTACCCGACCCGGTTCCCCACGCGGATGGTCCGGCTTCCTACCCTAGATCCGGTCGATCCGGTACCCGACCCGGTACCCGACCCGGTTCCCCACCCGGATGGTCCGGCTTCCTACCCTAGACCCGGTCGATCCGGTACCCGACCCGGTACCGGACCCGGTTCCCCACCCGGATGGTCCGGCTTCCTACCCTAGACCCGGTCGATCCGGTTCCCGACCCGGTACCAGACCCGGTTCCCCACCCGGATGGTCCGGTTCCCTAGCCTAGATCCGGTTCCCTTCCCGGATGACCCGGATGATCCGGTTCCCCGTCCGGATGGTCCGGTTGATCCGGTTCCCGACCCGGTACCCCACCCGGTTGGCCCGGTTGGTCCGACTCCCCACACGGACGGTTCGGCACCCCATGCGGATGATCCGGATGATCCGGTTCCCCATCCGGTTGGTCCGGTCGATCCGGTTCCCGACCCAGTACTCGACCCGGTTCCCCACCCGGATGGTCCCGCTTCCTACCCTAGACCCGGTACCCGACCCGGTTCCCCACCCGGATGGTCCGGCTTCCTACCCTAGATCCGGTCGATCCGGTAAACCCGACCCGGTACCGGACCCGGTTCCCCACCCGGATGGTCCGGCTTCCTACCCTAGATCCGGTCGATCCGGTTCCCGACCCGGTACCGGACCCGGTTCCCCACCCGGATGGTCCGGCTTCCTACCCTAGACCCGGTCGATCCGGTTCCCGACCCGGTATCGGACCCGGTTCCCCACCCGGATGGTCCGGTTCCCTAACCTAGACCCGGTCGATCCGGTTCCCTTCCGGGATGACCCGGATGATCCGGTTCCCCGTCCGGATGGTCCGGTCGATCCGGTTCCCGACCCGGTAGGGAAGGTAGGGGTCCGTGCAAGGACCCACACCCACCCTAGAGCCCGCAAAGAACCCCGGTCGAGAACGAAGGATGTGACCCAAAGAGCAAAGGGCTCTAGGGAGGGTGTGGGCCCGTCCAAGGACCCACACCCACCCTAGAGCCCACAAAGAACCCCGGTCGAAATCGAAGGTGTGACCCAAAGGAGAAAGGGCTCTAGGGAGGGTGTGGTCCCGTGCAAGGACCCACACCCACCCTAGAGCCCGCAAAGAACCCCGGTCGAAGCCGGAGGCGTGGCCCAAATGAAAAAAGGGCTCTAGGGAAGGTAGGGGTCCGTGCAAGGACCCACACCCACCCTAGAGCCCGCAAAGAACCCCGGTCGAGAACGAAGGTGTGACCCAAAGAATAAAGGGCTCTAGGGAGGGTGCGGGCCCGTCCAAGGACCCACACCCACCCGGGAGCCGGCAAAGAACCGGACCCGTCTCATCCACGGTGGCCCGGTCCGGATCCATCCCTTCCAGGGTGGTTCGGACCGGACCCATCCCACCCGCGGTGTTTCGAACCGGATCAATCCCCACCAGGGAGGTGCGATCCGTATCCATCCCATCCAGGGTGGTGTGATCGGGATCCATCCCAACCCCCGGCGGGGTTATCCGGATCCATCCCGTCCAGGGTGGTGAGATCCGGATCCATCCCATCCCGGGTGGGGTGATCCGGATCCATCCCATCCCGAGAGGGGTGATCGGGATCCATCCCAACCGGGGGGGTGCGACCCGGATCCATCCCGCCTAGGGTGGTGGGATCCGGATCCACCGACCCGGCTCAACCGGTTGATCCGGTTCCCCGCCCGGTTCCAACCCGGATGATCCGGCTGGTCCGGTCCATCCGGTTCCCCGTCCGGTTGACCCGGTTCCCCACCCGGTTGATCCGGTCGATCCGGTCGGTCCGGTGAATCCGGTTTCCCAACCGGTTCCGACCCGGTCGATCCAGCTCCCTACCGGGTCGACCCGGATCCCTCACCCGGCTGGGGCGGCTGATCCGGTTACCCACCCGTTTCCGGCCCGGTTGATCCGACCGAACCGGCCCATTCGGCTCTCCACCCGGTTCCGATCCGGTTCCCCACCCGTTTTTGGTCCGGCTTGTCCGTCCGATTGGGTCCATCCGGCTCCCATCCGGTTGATACGGTTCAACACCCGGTTCCGGATCCGGGTTCCGACCCGACCGACCCGGATGGTCCGGTTCCCCACCCTAGACCCGGTCGATCCGGTTCCCTTCCCGGATGAT
>CANJKZ010000605.1:85000-95000 GCA_947471745.1 Closterium sp. Naga37s-1
CTCCCTGCAAGACCCGAGGCTCGTCCGCGTTCGCGACGCTCGTGGCAAGCCGAACCCGAGAAGAGCCCGCGGTGCCACCCGCGTGCCCGTCCCTTGTTCGCCTGCCGTCATCTCTTCCCATTTTCGGCCCAGAGCCTCTGGCGGAAGGCTCCGGGCCTCGATCCCGGGTACCCAAAGCTGGGTGTGATGGATTGGCCCCAAGGTGGCAGCCATCCCTCGGTTTCCCCCATGTGCCGCGGCGGCCCGCCCGCGGCGAGACGGCAACGCCAACCGCACGAGGCGGCTGTGTTCCGTCCCTCCCTCCAGGCCGAGGTCCCCGCTCGGCCCCGTTAAAAACGAGGCTTCGCTGTCCCTCAATCGACCTGGTTTGCCTCCGGCCCGAGAGGCACACCATCTTCCCCGGTCTCTCCTAGGTGGACTCCGGTTGCCCCCGTAAACGAGGGTTCCCGTCGACCTCCACGGAGGGTCCGGGGTAGCAGCGCTTGCCAACCTGCAACGGTTTCCCGTTGCCCTTTCTTCCACGGGCCCTCCCGGCCCCCCCTCCCCAACACATTTGGGGCTCTGCATTTAATTTTAGCCAGAGCCCCCGCCTCCCAGATGGCCCTCCGCACCACAAGTACGTCCCGCCCCCTACCTCTGGGGGTCAAAGTGCACGCCAACCCTCCGAAGAGTGTCGACGCACACAAAAACATTCGGGCGTCCCGGTCCACGTCTCACGTGTCCCCATGTGGTGAATCATAGAGGCCTCGAAGGCTCGACGGATTGCCTGGGCAATCCGCCGGACCTTTGTGGAGAGGGTCCTTTACCTCCTCTTCCACGTATTATTACTACAGAAAGTAGCTCGATCACCGTGGATTACCTGCAATTATAGGCTTTTGAAACATAGAAGGGCGGGTGTGATAACAAAAATAAAAGCAACGCCCTCCTCCTAGTCCAATCACATGGATTACGTTGGCTTACCAACATTTGCGGCCAATACATAAAGTAAGCCCGAAAGAGGGACACCACAACGCTACCATACCGTGCTCGTGGACCAATCACTGGGATCACGTTGGGTTACCTTGATACGGGGCTCAAAACTAGTCTTACCGGGGCATTAGGGAGACAAAGACTGTTGGAAGAA
Organism: Closterium sp. Naga37s-1; assembly: GCA_947471745.1. Taxonomy (NCBI): domain Eukaryota; kingdom Viridiplantae; phylum Streptophyta; class Zygnematophyceae; order Desmidiales; family Closteriaceae; genus Closterium; species Closterium sp. Naga37s-1. The sequence goes on from CANJKZ010000605.1 coordinate 86,124, forward strand.
GTACTCATGGATTATTCCTAGGCCAATCACTCGGATAACGTTGGGTTACCATCATTTGGGGGAATTGAAAAACCCCCACCGAGGGGAATCCACCCAGCCCGGATGGTGGTCCGGACCCCAACCCTGGTGGAACCGGATCCACCCGGGTCGGGTGGGGGTCCGGACCATCCCGGGTGGGAACCGGATCCACCCAAGCCGGGTGGTGGGGGTCCGGATCATCCCGGGTGGGAACCGGATCCACCCAGGCCGGGTGGGGGTCCGGACCATCCCGGTTGGGAACCGAATCCATCCTGAGCGGGTGGGAACCGGATGGACCCAGGCCGGGCGGGGGTCCGGACCAGCCCGGGTGGGGACCGGATGGACCCATCCTGGGTGGGAACCGAACCCACCAGAGCCTAAGTCCTAGAGAGGGACAAAGAAGAGCTGACACTAATTTATTCCTAGGCCAATCACTCGGATCATGTTGGGTTACCATCATTCTAGTCATTTATGAATTCCCCACCGAGGGGAATCCACCCAGGCCGGGTGGGGGTCCGGACCATCCCGGGTGGGATCCGGATGGGGGTCCGGACCCTAAACCTGGGTGGGAACCGGATCCACCCAGGCCAGGTGGGGGTCCGGATCCCACCCTGGGTGGGAACCGGATCCACCCAGGCTAGGTGGGGGTCCGGACCATCCCGGGTGGGAACCGGATCCACCGAGGCCGGGTGGGGGTCCGGACCATCCCGGGTGGGATCCGGATCCACCCAGGCCGGGTGGGGGTCCGGACCATTTCGGGTGGGATCCGGATCCACCCAGGATAGGGGTGGGGGTCCGGACCCTAAACCCGGGTGGGGACCGGATGGACCCAGGCCGGGTGGGGGTCCGGACCATCCCGGTTGGGGACCGGATGGACCCAGCCCGGGAGGGAACCGGACCCACCAGAGCCCGGGTCCTAGGGAGAGACAAGATACCCCTTCCTCATTCCAGGGCCAATCACTCGGATAACGTTGGGTTAACATCATTTGGGGCGTTTGGAAATGCCCCACCAGGGCCCAATGGAGAGAAGATAACAACTCCCTACCCTATTCCAGGGCCAATCACTCGGATAACGTTGGGTTACCTTCATTTGGGGCGTTCGGAAATGCCCCACCAGGGCCCAAGGGAGAGAAGATAACAACTCCCTACCCTATTCCAGGGCCAATCACTCGGATAACGTTGGGTTACCTTCATTTGGGGCGTTCGGAAATGCCCCACCAGGGCCCAAGGGAGAGAAGATAACAACTCCCTACCCTATTCCAGGGCCAATCACTTGGATAACGTTGGGTTACCTTCATTTGGGGCGTTCGGAAATGCCCCACCAGAGCCCAAGGGAGAGAAGATAACAACTCCCTACCCTATTCCAGGGCCAATCACTCGGATAACGTTGGGTTACCATCATTTGGGGCGTTTGGAAATGCCCCACCAGGGCCCAATGGAGAGAAGATAACAACTCCCTACCCTATTCCAGGGCCAATCACTTGGATAACGTTGGGTTACCATCATTTGGGGCAAACGGAAATCCACCACCATGGCGCTGGGGAGGGGCAACATACCCGATTCCCTACCCTATTCCAGGGCCAATCACTCGGATAACGTTGGGTTACCATCATTTGGGGCCATCTTGGGATGGATATGAGCCCGTGCAAGGGTGATATTGAGCCTTGGCCCCTAAATCCCCCGGTACAATGGAGCGTTTGTCTCATTCCAGCCGGTCAAAAGGACCCTTGGGATGGATATGAGCCCGTAGGAAGGTAGCTCCCACCCTGTTTTACACTTCCCACCGGTCATCCAGGCCTTTGCACCGGGAAAAAGAGGTCCCGGAGCCCATCCGAGCCCGTGCGAGGGTGGGATTGAACCTTGGCCGGTCCATTGGATCATTTGCCTCATTCCAGCCGGTCAAAAGGACCCTTGGGATGGATATGAGCCCGTAGAAAGGTAGCTCCCACCCTGGACTACACTTCCCCCCGGTCATCCAGGCCTTTGCACCGGGAAAAAGAGGTCCCGGAGCCCGTCCGAGCCTGTGCAAGGGTGGAATTCAACCTTGGCCGGTCCTTTGGATCGTTTGTCTCATTCCAGCCGGTCAAATGGACCCTTGGGACGGATATGAGCCCGTAGAAAGGTAGCTCGCGCCCTGGTTTACACTTCCCCCCGGTCATCCGGGCCTTTACACCGGGAAGAGGAGGCCCCGGAGCCCCTCCGAGCCCGTGCAAGGGTGGAATTCAACCTTGGCCGGTCCTTGGGATCGTTTGTCTCGTTCCAGCCGGTCAAATGGACCCTTGGGACGGATATGAGCCCGTAGAAAGGTAGCTCGCGCCCTGGTTTACACTTCCCCCCGGTCATCCGGGCCTTTACACCGGGAAGAGGAGGCCCCGGAGCCCATCCGAGCCCGTGCAAGGGTGGAATTCAACCTTGGCCGGTCCTTTGGATCGTTTGCCCATTCCAGCCGGTCAAAACGACCCTTGGGATGGATATGAGCCCGTAGAGAGGAAGCTCCCACCCTGGCTTACACTTCCCCCCGGTCACCCAGGTCTTTGCACCGGGAAAAAGAGGTCCTGGAGCCCATCCGAGCCCGTGCAAGGGTGGATTTCAACCTTGGACGGTCCATTGGAGGAATTGTTTCATTCCAGCCGGTCAAAACGACCCTTGGGATGGATATGAACCCGTAGAAAGGAAGCTCCCACCCTGGTTTACACTTCCCCCAGATCATCCGGGCCTTTGCACCGGGAAGAGAAGGCCCCGGAGCCCATCCGAGCCCGTGCAAGGGTGGAATTCAACCTTGGACGGTCCATTGGAGGAATTGTTTCATTCCAGCCGGTCAAGAAGACCCTTGGGATGGATATGAATCCGTAGAAAGGAAGCTCCCACCCTGGTTTACACTTCCCCCAGATCATCCGGGCCTTTGCACCGGGAAAAGAAGGCCCCGGAGCCCATCTGAGCCCGTGCAAGGGTGGAATTCAACCTTGGCCGGTCCTTTGGATCGTTTGACTCATTCCAGCCGGTCAAAACGACCCTTGGGATGGATATGAGCCCGTAGAGAGGAAGCTCCCACCCTGGTTTACACTTCCCCCCGGTCACCCAGGTCTTTGCACCGGGAAAAAGAGGTCCCGGAGCCCATCCGAGCCCGTGCAAGGGTGGATTTCAACCTTGGACGGTCCATTGGAGCAATTGTTTCATTCCAGCCGGTCAAGAAGACACTTGGGATGGATATGAACCCGTAGAAAGGAAGCTCCCACCCTGGTTTACACTTCCCCCAGATCATCCGGGCCTTTGCACCGGGAAAAAGAGGTCCCGGAGCCCACCCGAGCCCGTGCAAGGGTGGAATTCAACCTTGGCCGGTCCATTGGAGCGTTTGTCTCGTTCCAGCCGGTCAAAAGGACCCTTGGGATGGATATGAACCCGTGGAAAGGAAGCTCCCACCCTGGTTTACACTCCCCCCCGGTCATCCGGGCCTTGGCACCGGGAAAAGGAGGTCCCGGAGCCCATCCGAGCCCGTGCAAGGGTGGAATTCAACCTTGGCCGGTCCATTGGAGCGTTTGCCTCATTCTAGCCGGTCAAAAGGACCCTTGGGATGGATAGGAACCCGAGCAAAGGAAGCTCCCACCCTGCTTTACACTTCCCCCCGGTCATCCGGGCCTTTGCACCGGGAAAAAGAGGTCCCGGAGCCCATCCGAGCCCGTGCAAGGGTGGAATTCAACCTTGGCCGGTTGATTTGAGCGCTTGCCTCATTCCAGCCGGTCAAAAGGACCCTCTGGGTTGATAGGAACCTCGTAGAAAGCCTGCCCCCGCCCTGGTCTACGTTCCCCACCGGTCACCCTAGAGCCCTCGAACCACAACCGGCCGTGAAGGAAGGTGCGACCCATAGAGTAAAGGGCTCTAGGGAGGGTGTGGGCCCGTGCAAGGACCCACACCCACCCTTGGGCCCACGAAGAACCCCGGTCGAGAATGGAAGTGTGACCCAAAAAAATAGAGGGCTCTAGGGAGGGTGTGGCCCCGTCCAATGAACCACACCCACCCTAGAGCCCACAATGAGCCGGACCCCTCTCATCCCATCCAGGGCGGTTCGGACCGGACCCATCCCACCCGCGGTGTTTCGAACCGGACCAATCCCCACACGGGAGGTGCGGTCCGGATCCATCCCATCTAGGGTGGTGTGATCCGGATCCATCCCATCCCGGGTGGGGTTATTTGGATCCATCCAGTCCAGGGTGGTGAGATCCGGATCCATCCCATCCCGGGTGGGGTGATCCGGATCCATCCCATCCCGATTGGGGTGATCCGGATCCATCCCAACCGGGGTGGTGTGACCCGGATCCATCACGCCTAGGGTGGTGGGATCCGGATCCATCGACCCGGTCGATCCGGTTCCCCGCCCGGTTCCAACCCGGATGATCCGGCCGGTCCGGTCCATCCGGTTCCACGTCCGGTTGACCCGGTTCCCCACCCGGTCGATCCGGCCGGTCCGGTAGATCAGGTTCCCCGTCCGGTCCGGTCCATCCGGTTCCAAGTCCGGTTGACCCGGATCCCCACCCGGTCGAACCGGCCGGTCCGGTAGATCCGGTTCCCCATCCGGTTCCCTACCCGGTTCCGACCCGGTTGATCCGGCTCCCTACCGGGTCGAACCGGTCCCTCACCCGGCTGGGGCGGTTGATCCGGTTCCCCGCCCGGTTGACCCGGTTCCTCACCCGGTTGATCCGGTCGATACGGCCGGTCCTCTAGATCCGGTTCCCCATCCGGTTCCCTGCCCAGTTCCCACCCGGTTGGCCCGGTTGGTCCGACTCCCCACACGATCGGTTCGGCACCCCATGCGGATGAGCCGGATGACCCGGTTCCCCATCCGGATGGTCCGGTCGATCCGGTTCCCGACCCGGTACCCGACCCGGTTCCCCACCCGGATGGTCCCGCTTCCTACCCCAGACCCGGTCGATCCGGTTCCCTTCCCGGATGGCCCAGATGATCCGTTCCCCCGGCCGGATGGTCCGGTCGATCTGGTTCCCGACCCGGTACCCCACCCGGTTGGCCCGGTTGGTCCGACTCCCCACACGGTCGGTTCGGCGCCCCGTGCGGATGAGCCGGATGATCCGGTTCCCCATCCGGATGGTCCGGTCGATCCGGTTCCCGACCCGGTACCCCACCCGGTTCCCCACCCGGATGGTCCGGCTTCCTACCCTAGACCCGATCGGTCCGGTTCCCTTCCCGGATGACCCGGATGATCCGGTTCCCCGGTCGGATGGTCCGGTTGAACCGGTTCCCGACCCGGTACCCCACCCGGTTGGCCCGGTTGGTCCGACTCCCCACACGGTCGGTTCGGCGCCCCGTGCGGATGAGCCGGATGATCCGGTTCCCCATCCGGATGGTCCGATCGATCCGGTTCCTGACCCGGTACCCCACCCGGTTGGCCCGGTTGGTCCGACTCCCCACACGGTCGGTTCGGCACCCCGGTTCCCCATCCGGATGGTCCGGTCGACCCGCCAGGACCCGACCCGGTTCCCCACCCGGATGGTCCGGCTTCCTACCCTAGACCCGGTCGGTCCGGTTCCCTTCCCGGATGACCCGGATGATCCGGTTCCCCGGTCGGATGGTCCGGTTGATCCGGTTCCCGACCCGGTACCCCACCCGGTTGGCCCGGTTGGTCCGACTCCCCACACGGTCGGTTCGGCGCCCCATGCGGATGACCTGGATGATCCGGTTCCCCATCCGGATGGTCCGGTCGATCCGGTTCCTGACCCGGTACCCCACCCGGTTGGCCCGGTTGGTCCGACTCCCCACACGGTCGGTTCGGCACCCCGGTTCCCCATCCGGATGGTCCGGTCGATCCGCCGGGACCCGACCCGGTTCCCCACCCGGATGGTCCGGCTTCCTACCCTAGACCCGGTCGGTCCGGTTCCCTTCCCGGATGACCCGGATGATCCGGTTCCCCATCCGGATGGTCCGGTCGATCCGGTTCCCGACCCGGTACCCGACCCGGTTCCCCACCCGGATGTTCCGGCTTCTTACCCTAGACCCGGTCGGTCCGGTTCCCGACCCGGTACCCGACCCGGTACCCCACCCGGTTGGCCCGGTTGGTCCGACTCCCCACACGGTCGGTTCGGCGCCCCGTGCGGATGACCTGGATGATCCGGTTCCCCGGTCGGATGGTCCGGTTGATCCGGTTCCCGACCCGGTACCCCACCTGGTTGGCCCGTTTGGTCCGACTCCCCACACGGTCGGTTCGGCACCCCGGTTCCCCATCCGGATGGTCCGGTCGATCCGCCGGTACCCGACCCGGTTCCCCACCCGGATGGTCCCGCTTCCTACCCTAGACCCGGTCGATCCGGTTCCCGACCCGGTACCCGACCCGGTTCCCCACGCGGATGGTCCGGCTTCCTACCCTAGATCCGGTCGATCCGGTACCCGACCCGGTACCCGACCCGGTTCCCCACCCGGATGGTCCGGCTTCCTACCCTAGACCCGGTCGATCCGGTACCCGACCCGGTACCGGACCCGGTTCCCCACCCGGATGGTCCGGCTTCCTACCCTAGACCCGGTCGATCCGGTTCCCGACCCGGTACCAGACCCGGTTCCCCACCCGGATGGTCCGGTTCCCTAGCCTAGATCCGGTTCCCTTCCCGGATGACCCGGATGATCCGGTTCCCCGTCCGGATGGTCCGGTTGATCCGGTTCCCGACCCGGTACCCCACCCGGTTGGCCCGGTTGGTCCGACTCCCCACACGGACGGTTCGGCACCCCATGCGGATGATCCGGATGATCCGGTTCCCCATCCGGTTGGTCCGGTCGATCCGGTTCCCGACCCAGTACTCGACCCGGTTCCCCACCCGGATGGTCCCGCTTCCTACCCTAGACCCGGTACCCGACCCGGTTCCCCACCCGGATGGTCCGGCTTCCTACCCTAGATCCGGTCGATCCGGTAAACCCGACCCGGTACCGGACCCGGTTCCCCACCCGGATGGTCCGGCTTCCTACCCTAGATCCGGTCGATCCGGTTCCCGACCCGGTACCGGACCCGGTTCCCCACCCGGATGGTCCGGCTTCCTACCCTAGACCCGGTCGATCCGGTTCCCGACCCGGTATCGGACCCGGTTCCCCACCCGGATGGTCCGGTTCCCTAACCTAGACCCGGTCGATCCGGTTCCCTTCCGGGATGACCCGGATGATCCGGTTCCCCGTCCGGATGGTCCGGTCGATCCGGTTCCCGACCCGGTAGGGAAGGTAGGGGTCCGTGCAAGGACCCACACCCACCCTAGAGCCCGCAAAGAACCCCGGTCGAGAACGAAGGATGTGACCCAAAGAGCAAAGGGCTCTAGGGAGGGTGTGGGCCCGTCCAAGGACCCACACCCACCCTAGAGCCCACAAAGAACCCCGGTCGAAATCGAAGGTGTGACCCAAAGGAGAAAGGGCTCTAGGGAGGGTGTGGTCCCGTGCAAGGACCCACACCCACCCTAGAGCCCGCAAAGAACCCCGGTCGAAGCCGGAGGCGTGGCCCAAATGAAAAAAGGGCTCTAGGGAAGGTAGGGGTCCGTGCAAGGACCCACACCCACCCTAGAGCCCGCAAAGAACCCCGGTCGAGAACGAAGGTGTGACCCAAAGAATAAAGGGCTCTAGGGAGGGTGCGGGCCCGTCCAAGGACCCACACCCACCCGGGAGCCGGCAAAGAACCGGACCCGTCTCATCCACGGTGGCCCGGTCCGGATCCATCCCTTCCAGGGTGGTTCGGACCGGACCCATCCCACCCGCGGTGTTTCGAACCGGATCAATCCCCACCAGGGAGGTGCGATCCGTATCCATCCCATCCAGGGTGGTGTGATCGGGATCCATCCCAACCCCCGGCGGGGTTATCCGGATCCATCCCGTCCAGGGTGGTGAGATCCGGATCCATCCCATCCCGGGTGGGGTGATCCGGATCCATCCCATCCCGAGAGGGGTGATCGGGATCCATCCCAACCGGGGGGGTGCGACCCGGATCCATCCCGCCTAGGGTGGTGGGATCCGGATCCACCGACCCGGCTCAACCGGTTGATCCGGTTCCCCGCCCGGTTCCAACCCGGATGATCCGGCTGGTCCGGTCCATCCGGTTCCCCGTCCGGTTGACCCGGTTCCCCACCCGGTTGATCCGGTCGATCCGGTCGGTCCGGTGAATCCGGTTTCCCAACCGGTTCCGACCCGGTCGATCCAGCTCCCTACCGGGTCGACCCGGATCCCTCACCCGGCTGGGGCGGCTGATCCGGTTACCCACCCGTTTCCGGCCCGGTTGATCCGACCGAACCGGCCCATTCGGCTCTCCACCCGGTTCCGATCCGGTTCCCCACCCGTTTTTGGTCCGGCTTGTCCGTCCGATTGGGTCCATCCGGCTCCCATCCGGTTGATACGGTTCAACACCCGGTTCCGGATCCGGGTTCCGACCCGACCGACCCGGATGGTCCGGTTCCCCACCCTAGACCCGGTCGATCCGGTTCCCTTCCCGGATGATCCGGTTCCCCGTCCGGATGGTCCGGTTGATCCGGTTCCCGACCCGGTACCCCACCCGGTTCCCCACCCGGATGGTCCGGTTGGTCCGACTCCCCGCACGGTCGATTTGGCACCCCACCCGGACCACCCGGATGATCCGGTTCCCCGTCCGGATGGTCCGGTTGATCCGGTTCCCCGACCCGGTACCCCACCCGGTTCCCCACCCGGATGGTCCGGTTCCCCACCCTAGACCCGGTTGATCCGGTTCCCGACCCGGATGATCCGGTTCCCCGTCCGGATCACTACCCGTTTGGTCCGGTTTCCCACCCGGTACCGCACCCGGTTGGTCCGGTTGGTCCGCTTCCCCACCCGGACCACCCGGATGATCCGGTTCCCCGTCCGGATGGTTGACCC
>CANJKZ010000605.1:105000-115000 GCA_947471745.1 Closterium sp. Naga37s-1
CATCTTCCCCGGTCTCTCCTAGGTGGACTCCGGTTGCCCCCGTAAACGAGGGTTCCCGTCGACCTCCACGGAGGGTCCGGGGTAGCAGCGCTTGCCAACCTGCAACGGTTTCCCGTTGCCCTTTCTTCCACGGGCCCTCCCGGCCCCCCCTCCCCAACACATTTGGGGCTCTGCATTTAATTTTAGCCAGAGCCCCCGCCTCCCAGATGGCCCTCCGCACCACAAGTACGTCCCGCCCCCTACCTCTGGGGGTCAAAGTGCACGCCAACCCTCCGAAGAGTGTCGACGCACACAAAAACATTCGGGCGTCCCGGTCCACGTCTCACGTGTCCCCATGTGGTGAATCATAGAGGCCTCGAAGGCTCGACGGATTGCCTGGGCAATCCGCCGGACCTTTGTGGAGAGGGTCCTTTACCTCCTCTTCCACGTATTATTACTACAGAAAGTAGCTCGATCACCGTGGATTACCTGCAATTATAGGCTTTTGAAACATAGAAGGGCGGGTGTGATAACAAAAATAAAAGCAACGCCCTCCTCCTAGTCCAATCACATGGATTACGTTGGCTTACCAACATTTGCGGCCAATACATAAAGTAAGCCCGAAAGAGGGACACCACAACGCTACCATACCGTGCTCGTGGACCAATCACTGGGATCACGTTGGGTTACCTTGATACGGGGCTCAAAACTAGTCTTACCGGGGCATTAGGGAGACAAAGACTGTTGGAAGAAGTACTCATGGATTATTCCTAGGCCAATCACTCGGATAACGTTGGGTTACCATCATTTGGGGGAATTGAAAAACCCCCACCGAGGGGAATCCACCCAGCCCGGATGGTGGTCCGGACCCCAACCCTGGTGGAACCGGATCCACCCGGGTCGGGTGGGGGTCCGGACCATCCCGGGTGGGAACCGGATCCACCCAAGCCGGGTGGTGGGGGTCCGGATCATCCCGGGTGGGAACCGGATCCACCCAGGCCGGGTGGGGGTCCGGACCATCCCGGTTGGGAACCGAATCCATCCTGAGCGGGTGGGAACCGGATGGACCCAGGCCGGGCGGGGGTCCGGACCAGCCCGGGTGGGGACCGGATGGACCCATCCTGGGTGGGAACCGAACCCACCAGAGCCTAAGTCCTAGAGAGGGACAAAGAAGAGCTGACACTAATTTATTCCTAGGCCAATCACTCGGATCATGTTGGGTTACCATCATTCTAGTCATTTATGAATTCCCCACCGAGGGGAATCCACCCAGGCCGGGTGGGGGTCCGGACCATCCCGGGTGGGATCCGGATGGGGGTCCGGACCCTAAACCTGGGTGGGAACCGGATCCACCCAGGCCAGGTGGGGGTCCGGATCCCACCCTGGGTGGGAACCGGATCCACCCAGGCTAGGTGGGGGTCCGGACCATCCCGGGTGGGAACCGGATCCACCGAGGCCGGGTGGGGGTCCGGACCATCCCGGGTGGGATCCGGATCCACCCAGGCCGGGTGGGGGTCCGGACCATTTCGGGTGGGATCCGGATCCACCCAGGATAGGGGTGGGGGTCCGGACCCTAAACCCGGGTGGGGACCGGATGGACCCAGGCCGGGTGGGGGTCCGGACCATCCCGGTTGGGGACCGGATGGACCCAGCCCGGGAGGGAACCGGACCCACCAGAGCCCGGGTCCTAGGGAGAGACAAGATACCCCTTCCTCATTCCAGGGCCAATCACTCGGATAACGTTGGGTTAACATCATTTGGGGCGTTTGGAAATGCCCCACCAGGGCCCAATGGAGAGAAGATAACAACTCCCTACCCTATTCCAGGGCCAATCACTCGGATAACGTTGGGTTACCTTCATTTGGGGCGTTCGGAAATGCCCCACCAGGGCCCAAGGGAGAGAAGATAACAACTCCCTACCCTATTCCAGGGCCAATCACTCGGATAACGTTGGGTTACCTTCATTTGGGGCGTTCGGAAATGCCCCACCAGGGCCCAAGGGAGAGAAGATAACAACTCCCTACCCTATTCCAGGGCCAATCACTTGGATAACGTTGGGTTACCTTCATTTGGGGCGTTCGGAAATGCCCCACCAGAGCCCAAGGGAGAGAAGATAACAACTCCCTACCCTATTCCAGGGCCAATCACTCGGATAACGTTGGGTTACCATCATTTGGGGCGTTTGGAAATGCCCCACCAGGGCCCAATGGAGAGAAGATAACAACTCCCTACCCTATTCCAGGGCCAATCACTTGGATAACGTTGGGTTACCATCATTTGGGGCAAACGGAAATCCACCACCATGGCGCTGGGGAGGGGCAACATACCCGATTCCCTACCCTATTCCAGGGCCAATCACTCGGATAACGTTGGGTTACCATCATTTGGGGCCATCTTGGGATGGATATGAGCCCGTGCAAGGGTGATATTGAGCCTTGGCCCCTAAATCCCCCGGTACAATGGAGCGTTTGTCTCATTCCAGCCGGTCAAAAGGACCCTTGGGATGGATATGAGCCCGTAGGAAGGTAGCTCCCACCCTGTTTTACACTTCCCACCGGTCATCCAGGCCTTTGCACCGGGAAAAAGAGGTCCCGGAGCCCATCCGAGCCCGTGCGAGGGTGGGATTGAACCTTGGCCGGTCCATTGGATCATTTGCCTCATTCCAGCCGGTCAAAAGGACCCTTGGGATGGATATGAGCCCGTAGAAAGGTAGCTCCCACCCTGGACTACACTTCCCCCCGGTCATCCAGGCCTTTGCACCGGGAAAAAGAGGTCCCGGAGCCCGTCCGAGCCTGTGCAAGGGTGGAATTCAACCTTGGCCGGTCCTTTGGATCGTTTGTCTCATTCCAGCCGGTCAAATGGACCCTTGGGACGGATATGAGCCCGTAGAAAGGTAGCTCGCGCCCTGGTTTACACTTCCCCCCGGTCATCCGGGCCTTTACACCGGGAAGAGGAGGCCCCGGAGCCCCTCCGAGCCCGTGCAAGGGTGGAATTCAACCTTGGCCGGTCCTTGGGATCGTTTGTCTCGTTCCAGCCGGTCAAATGGACCCTTGGGACGGATATGAGCCCGTAGAAAGGTAGCTCGCGCCCTGGTTTACACTTCCCCCCGGTCATCCGGGCCTTTACACCGGGAAGAGGAGGCCCCGGAGCCCATCCGAGCCCGTGCAAGGGTGGAATTCAACCTTGGCCGGTCCTTTGGATCGTTTGCCCATTCCAGCCGGTCAAAACGACCCTTGGGATGGATATGAGCCCGTAGAGAGGAAGCTCCCACCCTGGCTTACACTTCCCCCCGGTCACCCAGGTCTTTGCACCGGGAAAAAGAGGTCCTGGAGCCCATCCGAGCCCGTGCAAGGGTGGATTTCAACCTTGGACGGTCCATTGGAGGAATTGTTTCATTCCAGCCGGTCAAAACGACCCTTGGGATGGATATGAACCCGTAGAAAGGAAGCTCCCACCCTGGTTTACACTTCCCCCAGATCATCCGGGCCTTTGCACCGGGAAGAGAAGGCCCCGGAGCCCATCCGAGCCCGTGCAAGGGTGGAATTCAACCTTGGACGGTCCATTGGAGGAATTGTTTCATTCCAGCCGGTCAAGAAGACCCTTGGGATGGATATGAATCCGTAGAAAGGAAGCTCCCACCCTGGTTTACACTTCCCCCAGATCATCCGGGCCTTTGCACCGGGAAAAGAAGGCCCCGGAGCCCATCTGAGCCCGTGCAAGGGTGGAATTCAACCTTGGCCGGTCCTTTGGATCGTTTGACTCATTCCAGCCGGTCAAAACGACCCTTGGGATGGATATGAGCCCGTAGAGAGGAAGCTCCCACCCTGGTTTACACTTCCCCCCGGTCACCCAGGTCTTTGCACCGGGAAAAAGAGGTCCCGGAGCCCATCCGAGCCCGTGCAAGGGTGGATTTCAACCTTGGACGGTCCATTGGAGCAATTGTTTCATTCCAGCCGGTCAAGAAGACACTTGGGATGGATATGAACCCGTAGAAAGGAAGCTCCCACCCTGGTTTACACTTCCCCCAGATCATCCGGGCCTTTGCACCGGGAAAAAGAGGTCCCGGAGCCCACCCGAGCCCGTGCAAGGGTGGAATTCAACCTTGGCCGGTCCATTGGAGCGTTTGTCTCGTTCCAGCCGGTCAAAAGGACCCTTGGGATGGATATGAACCCGTGGAAAGGAAGCTCCCACCCTGGTTTACACTCCCCCCCGGTCATCCGGGCCTTGGCACCGGGAAAAGGAGGTCCCGGAGCCCATCCGAGCCCGTGCAAGGGTGGAATTCAACCTTGGCCGGTCCATTGGAGCGTTTGCCTCATTCTAGCCGGTCAAAAGGACCCTTGGGATGGATAGGAACCCGAGCAAAGGAAGCTCCCACCCTGCTTTACACTTCCCCCCGGTCATCCGGGCCTTTGCACCGGGAAAAAGAGGTCCCGGAGCCCATCCGAGCCCGTGCAAGGGTGGAATTCAACCTTGGCCGGTTGATTTGAGCGCTTGCCTCATTCCAGCCGGTCAAAAGGACCCTCTGGGTTGATAGGAACCTCGTAGAAAGCCTGCCCCCGCCCTGGTCTACGTTCCCCACCGGTCACCCTAGAGCCCTCGAACCACAACCGGCCGTGAAGGAAGGTGCGACCCATAGAGTAAAGGGCTCTAGGGAGGGTGTGGGCCCGTGCAAGGACCCACACCCACCCTTGGGCCCACGAAGAACCCCGGTCGAGAATGGAAGTGTGACCCAAAAAAATAGAGGGCTCTAGGGAGGGTGTGGCCCCGTCCAATGAACCACACCCACCCTAGAGCCCACAATGAGCCGGACCCCTCTCATCCCATCCAGGGCGGTTCGGACCGGACCCATCCCACCCGCGGTGTTTCGAACCGGACCAATCCCCACACGGGAGGTGCGGTCCGGATCCATCCCATCTAGGGTGGTGTGATCCGGATCCATCCCATCCCGGGTGGGGTTATTTGGATCCATCCAGTCCAGGGTGGTGAGATCCGGATCCATCCCATCCCGGGTGGGGTGATCCGGATCCATCCCATCCCGATTGGGGTGATCCGGATCCATCCCAACCGGGGTGGTGTGACCCGGATCCATCACGCCTAGGGTGGTGGGATCCGGATCCATCGACCCGGTCGATCCGGTTCCCCGCCCGGTTCCAACCCGGATGATCCGGCCGGTCCGGTCCATCCGGTTCCACGTCCGGTTGACCCGGTTCCCCACCCGGTCGATCCGGCCGGTCCGGTAGATCAGGTTCCCCGTCCGGTCCGGTCCATCCGGTTCCAAGTCCGGTTGACCCGGATCCCCACCCGGTCGAACCGGCCGGTCCGGTAGATCCGGTTCCCCATCCGGTTCCCTACCCGGTTCCGACCCGGTTGATCCGGCTCCCTACCGGGTCGAACCGGTCCCTCACCCGGCTGGGGCGGTTGATCCGGTTCCCCGCCCGGTTGACCCGGTTCCTCACCCGGTTGATCCGGTCGATACGGCCGGTCCTCTAGATCCGGTTCCCCATCCGGTTCCCTGCCCAGTTCCCACCCGGTTGGCCCGGTTGGTCCGACTCCCCACACGATCGGTTCGGCACCCCATGCGGATGAGCCGGATGACCCGGTTCCCCATCCGGATGGTCCGGTCGATCCGGTTCCCGACCCGGTACCCGACCCGGTTCCCCACCCGGATGGTCCCGCTTCCTACCCCAGACCCGGTCGATCCGGTTCCCTTCCCGGATGGCCCAGATGATCCGTTCCCCCGGCCGGATGGTCCGGTCGATCTGGTTCCCGACCCGGTACCCCACCCGGTTGGCCCGGTTGGTCCGACTCCCCACACGGTCGGTTCGGCGCCCCGTGCGGATGAGCCGGATGATCCGGTTCCCCATCCGGATGGTCCGGTCGATCCGGTTCCCGACCCGGTACCCCACCCGGTTCCCCACCCGGATGGTCCGGCTTCCTACCCTAGACCCGATCGGTCCGGTTCCCTTCCCGGATGACCCGGATGATCCGGTTCCCCGGTCGGATGGTCCGGTTGAACCGGTTCCCGACCCGGTACCCCACCCGGTTGGCCCGGTTGGTCCGACTCCCCACACGGTCGGTTCGGCGCCCCGTGCGGATGAGCCGGATGATCCGGTTCCCCATCCGGATGGTCCGATCGATCCGGTTCCTGACCCGGTACCCCACCCGGTTGGCCCGGTTGGTCCGACTCCCCACACGGTCGGTTCGGCACCCCGGTTCCCCATCCGGATGGTCCGGTCGACCCGCCAGGACCCGACCCGGTTCCCCACCCGGATGGTCCGGCTTCCTACCCTAGACCCGGTCGGTCCGGTTCCCTTCCCGGATGACCCGGATGATCCGGTTCCCCGGTCGGATGGTCCGGTTGATCCGGTTCCCGACCCGGTACCCCACCCGGTTGGCCCGGTTGGTCCGACTCCCCACACGGTCGGTTCGGCGCCCCATGCGGATGACCTGGATGATCCGGTTCCCCATCCGGATGGTCCGGTCGATCCGGTTCCTGACCCGGTACCCCACCCGGTTGGCCCGGTTGGTCCGACTCCCCACACGGTCGGTTCGGCACCCCGGTTCCCCATCCGGATGGTCCGGTCGATCCGCCGGGACCCGACCCGGTTCCCCACCCGGATGGTCCGGCTTCCTACCCTAGACCCGGTCGGTCCGGTTCCCTTCCCGGATGACCCGGATGATCCGGTTCCCCATCCGGATGGTCCGGTCGATCCGGTTCCCGACCCGGTACCCGACCCGGTTCCCCACCCGGATGTTCCGGCTTCTTACCCTAGACCCGGTCGGTCCGGTTCCCGACCCGGTACCCGACCCGGTACCCCACCCGGTTGGCCCGGTTGGTCCGACTCCCCACACGGTCGGTTCGGCGCCCCGTGCGGATGACCTGGATGATCCGGTTCCCCGGCCGGATGGTCCGGTTGATCCGGTTCCCGACCCGGTACCCCACCTGGTTGGCCCGTTTGGTCCGACTCCCCACACGGTCGGTTCGGCACCCCGGTTCCCCATCCGGATGGTCCGGTCGATCCGCCGGTACCCGACCCGGTTCCCCACCCGGATGGTCCCGCTTCCTACCCTAGACCCGGTCGATCCGGTTCCCGACCCGGTACCCGACCCGGTTCCCCACGCGGATGGTCCGGCTTCCTACCCTAGATCCGGTCGATCCGGTACCCGACCCGGTACCCGACCCGGTTCCCCACCCGGATGGTCCGGCTTCCTACCCTAGACCCGGTCGATCCGGTACCCGACCCGGTACCGGACCCGGTTCCCCACCCGGATGGTCCGGCTTCATACCCTAGACCCGGTTGATCCGGTTCCCGACCCGGTACCAGACCCGGTTCCCCACCCGGATGGTCCGGTTCCCTAGCCTAGATCCGGTTCCCTTCCCGGATGACCCGGATGATCCGGTTCCCCGTCCGGATGGTCCGGTTGATCCGGTTCCCGACCCGGTACCCCACCCGGTTGGCCCGGTTGGTCCGACTCCCCACACGGACGGTTCGGCACCCCATGCGGATGATCCGGATGATCCGGTTCCCCATCCGGTTGGTCCGGTCGATCCGGTTCCCGACCCAGTACTCGACCCGGTTCCCCACCCGGATGGTCCCGCTTCCTACCCTAGACCCGGTACCCGACCCGGTTCCCCACCCGGATGGTCCGGCTTCCTACCCTAGATCCGGTCGATCCGGTAAACCCGACCCGGTACCGGACCCGGTTCCCCACCCGGATGGTCCCGCTTCCTACCCTAGACCCGGTCGATCCGGTTCCCGACCCGGTACCCGACCCGGTTCCCCACGCGGATGGTCCGGCTTCCTACCCTAGATCCGGTCGATCCGGTACCCGACCCGGTACCCGACCCGGTTCCCCACCCGGATGGTCCGGCTTCCTACCCTAGACCCGGTCGATCCGGTACCCGACCCGGTACCGGACCCGGTTCCCCACCCGGATGGTCCGGCTTCCTACCCTAGACCCGGTCGATCCGGTTCCCGACCCGGTACCAGACCCGGTTCCCCACCCGGATGGTCCGGTTCCCTAGCCTAGATCCGGTTCCCTTCCCGGATGACCCGGATGATCCGGTTCCCCGTCCGGATGGTCCGGTTGATCCGGTTCCCGACCCGGTACCCCACCCGGTTGGCCCGGTTGGTCCGACTCCCCACACGGACGGTTCGGCACCCCATGCGGATGATCCGGATGATCCGGTTCCCCATCCGGTTGGTCCGGTCGATCCGGTTCCCGACCCAGTACTCGACCCGGTTCCCCACCCGGATGGTCCCGCTTCCTACCCTAGACCCGGTACCCGACCCGGTTCCCCACCCGGATGGTCCGGCTTCCTACCCTAGATCCGGTCGATCCGGTAAACCCGACCCGGTACCGGACCCGGTTCCCCACCCGGATGGTCCGGCTTCCTACCCTAGATCCGGTCGATCCGGTTCCCGACCCGGTACCGGACCCGGTTCCCCACCCGGATGGTCCGGCTTCCTACCCTAGACCCGGTCGATCCGGTTCCCGACCCGGTATCGGACCCGGTTCCCCACCCGGATGGTCCGGTTCCCTAACCTAGACCCGGTCGATCCGGTTCCCTTCCGGGATGACCCGGATGATCCGGTTCCCCGTCCGGATGGTCCGGTCGATCCGGTTCCCGACCCGGTAGGGAAGGTAGGGGTCCGTGCAAGGACCCACACCCACCCTAGAGCCCGCAAAGAACCCCGGTCGAGAACGAAGGATGTGACCCAAAGAGCAAAGGGCTCTAGGGAGGGTGTGGGCCCGTCCAAGGACCCACACCCACCCTAGAGCCCACAAAGAACCCCGGTCGAAATCGAAGGTGTGACCCAAAGGAGAAAGGGCTCTAGGGAGGGTGTGGTCCCGTGCAAGGACCCACACCCACCCTAGAGCCCGCAAAGAACCCCGGTCGAAGCCGGAGGCGTGGCCCAAATGAAAAAAGGGCTCTAGGGAAGGTAGGGGTCCGTGCAAGGACCCACACCCACCCTAGAGCCCGCAAAGAACCCCGGTCGAGAACGAAGGTGTGACCCAAAGAATAAAGGGCTCTAGGGAGGGTGCGGGCCCGTCCAAGGACCCACACCCACCCGGGAGCCGGCAAAGAACCGGACCCGTCTCATCCACGGTGGCCCGGTCCGGATCCATCCCTTCCAGGGTGGTTCGGACCGGACCCATCCCACCCGCGGTGTTTCGAACCGGATCAATCCCCACCAGGGAGGTGCGATCCGTATCCATCCCATCCAGGGTGGTGTGATCGGGATCCATCCCAACCCCCGGCGGGGTTATCCGGATCCATCCCGTCCAGGGTGGTGAGATCCGGATCCATCCCATCCCGGGTGGGGTGATCCGGATCCATCCCATCCCGAGAGGGGTGATCGGGATCCATCCCAACCGGGGGGGTGCGACCCGGATCCATCCCGCCTAGGGTGGTGGGATCCGGATCCACCGACCCGGCTCAACCGGTTGATCCGGTTCCCCGCCCGGTTCCAACCCGGATGATCCGGCTGGTCCGGTCCATCCGGTTCCCCGTCCGGTTGACCCGGTTCCCCACCCGGTTGATCCGGTCGATCCGGTCGGTCCGGTGAATCCGGTTTCCCAACCGGTTCCGACCCGGTCGATCCAGCTCCCTACCGGGTCGACCCGGATCCCTCACCCGGCTGGGGCGGCTGATCCGGTTACCCACCCGTTTCCGGCCCGGTTGATCCGACCGAACCGGCCCATTCGGCTCTCCACCCGGTTCCGATCCGGTTCCCCACCCGTTTTTGGTCCGGCTTGTCCGTCCGATTGGGTCCATCCGGCTCCCATCCGGTTGATACGGTTCAACACCCGGTTCCGGATCCGGGTTCCGACCCGACCGACCCGGATGGTCCGGTTCCCCACCCTAGACCCGGTCGATCCGGTTCCCTTCCCGGATGATCCGGTTCCCCGTCCGGATGGTCCGGTTGATCCGGTTCCCGACCCGGTACCCCACCCGGTTCCCCACCCGGATGGTCCGGTTGGTCCGACTCCCCGCACGGTCGATTTGGCACCCCAC
>CANJKZ010000606.1:0-42345 GCA_947471745.1 Closterium sp. Naga37s-1
AGCTCAGGGTTGATCACAACGTCACCACACATTCTGAGCACAAGTGTCAAGGCCACAAGGCCAGTTCACATGCAGGAGCACATTATATATATAGGCTAGACAAGCGAGAGCATGTATATATATGTAACCATACAAGCAAGGTCAAGGGGTGAGCAAGTGAGGAAAGACAGGGACAAGACCCAGCTGAGTGCAGAAGCGCTGATGATCACAAGGCGGAAGTGCCTTGGTGAAAACATCAGCAGTGTTGGCCTCAGAGGCCACGTACGCAAGCCGTAACTGACCACGCTGCTGTAGCTCACGAGCAAGGAAGTAGCGAAGAGCAATGTGCTTAGTTCTGTGCTCCAGTCTCTGCTCTCGACACAAGGCCAGCATGGCCTTGTTGTCTACGTACAGGACTGGAGGAGAACGAGCGGGCTCTCCAAGGTCGGTCAGCAGGTAGGTGAGCCAGCGAAGCTCCTGGGCAGCCATGGCCCCAGCGTAGATCTCAGCCTCACAACTGGAGCCGAGAACAGAAGACGAGCGAGTAGCCCGCCACGAAACAGAGCCGGAACCGAGGCTGAAGGTGTAACCCTGGGACGACCGCTGCGTAGCCTGGTCGTCAGCCCAAGAAGCGTCCGCGTGCCCAGTGAGGACCACTGGACTCCGCCCTCCAAGCACTAGCCCATGCTCGACGTACTGCACAAGTAGCGCAACACCCTCTTCGCTGCAGCCATGTGCTCTGGTCGGTGTCTCCTAGGAGCAACATAGCGTGCAAGAATGCTAAGAGGGTATGCAAGGTCAGGTCGTGTGCAGGTCATCAGGTACATGAGGCAGCCAACAAGCTCTGGATACGGCCACTCGACTCTACGGACTCATCCGAAGGCAGAGCTGAGAGTGAGTGGCGAGTAGGCAGAGGAGTGGCCTGAGGCGAGGAGTACGTGAAGCCGAAGCGCTGAAGGACCTGCTGCACCATGTGTGACTGAGTCAGGGTAATGGTGCGGCGTGCTCTGTCCCGGGTGATCTGCAAGCCAAGGTAGCTGCGCAGTTCACCCAGGTCTGTGCACTGTGTCTCTTCTGCAGCTCGGACTTCACGTGGGCGAGTCCAGCAGTGTCAGCTGTGGCAAAGACCAAGTCGTCGACGTACACGAGGATGTAGAACGGCGGCAGAGAGGTGTCGGTGCGCAGAAACAGCGACGGGTCGGCAGTAGAAGGAGCAAACCCAAGAGCCGCAAGCGTAGTCCTCAGTGTGTCGTGCCACTCACGTGGCGCCTGGCGGAGACCGTAGACTGGACGCCGGAGACTCCACTGGGTACCAGGAGGGAAAGACCCAGTGAAGCCAGTGGGCGGCGCAGCCAGATCTCCTCGCGCAGGCTGCCCTGTAAGAAAGCAGTGCTAAAGTCGAGAGAGTGCAGCTCGTAGTCACGGTGAGCAGCAACGTGTAGCAGTACCCGAAGAGTGGTCATCTTCGGGGTGGGGGAGAAGGTCTGAAAGTAGTCACTCCCTGCCTCTGACTGAAACCACGAGCCACGTAACGTGCCTTGAAGACAGGCGGAGAACCCGGCGGCCGCTTCACCCGAAGATCCACATGCCACTGACGATGTTCGCCCCAGGAGGGGGGACAGCGTCAACGTAGGTGCCTGTGGATTTCCAGGAAGCCATCTCTGCATCCATAGCTGCCTGCCACTGAGAGGAGTAGGGACCCTCTATCGCCTCCGCGTAAGAGCGCGGAGTCGGGATGTCAAGTGCATCCGGGTCTCCCTCAGGGGTAAGCAGTACGGACACGAGATGAGGTGAAGCAGCTGCCAGACACTGGAACTCCTCCTGCCTGTCCTCAAGACGTCCGTGCCAAGAGCACACTCACCCCCGACGGACGGAGGACAGACAGACTCAGACTCAGCGACAAGACTAGCAGCGTAGTCTAGGCGACAGCGAGCAGCAAAGTCGACGAGCTCAGCAACTAGGGCAGACGCAGCAGTAGAGTCGAAAGAAGGGTCAGTGACGACAGTAGCAAGGAGACGCGTGACAGTAGGACTGGCAGCACGAAGAGAGTCGACTCCGGGTCGGAAGAGCAGGAAGAGAGGACTCAGGAGGAGAAGGCAAAGGGGCACGCAGAGGAGCAGTAGACGGACGTAGAGACATCCTGTGTGTGCCAGGGACAGGAGGAGGACGCGGACGCGAACCACGACCACTAGCGCGAGCAGCACGGACAGGCGACGCAGGGCGAGACGCAGGCTCACGACGCTCAGTAAGACCTCCAGTAGGACCAGCGTAGGGAGAAGGAGAAGGCAAAGGAGAGGTAGGCTGTAGCTGTGACTGTGACGGGACAGGCGGTGGACCCTCCAAGGGAGGAGGAGGACCAGTAGAAAGCGGAAGACCAAGAACCTGCTGCAGGAGTGGAACGAAGTACGGTCGAGGCCGCGTAGCGACGCCAGAAACAGCAGTGACAGCACCAGTACCCCCAGCAGGAGCACCCGCTCCAGCAGCACCTCCAGCAGCTCCAGAACCTCCAGCAACACCAGGGGCACCCCCAGCAGGACCGCCAGTGGTAGTCTCAGCGCCAACACCCTCAGCAGCACCAGCTCCAGTCGAACCTGCAGGCCCAGCAGCTCCAGTACTCCCAGTACGAGCACCTCCGGGACCCGCAACAGCAGCACCCTCAGAAGCCGAAGAACCTCCAGCACCAGCAGCACGGCTCCAGCGCCGGGCAAACCACTCGCGCAGCTCCCGTGGAGAGAGTGGCTCCCGGCGAGACGAAGCACGCGGAGAACCTCCAGGCTCAGCACCCCCAGGCCCAGCACCCCCAGGCACAGCATCCCCAGGCGTAGCACCCCCACACTCAGCACCCCCAGGCTCAGCACCCCCAGGCGTAGCACCCCCAGACTCAGCACCCCCAGGCTCAGCACCCCCAGGCTCAGCACCCTCAGCAGCACCAGAGTCACCAGTGACCTCGACAGGCTCAACTGCGTCTACCTGGGACACACCTGAAGGGGCAGGACCCTGAGGGGGGAGGGGGTCTACTGGGGGGGGACCTGAACAAGGAGAGCGGGGGCGGGGGGAGGGACGGAGTGCGGTAGGGGAAGAGGCGGTAGTAGGGGACCGACTCGTCGAACGCGACGTCCTGGGAGGACAGAACACGGCGAGAGGTGGGGTGTAGAACTGCCACCCAGGCGCGTCGGGGGGGAACCCCAGAAAGACGCAAGGAGCAGCACGAGGGACAGCTTGTCCGCAGACAAGTCGCGGACAAACGCTCGAGATCCCCAGACCCGGAACGCCGACGCATCGCCAACCTTCCCCGTCCACAGCAAGGCTGGGGAGGTCTCCGGCCTGGAGACTCTGGGGTGAAGGTTGATCTGATGCGCCGCGTACCTCACCGCAAAACGGCCACAGAAAATGGGGGGCAGCCGCATGCATCATAGACGTACGAGCGACGTCCATGACCATGCCAATGCGGCGCTCAGCAATCCCATTTTGCTGCGGAGAGTCCGGAAGCGTGAAGGTCTGACGGATGCCTCGTGCACGGCAGTAGGCTCGCAGAAGGCCAGAGGAGAAACTCCCCGCCTCTGTCCGAGTGCAGACGCAGAACAGAAAGTCGGAGCCAAAGCTCTGCCTGAGCTGGAGACGAGCTGCGCGGATCCAGTCGATCAGCACCTCAGTGACATCACCCTTGCTGCGCAAGGGGAAGACTGCGGTGTAACGCGAGTAGTCGTCAACAACTAGTAGGAAGTAGCGCTCGTGACCCTGCCCACGGACACGGGCTGGGCCCCACACGTCCATGTGAAGCGTCTGCAACGGGGCCTCTGTCGGAGGAAACTGGGAGGAGTGAGGGGCAGCACGCTGGCGCCCCTCGACACAGGGGACACAGGTAGGGCCAGGGCCCTGAGGAAGGGGAGGGAGGGACCGGGGAGACCAGACACTAGAAGGCGGGAGGCCATGCCTCTGAGCCGAAGCAGAGAGGGGTGACCAAGACGTGGTGCCAGAGGAGAGTCTCGTGAGACAGGAGACGACACGAACAGGGGGCAGACTCAGGACCAGACCTGGACGCTCCAGCAAACACCCGACCCGACGAAGCGACTCTACCAGACTCAGTAACGGGAGGAGACGCAGTGGTCAGTGTGTACAGGCTCGACCCCGGCTGACGGGTAAACGTAGCCAGGTGTCGGCCTGTGCTAGCCTCTGTACAGTGGGTCACCCGCTGGCGTGCAGGAGTGAACTGGTGTACACCCGCATCCTGTAGGTCAGCACCACTCACCAGGTTCGTAGAGAACGAGGGGAGGTAGAGACCAGACAGGGTGCCAGAGGGAGCCGCCGGACACGGGAGGACTGTGGAGAAGCGAGACAGGACAGGACCCCCAGAGGGGTCAGCCAGAGACACTGCAACCGGTCGACTCAGCGGTGTGAGTGTGGTGCGGTCCCGAAAGAAGGAGCGAGACGCCCCAGAGTCAAGGGTGAAGGTGAGGAGGCCGAAGCCGACGTAGTACCTGAGAGCGCAGACTCACCAGTACCTGAGGACGCAGACACACGAGCACCTAGAGCAGCAGCGTCGCAAGCACCTAGGGCAGCAGCCTCACCAGGACCTAGAGCAGCAGTCTCAATGCCCGGATCGGCGGCGGGAACACCGGTAACAGTCACCCTCATCACTAATAGACACAGCATACATGGCAGAGAGAATAGCATCAAAGTCAAGATCATAGATGGCAACACCCGCCCTAGACAGCTAACCCCAGCGGGGATCTCGGAGGCCTCCGGAAACTGGTGACGCCACGCGTCCGTCAGGCGGCCAAAGCAGCGCTGGGTGGGGTGGGCACCCCCACCTGCTCACCCTCACCGCACGGTCGCCAGTGCGCAAAACGTAGGAGCACGGACCAAAACCCCCACCCCGCTGACGCGCAGTGTACCACTCACGAAGCTGCTGAGGGGACAGGGTGTCACGACCACGCTGCTGCTGCTGGCGGCGAGCCACCACCGGAGCCACTCCTCTGCGAAGACCCGCGACCAGCACCACCGCCACCCCCGCCGCCTCCGACGCCTCCGCCGCCTCCGCTACTGCCGCCGCCTCCGCCTCCGCCGCCGCCTCCACCTCCGCCACCTCCGCCACCTCCGCTCCACCGCCACCGCCGCCGCCACCTCCACCTCCACTGCCGCCACCGACCCCTCCACCCCCACCTCCACTCCCACCGCCACCCCCACTCCCCCCTGCCCCCCCCCGCCACCTCACCTCCACCCCCCCGCTCGCTCCTCCAGCGCCCTTGCCCCCCTTGCCCTTGCCAGAGCGGCGTCTCCCGCTAGGGGCAGACGCCGCACCGACGGACTCAAGACCAAGGAGGTCGGCCGCAGCAGCAGAGGCAACAGAGGGCAGAAGGGGGGAGGGGAACACCCCTCAAAGATGGGGGTGCGCGGGTCACCACGAGAGGCCCCTACAGCGACTATGCTCTTCTCGGCCGCTAGGAGGGACTTCTCGAGGAGGTCAACAGTGAGAGTGGTGGGACAGACAGAGAGAAAGTGGTCCCTGACTACGCGAAGGGAGTCAGGAAGGCGAGTGACTATGTAGTAAAGAGTGATGTACATGGGGGGGGGGTTCTTGGCGCAGAAGTCAGGAGGGAGTGCAGCGCGGTAGCGAGTGTCACTAGTGCGGAGGTGCGTAATGAGGTCAGCGACTGTGGGAAAGGCAGCAAGGTCAGGAAAGAGGTACGGTAGCATGAGACGGCTCAGTGCAGCACTGGCAGGGGAGGAGTAGCGCGCAACTACAGCGTCGTACAAGGTCTGAGCACTCTTGTACTGACTAAAGTGCGCACGCTCGGAGGTAGGGAGGTGGCGACGCACAGCAAGACGTGCAGCAGCGTCGCGCGTGGCCCACTGGGAGCGAACAGTGGCGTCAGCATCAGCAGCAGGGGCAGTGGAGGCGCCAGAGGTGAGGTCAAAGAGAGAGAGGCCGTCTGCCCTATCGCACTGTAAGAACAGCTGCAGGTCATCTACCCAGACCTCAAAGGCAATGGCCCGACCCTCAGCGTCAAAGGCGAGAACACTAGGGGTAGCCATGACCCTAGACGACTAGCAGCGCAAACAGTAGGGTGAGGACAGTGCAGTGAAAAGGCGCTGTGCTCACCAGACTGGGCAGGTCGGGCGGCCCGGAAGGAGGGCGGCGCGGCGGCTCGGCGGCTCAGCTGCTGGGCGGCTCGGCGGCTCGGCGGCTCCGCTGCTGGGCGGCTCGGCTGCTGGGCGGCTCGGCTGCTGGGCGGCGCGGCTGCTGGGCGGCTCGGCTGCTGGGCGGCTCGGCTGCTGGGCGGCGCGTCTGCTGGGCGGCTCGGCTGCTGGGCGGCTCGGCTGCTGGGCGGCTCGGCTGCTGGGCGGCTCGGCGGCTCGGCGGCTCGGCTGTTCGGCTGCTGGGCTGCTGGGCGCTCGGTTGTCCGGCTGCTCGGTCGCTGGGCGGCTCGGCTGTGCTGCTGCAGGGCGGCGCGGCTGGGCAGCAGGTGACGGGGCCGCAGGTAAGGGCGGCGGGGCCGCTGGTAAGGGCGGCGTGGCCGCGGGTAGGGTGGCGGGGCCGCAGATAGGGTGGCGGGGCCGCAGGTAAGGCGGGGGGGGGGCCGCGGGTAGGGTGGCAGGGCCGCGGGTAGGGTGGCGGGCCGCAGGTAAGGTGGCGGGGCCGCAGCAGAGGGCGGCGGGGCCGTAGGTAAGTGGCGGGGCGGGGCGCGGGTAGGGTGGCGGGCCGCAGTAAGTGGCGGGGCCGCAGGTAGGGTGGCGGGGCCGCAGCAGAGGGCGCGGGGCCGCAGGTAAGGGCGGCGTGCCCGCTGGAAGGTGGCAGGGCCGCAGGTGAGGGCGGCACGAGGGGCCGCGGAGGTCGGCAGCGTGCCGTAAGGACGGCACGCGACGCCGCGAAGGGCGGCGACGAGCCGTTACGGGCGGCGCAAGGGCGGCGACGGGCCGCTTAGGGTGGCGACGGGCCGCAAAGGGCGGCGACGGGCCGAGTAAGGGGGCGGCGCAAGGGAGGCCGCGAGGGGGCGACGCGACAGTAGAGAGGGCACACGAGGCGCGACTCGGGCCTAAACTAAGCGCGCTCCGGGCAGGAAAAAAAAATTTTTCGACTTGGTGGGCCCTAGGGAACAGTTCCCACGAGGGAACCTGCTCGATACCATGAGAAGAAACGAGGATGAATGGACTATGAATGAAGTGGGTACAAGTACTAACCCTAATTGGGTTGTACCCCCTATGGGATACCCCACTACAGCCTACACAAAAGTGTAAGCTATGATGTTCTGACAGTTCCTATTGCTAGGGAATAAGACCAAAGAGGGAACCGGGCACGTCAACGTTTTCGTAATACAATAAAATGTTCAAAACTCTAATATTGTTACCAAAGTCAACCAAAGTCTATTACAGAATTTAATATTGTTACAAACAGGGAGTTACAGGACTGACTGTATAACATTAGTTTCGCCCTAAATAATCAGCTTAGCCAGAATTAGATTAATGAATCCATCAACCACATAAAATATTATAAACATATCAAAAAATCAATAATTAAATCAGCAATTACACAACAAGCTAGACACTAGCATTGGAAATATATTTGTTTTACGAATATATCAATATCCACCAAATTATAGTATCAAGCGCGTTGACAAGATTATATAACATTACCAATTCAAATTTAATAGCACTGTTTGTTACAACTTCAGGAAATGTGAAAAGCGCGATGAACAGTTTGCTGCCACGAAACAGTTTAGCTGAGCCTGCGGAGTTGACATCAAGTGCCCAGAAACACGCGCACCACTTCAAAAACCACGCAAACACCCGAACATCACTCCCATGCCACATGCGAGCATTATTCTCGCATGATTCCCACCCCTACAAAACGAGGAAGTCACAAACAAGACTCCCGCAACACACATTCCCCTCTCCCCTGTTTTGCGATGATCTCTCATCCCCTCCTTCCCCTCTCATCCCCTCCTCCCCCTCTCATCCCTCCATCTACTCTCACATTCCGTCCCCCCCTCACTCATCCCTTCCTCTCCTTTCTCATTCCCTCCCCTCCTCTTTCATCCCTTATCATCCCCCTCTCTCCTCTCAGGACCATGTCCTCCTCCCTCTCATCCCTCCCTCTCCACTATCATCTCGTCCTCCCCTCTCTCATCCCTCCATCTCCTCTCTCATCCCTCCCGTCCTTCTCTCCTCCCGTCCCCCACTTACTCATCCCTCCTCCTTTCCCATCCCGGACTCTCCTCTCTCATCCCTCGCTCTCATCTCTCATCTCTCATCCCTCACTCTTATCTCTCATCCCTCACTCTCATCTCTCATCCCGTCCTCTCCCTCTCAATCCGTCCATCTTTCGTCCCTTCCTCCGCTCTCACGTCGTCTCCTCCCCTCTTTCATCCCGTCCAACCCCTCTCTTCTCCTCCCGTCCTCTCCTCACTTCCTCCCGTCCTCTCCTCTCTCCTCCCGTCCTCTCCCTCTCCCTCTCGTCCTCCCCTCTCTCATCCCTCCCTCTCCACTCTCATCCCGTCATACCCTCTCTCATCCTTGCCACGCCACGCTGTAAATTCCCAAACGCCGCTTCATCGCCGCCTCGCCACCCCGCTAATGCAATCGCCTCCACATCACTGCCACGACGATGCGCCTCCTCAACGGCTTGCAGCCTCCAGGTCGCGCCTCATCGCCTACGCCTCCACCGCCACCTTCGTTACCCTCCAAGGACGAAACCCGATCCCTTTTCCATTCCCATCTCTCCCAGGTCGCAACTCCCTTTTCCCCCAAGTCGCACTTCCCCTTTCCCCCAAGTCGCACTTCCCCTTTCCCCCAAGTCGCACCTCCCCTTCCGAGCAAAGTCGCACCGCCACTTTCCCCCAAGTCGCACTTCCCTTTCACCCGGGCTCGCACTTCAACTTCCCCACAGGGCGCTCCTCCCCTTTACCCCAGGGCGCACTATGCCTCTTCCCTCAGGTCGCTCCTCTCCTTTTCCACAGGTCGCACTTCCCCTTCCCCTCCACTTCCCCTACCCCCGCGGGTCTCTCATCCCCTTTCTCTCCCAGGTCGCCATTCAAACCCCCCCCCAGGTTGCTCCTCCCTGTCCCCCAGGTCGCTCCCCCCCCTTTCCCCCAGGTCACACTGAGAGAGGGAAAAGGGGGTTGACGGGTGTAAGGCAGAGAGGGAGAGGGGGAAGAAGAGGGTAGGGACGAGAGGGAAAAGGAGGAAGCAGGGCGTAAGGCATTGTGGGTGGAAACGTGCAAGCATGTGGTATTGCAGAATGGGGTATAGGGGGAAAAAAGGTTGTAAGGCAGAGAGGGGAAAGGCCCAGGCCGGGCGTTAGGCAGAAAACCCCCTTTGCAATGTGAAAAGTGTCAGGAGAGAGGGGGAAGGGAAAAGGCAGGGCGTAAGGCAGAGAGGGGATTGGGGATGAAGGGTGTGGAAGAAGGGAGTAAGGCAGAGAAATGCAAGGTGGGGGAAGAAGGGTGTACGGAAGAGAGGGGAAAGGGTGAAGAAGGGTGAACGGCAAGAGAGGGGAAAGTGAGAAGAAGGGTGTACTCCAAATAGGGAAAAGGGGCTGTAAGGGTGTCGTAGGCAGGTAGGTGTAAGGGGCGAAGATGAGAGTAAGACAGACAGGTGAAAGGTGGCAAGGGGGTGAAATTCCGGAAACTAGGGGAAAAGGCGACGAAGGCGGGAGCGGTCAGTGCGGATAAGAGATGCGTTCAGAGGGGCAAGGAGTGGTGTAGCGGCAAGGTATGGACGCGGTGGTCACGGAAAATAATGTGCATGCTCCCGGCACAGGAAAGATGTGTACCAACAACCGAGATGGCGTCGTCCCACGTATTCCCTTCGCACATATGTGTTTTGGTGCACGTCCTCGCCGCCGCTCAGTGGCGAGGCACGCCCCCTCCGTCGCGCAAATAGCTGCTTGTAGGCATTCCCACCCGCCGTTTGGGGAAGCAGGGGGGGGGGTAGGAGGGGAGCAGGGAGGGAAAGGAGGGGAAACAGGGGGGGAAAGGAGGGGAAGCAGGGGGGGGAAGGAGGGGAAGCAGGGGGGGGAAGGAGGGGGAGCAGGGGGGGAAAGGAGGGGAAGCGTGGGGGGCACGGTGGGGGAGCATGGGGGGAACCGAGGGGAAGCAGGGGGGTAAGAGGCGTGGAGCATGGGGGGAACGGGAGGTCGCATTTGAACGAACGGAGTATAAACATGCGGGGAAAGGAGGGAAGCATGGGGGTAAGGAGGGGAAGCATGGGGGAGAGGAGGGTAGAGTGAGATGGAAGAGGGAGACGCCTAAACGTTTGCGATGGAGGGCAGTGCATGAGTGCCACACATGGTGAGTGATCTATCTCGCGGACGAAGTGATAGGGGAGTGAGCATCGCCGCGACATCGCGTGAGTGCGCGAAGGCAACGGGAGGGAGCTCGTGCCCACGGCGGGGTAACATTGCCCAAGCATATCACATTCCGGCGACTTGAAGGAGGGAGCATGTGTGACGGAGTGACGCGTCGCGTGACCGACGGGAGGGGGAGTGAGCGTGGGGGATGAGAGGGGAGTGAGCGCGGGGGACGGGAGGGGAGTGAGCGTGGGGGACGGGAGGGGAGTGAGCGTGGGGGACGGGAGGGAAGTGAGCGAGGGCGACGTGCGGGGAGTGAGCGTGGGCGACCGAGGGGAGTGAGCGTGGGCGACGGAGGGGGGTGAACGACATCGACGGAAGGGGAGTGATCGTGGGCGACGGCTGTGTGTGAGCGCGGGCGACATAGGAGAGTGCGTCGCCCCCTACTGAGGGGAGTGCACGAAGTCGACGGGAGGGTGTAAGCGTGGGCGCCGTAGGGGGAGGGATGACCTGCTTCGCGCGGAGTGGGATGCGCAGTGCCGGGCGGGGATTGTACTCGATGTCGCTGTTCGCGTACGCGCGAATTGTGAGCACGGTAGTTCCTCCGCCTGTTTTGAGCAATTCGCGGTCTGGCAGCTGCCTCACGGATAAGAGCGCGCTAACTGCACACAGCGGGGTACGACAGGCGGAGGCGCCTAAGTGCTCGCGAGATGATAATCTAGCGGGCGCGATGAAGGCGATGGGTGGGGCGGTAGGAAGGCGACGTTTTGAGAGGCTACGGCCTCCCGTCCTTGCCGTCTAGAACAAGTGCTAGTCGTATGTGCTGGAATGCGTGTGCTGTGGTACAAGTATGCATGCGCGTTTTGGTTCATGAACTGCTGGGTGTGCTGCAAGTTCCCAACTCCCGAATTGGGCATTCGGTTGTGACGACAGGGGAGTGACAACACGCGCAAGTCCGCCAACACTGAACTTTGGTTCGCGTCGGATCCCAAGCACAAACAGGGTAACCACCAAAGGCAAGTGATAAACCTTTGGGTCCACCCCCCCCAAAGTGCACCCTTGCTTTAAGGTTTGAAAAGCTCAGTTGCAGGTATCGAACATAAGACCATTCGATTCCATGGCCGATTTCAGTCGACTGCGCGACGACAACTGCTTTGTTTCCGTCACAAAAATCATTTGGTTTTGGTCATGCGACGCAATCAGCAATGCCTTAGGGTTTCTGTTCTTCCTTTCCTCCCTCCCTTCTCGCCACTGAAGCTTGGTAGTAAACTAAAACGGCCGTTAGTCACGCTCCAACAACCTACCCGTGGTGAGAAGTACCCTCCTTCAACTAAACTAAGTTAGATGTTCTACGCAAGACTAAACTGAGCATATGGTGGATCGTAACTACCGTCGACCCGTAGTATAGCTCGTTAGATGTTGTTGTTAGGTAGAATCTAGACGCCTCTGCCATATTAACTTAACATCTAGATCTGCTTTTTTTTGGCTGCTAACAGTTAGGTCGTCCTTAGATAGTGCTTCCTTTCCACATATTCGATTTTCGTCCGTCTCTCTTGAAGCCATCTCATCATTTCCATATCTAGTTCTAACCATGTTCACATTTCCTTGTTAATCCGCTCAATACCGGTGGTTTTACTTCTTTCTTTCCTTTCTTTTTATAATCTTATGCGTTCTCCCTTCAGGTGGCCAGCTACGTATGCGCCATCTACTCCATTTTTATGCCACTGGTGAGAAGAACCTTATAGCTTAGATCTAAGTTGGATGTTACATACTATACTAAACCAGACATGGGTGCTCTGTTATCATCATCATCATCTTCGCATAGGTCTCATCTTATCACCACCATCTTCGATGCCTTATCTCCTTAGGCTTCTCTTCTTTTGTTACCGACTTTGTTTGAAAGAGAGAGAAAGGAAGAGATAAAGAATATCTGATTGGTTAATATTGGATTATTTTTCTCTTATTCTTTCGCCTTCTTTCCTTTTGCATGATATGTTCCGTTCCTCCGTTTCTGTTACTTCACTCTTTCTGCTCTCCATATGTTCCTATCATTCTCTTCAACGTTTTTACTATGGTACCATTTCGACCTAGCTTGCTAGGCGAATTAGGGCTTCAAGCTGTCCAATCTTGGCCTTTCCTTCATTCTTTCTGCTTTGGTTTCTTCTGCTTTGGTATCCGCTTTTGTTCTTCAATTTCCTTTCCTGCTTCAGGTTTCTTTTTTCTGGTTTTGTCATTTCTTAATGTCATATACCTTTGCCTTCTATCCAGGCCCTCAGATTCGTTTTTGGCCTGTCTGATTCGTCAGACTAGTACAGAGTTTTAGTCTGAAACTCTTAGAGTTGGTATAAAAAAAAAGGCTGAAATTTCAGAGTGTCCTAAAAAAAAAAGTCCGAATATTCGAAATCAATGTATTCAATGTTCATCAGAAATGTATCCAATGTTTCCTTCATCTGATATTGAAACATGCTAGACTAAGGGGATTTCGGGAGAACATGCTCTAACGGCGAATCTGCAATGTCAGACGCGAATCTTGTGTCAGTGCGAATCTTGTGGGTGATTAGACGGATCTTGTGGTGATTGGGCGAATCTTGGGTCAGGGCGAATCTTGTGGTGATTGGGCGAATCTTGTGGTGATTGGGCGAGTTTTTGTGTCAGGGAGGGCGAATCTTGTGGTTTGTAAGGGCGAATCAGCAATGTCAGACGCGAATTTTTTGTGATTGGGCGAAATTGCTGTGCTCTGACGGCGCAAATCTGTGGTGTCAGGACGATTTTGCTATGATTGGTCAAACTTTTGTGCTGTAAGGCGCGGATTTGCTGTGTCAAAGCGATTTTGCGTTGACAGTGCGAATCTGCTGTGACCCGTGAAGTCCGAATCACCAGTCAAGAACGCGTTTGTACTCTGAATGATCAGAGTACACTCCTGGAAAACTCTGAAATTTCAGAGTTGGCCTTAACATTTGTCTGAAAATTACAGAGTTGGGGCCCTAAAATCTCTGATTTTAACAGAGTTCACTTAAAAGAAAATCTGAATTCTCAGAGTTTTTCATGCAAATCAGAGAAAAATGTCTGACTTCTGAGGGCCTGCTTCTATCCTAGACCCCCTCTCTTTCTATCCATTCTTCTCATTTCCTCCTATTTTTGTTCGTTATGTTTGTTTCCCTCTTCGCTCCGCTTGCTTACATTGATTCATTTACGCCCACATTTCCCTCTCTCTCTCTCCCTGTTGTAATACGTCTCCCTTCATATTTAATGTCCTTCACCCCTCCCCTGATCCCTCTTTCCCCATTTGTTCTGTATTTCAGTTTGCTCTAATACTCAGAAAATCAAGTCATAATGTGGAATGCTGGAAGATACCGTACTAGTGACGGCTTGTAGAATTCGTTAATTTGTGTCCACTCATGTGCCTTGTTTTTATTTTATTAAATTGTCGGATTTATTGCGTGTGTGTATGTGTCTGGTATGTGTGTGTGTGTGTGTGTTGTCAGAATCCCAACCACTAGACCATTGGGATAAAATGGCTTGTTAAGTAGCGGGTCAGTGCGCCCATAACCCCCCAGGCCAACATGCCTGTAAACCCTTCCCTAGGATCAATCGGGGATCACCAGTGGACCTCTGACACCCCCCCGCACTGGGATGCCCGAAGTGCACACACTGGGATTCGAACCCGAGACCTTCGCTCTGATACCATGTCAGAATCCCAACCACTAGACCATTGGGATAAAAGGGCTTGTTAAGTAGCGGGTCAGTGCGCCCATAACCCCCCAGGCCAACATGCCTGTAACCCTTCCCTAGGATCAATCGGGGATCACCAGTGGACCTCTGACATGTGTGTGTGTGTGTGTGCGCGTGCGTGCGTGCGTGCGTGCGTGTGTGTGTGTGTGTGTGTGTATGTGTGCATCTATCCATTTTCATTTACCCATATCATCATTGCATTAACAATGTATGTCTGTAGGTTTTAAAAAGGTGGATCAGGTCTATCATTTCATTAGAAGGTTCATTGGCGCGCCTGTCGGGAGCCCACTTGAACTGGAGATGATAGAGTTGACCATCTTTTTAGAGTTGACAGATTGTATTGTTTCATGTGACTGCTGATTGTTCAAGGATTATGCTATTAGCTCCCCCCCATGCTAGGCAGGGGATGCGATAGCATAGTTTTTGTCAGTAGATCTGCACTGTGGATGCCCGATTGATCCTGGAGAGGGTTACAGGCGCGTTCGCCTGGGGGGTTATGGGCGCACTGACCCGCTACTGAAACAAGCCCTTTTATCCCAATGGTCTAGTGGTTGGGATTCTGACATGGTATCAGAGCGGTCTCGGGTTCGATTCCCGGTGTATGCACATGTAGGCCGTTGCCGCTGTGCTTAGTCCTGGGCCTCCCAGTGTGGGGGGGTGTCAGTAGATCTGCACTGTGGATGCCCGATTGATCCTGGAGAGGGTTACAGGCGCGTTCGCCTGGGGGGTTATGGGCGCACTGACCCGCTACTGAAACAAGCCCTTTTATCCCAATGGTCTAGTGGTTGGGATTCTGACAGTTTTTGGATCGTTAGCTGTCACGCATTTATGTCATGTATTGGTATGCATGCATTTCAACATGAAACATTATGCATACTGAAGCACGATTATCATTATTGCATAATGCATTTATATATTTTGTATCATTATATTCATTCAAATATGTACCATTATATTCATTTCAGCATATGTGTACAAGTCATAACATATATGCATTTGATGACAGTCATGTAATTACCACTATACCATCCAACATAAAAAAATATGACGTAGTGCGAACAGGAAAATCACTACCATCACATCACAATTGAATTAGACAATACTTACTACATGCAGCTAGCAACTAGTGCATCCAGCTTTTTTTATTTCACATTTTATTCTAAATAAATAAAATGTGAAAAAAAAATATGGCCAAATCGATCGTATTAGGTTGCTTCGCGCACGAGGAGGATCAACGGCTCAGTTTATTAGCTACGTGTTTTGAGTAGACTCAGAACACGACGAGAAAGACGAAGCTCGCGCACGATGATCGCTGAGCTTATTAGCGGCGACGAAAACGCCAGACGCCTTAGAAGCTTCCAATATCGTAAATTTCACGAAATTGCTCATCCGTGAGTGAGACTCCAAGTACAACGACAAATGAACAGAACACCCGAAGGGTAGAAGCGCGTACGGAGATGGCCGCTGTCAGATTTATATGACATAGCTACTGTAGGCTATAGTGGGGTGGCACATATGGGGTACAGTTTTCTAGGGTTTGTTTTTTGTACCCAACTTTCACTTAGTCATTTCATTTCCTCGTTTCTTCTCATGGTATCGAGCAGGTTCCCTAGTGGGAACGATTCCTAGGGCCCACCACCACGAATTTTTTTTTTTTCCTGCCCGGAGCGCATTTTGCTCCGGCCCGAGTCGCGCCGCCCCTACGGCCCTTCGCGCCGCCCTTTCGGCCCGTCGCGCCCGTCGCGCCTGTCGCGCCCGTCGCGCCCGTCGCGCCCGTCGCGCCCGTCGCACCCCGTCGCGCCCGTCGCGCCCATCGCCACCTTACGCGGCCCCGCCACCTACCTTCGCGGCCCCGCCACCTACCTGTGCGGCCCCGCCACCTACCTCCGCGGCCCCGCCACCTACCTGTGCGGCCCCGCCACCTACCTTCGCGGCCCCGCCACCTAACTGTGCGGCCCCGCCACCTACCTCCGCGGCCCCGCCACCTACCTGTGCGGCCCCGCCACCTACCTTCGCGGCCCCGCCACCTACCTGTGCGGCCCCGCCACCTACCTGTGCGGCCCCGCCACCTACCTTCGCGGCCCCGCCACCTCACTGTGCGGCCCCGCCACCTACCTCCGCGGCCCCGCCGCCTACCTGTGTGGCCCCGCCACCTACCTCCGCGGCCCCGCCACTTGCCTGTGCGGCCCCGCCACCTACTAGCGGCCCCGCCACCTACCTGCGGCCCCGCCACCTACCTTTGCGGCCCCGCCGCCTCCTCTCAGCGGCCCCGCCGCCTCCTCCCAGCGGCCCCGGACGCCGCCCTCTCAGCGGCCCCGCCGAGCCGCCCAGCAGCCAAGCCGCCCAGCCGCCGAGCCGCCCAGCAGCTGAGCCGCCCAGCAGCCGAGCCGCCCAGCAGCCGAGCCGCCCAGCAGCCGAGCCGCCCAGCAGCCGAGCCGCCGAGCCGCCCAGCAGCCGAGCCGCCGAGCCGCCCAGCAGCCGAGCCGCCGAGCCGCCCAGCAACCGAGCCGCCGAGCCGCCCTACAGCCGAGCCACCCGAGCCGCCCTGTCCGGTAAGAGCAGCGCCCCTTTCACAGCACTGCCCTCACCCTACTGTTTGCGCTGCTAGTCTACTGCTGTCATGGCTACCCCTAGTGTCCTCGCTTTTGACGCTGAGGGTCGGGCCATTGACTTTGACGTCTGGATAGATGACCTGCAGCTTTTCTTACAGTGCGACAGGGCAGACGGCCTCTCCCTCTTTGACCTCACTTCTGGTGCCTCTCCTGCCCCCGCTGCTGCTGCTGACGCCACTGTTCGCTCCCAGTGGGCCACGCGCGATGCTGCTGCACGTCTTGCTGTGCGTCGCCACCTACCTACCTCTGAGCGTGCGCACTTTAGCCAGTACAAGAGTGCTCAGACCTTGTACGATGCTGTAGTTGCGCGCTACTCCTCCCCTGCCACTGCTGCACTTAGCCGCCTCATGCTACCGTACCTCTTCCTGACCTTGCTGCCTTTCCCACAGTCGCTGACCTCATTACGCACCTCCGCACTAGTGACACTCGCTACCGCGCTGCGCTTCCTGCAGAGTTCTGCGCCAAGAACCCCCCCCCCCCCATGTACATCACCCTCTACTACATAGTCACCCGGCTCCCTGACTCCCTTCGCGTAGTCAGGGACCACTTCCTCTCTGTTTGCCCCACCACTCTCACCGTTGACCTCCTCGAGAAGTCCCTCCTAGCAGCAGAGAAGAGCATAGTAGCTGTAGGAGCCTCTCGTGGTGACCCTCGCACCCCCATCTTTGAGGGGTGTTCCCCCTCCCCCCTTTTGCCCTCTGTTGCCTCTGCTGCTGCGGCCGACCTCGTTGGGCTTGAGTCGGTCGGTGCGGCGTCTACCCCTAGCGGGAGACGCCGCCCTGGCAAGGGCAAGGGGGGCAGGGGCACTGGAGGAGCTAGCGGGGGTGGTGGAGGCGGCGGTGGAGGCGGTGGAGGGGGTGGGGGTGGCGGTGGGGGTGGTGGCGGGGGTGGAGGTGTCGGTGGTGGCAGTGGAGGCGGAGGCGGCGGCGGCGGTGGCGGTGGGAGCGGAGGTGGCGGCGGTGGAGGAGGAGGCGGCGGAGGAGGTGGAGCTGGTCGGGTGGCGCTGCGCAGAGAGTCGGCTCCGGTGGTGGTCAGCGCCAGCAGCAGCAGCAGCAGCAGCAGCGCACTCGTGACATCCCCTCCCCTCAGCAGCTCCGTGAGTGGTACGCTGCACGCCAGAGGGGTGGGGGTACTGGTCCGTGCACCTACGTCCTCCGCACCGGCGACCGCGCGGGTGAGCAGTGCGGGGGTGCGCACTCCACCCAGCGCTGCTTTGGCCGCCTGACGGACGCTTGGCGTCACCAGTTCCCTGAGGCCACTGAGATCCCCCGCTGGGGTGAGCTGTCTAGGGCGGGTGTGGCTGTCTTTGACCTTGACTTTGATGCTATTCTTGCTGCCATGTATACTGTGACTATTAGTGATGAGGGTGACTGTTACCGGTGTTTTCCGCCCGACCCGGGCATTGAGACTGCTGCTCTAGGTACTGGTGAGGCTGCTGCTCTAGGTGCTAGCGAGGCTGCTGCTCTAGGTGCGTCTGCTCCCTCAGGTGCTGGTGAGTCTGCTCTCTCAGGTTCTGCGTCGGCCTCGGCCTCCCACACCTTCACCCTTGACTCGGGGGCTTCTCGCTCCTTCTTTCGAGACCGCACCACACTCACGCCGCTTGGCCGGCCAGTTGCGGTCTCTCTGGCAGACCCCTCTGGGGGTCCTGTCCTTGCTCACTTCTCCACTGTCCTCCCGTGTCCGGCGGCCCCTCTAGCACCCTGTCTGGTCTTTACCTCCCCTCGTTCTCTACGAACTTGGTGAGTGGTGCTGACCTACAGGATGCGGGGTTCACCAGTTCACTCCTGGGAGTCAGCGGGTGACCCACTGCACGGACGCTTGGACTGGCCGACACCTGGCCACGTTTACCCCGTCGGCCGGGGTCAAGCCTGTACACCCTGACCACTGCGTCTCCTCCAGTCACTGCGTCTGGTCAGGTAGCTGCGTCAGGTCAGGTGTTTGCTGCAGCGTCCAGGTCTGGTCCTGAGTCTGCCCCCTGTTCGTGTCGCCTCCTGTCTCACGAGACTCTCCTCTGGCACCACCGCCTTGGTCACCCCTCCCTGCTTCGTCTCCGAGGCATGGCCTCCCGTGTCCTTGTCTCTGGTCTTCCCCGGTCCCTCCCTCCCCTTCCTCCGGGGCCTGGCCCTACCTGCGTCCCCTGTGTCGAGGGGCGGCAGCGGGCTGCCCCTCACTCCTCCCAGTTTCCTCCGACAGAGGCCCCGCTGCAGACGCTTCACATGGACGTGTGGGGGCCCGGCCCGCGTCCGTGGACAGGGTCACGAGCGCTACTTCCTGCTGGTGGTTGACGACTACTCGTGTTACACCACAGTCTTCCCCTTGCGCAGCAAGGGTGATGTCACTGAGGTGTTGATCGACTGGATCCGCGCAGCTCGTCTCCAGCTCAGGCAGAGCTTCGGTTCGGACTTTCCTGTTCTGCGTCTGCACTCTGACAGAGGTGGAGAGTTCTCCTCTGGCCTTCTGCGAGCCTACTGTCGAGCACGAGGCATCCGCCAGACCTTCACGCTTCCGGACTCTCCACAGCAAAATGGGATTGCTGAGCGCCGCATTGGCATGGTCATGGACGTCCCCCGTACGTCCATGATGCATGCGGCTGCCCCCCATTTTCTGTGGCCGCTTGCGGTTCGGTACGCGGCGCATCAGATCAACCTTCACCCTAGGGTCTCCAGACCGGAGACCTCCCCTGCTTTGCTGTGGACGGGGAAGGTTGGCGATGCGTCTGCGTTCCGTGTCTGGGGATCTCGGGCGTTTGTCCGCGACTTGTCTGCGGACAAGCTGTCCCCTCGTACTGCTCCTTGCGTCTTCCTTGGCTTCCCCCCTGACGCGCCAGGGTGGCAGTTCTACCACCCCACCTCTCGCCGTGTTCTGTCCTCCCAGGACGTCACGTTTGACGAGTCGGTCCCCTACTACCGCCTCTTCCCCTACCGCACTCCGTCCCTCCCCCCACCACCGCTCTTCCTTGTGCCAGGTCCCCCCCCGGTAGACCCCCTCCCCCCTCAGGGTCCTGCCCCTTCAGGTGTGTCCCAGATAGACGCAGTCGAGCCTGTCGAGGTTACTGGTGACTCTGGTGCTGCTGAGGGTGCTGAGCCTGGGGGTGCTGACTCTGGGGGTGCTGAGCGTGTGGGTGCTACGCCTGGGGGTGCTGAGCCTGAGGGTGCTACTACTGGGGGTGCTGAGCCTGGGGGTGCTGAGCCTGGAGGTGCTACTACTGGAGGTGCTGAGCCTGGGGGTGCTGAGCCTGGGGGTGCTACGCCTGGAGGTGCTGGGCCTGGGGGTGTGGAGCCTGAGGGAGCTGGGCCTGCTTGTGTGGCGTCTGGCGGTGCTGAGCCTGGAGGTTCTCCGGGTGCTTCGTCTCGGCGGGAGCCACTCTCTCCACAGGAGCTGCGCGAGTGGTTTGCCCGGCGCTGGAGGCGTGCTGCTGGAGCTGGAGGTTCTTCGGCTACTGAGGGTGCTGGTGCCGCGGGTCCCGGAGGTGCTCGTACTGGGAGTACTGGAGCTGCTGGCCTGCGGGTACGACTGGAGCTGGAGCTGCTGAGGGTGTTGACGCTGAGGCTACTGCTGTCGGTCCTGGAGGCGGGCCTGCTGGGGGTGCTACTGGTGCTGCTGGAGGTACTGGAGCTGGAGTTGCTGCTGGCGCTGGTCCTGCCGCTTGGGGTACTGGTGCTGTCCCTGCTGTGTCTGGAGTCGCCGCGCGGCCTCGGCCGTACTTCGTTCCGCTCCTTCAGCAGGTTCTTGGTCTCCCGCCTTCTACTGGCCCTCCTCCTCCCTTAGAGAGTCCACAGCCTGTCCTGTCACAGTTACAGTTACAGCCGGCCTCCCCACTGCCCGCTCCTTCTCCCTACACTGGTCCTACTGGAGGTCTTGCTGAGCGTCGTGAGCCTGCGTCGCGTCCTGCGTCGCCTGTCCGTACTGCTCGCGCTAGTGGTCGTGGTTCGCGTCAGCGTCCTCCTCCTGTCCCTGGCACGCACCGGATGTCTCTGCGTCCGTCCACTGCTCCTCTGCGTGCCCCTTTGCCTTCTCCTCCTGAGTCCTCTCTTCCTGCTCTTCCCGACCCAGAGTCGGACTCTCTTCGTGCTGCCAGTCCTACTGTCACGCGTCTCCTTGCTACTGTCGTCACTGACCCTTCCTTTGCGTCCACTGCTGCGTCTGCCCTAGTTGCTGAGCTCGTCGACTTTGCTGCTCGCTGTCGTCTAGACTACGCTGCTTGTCTTGTCGCTGAGTCTGAGTCTGTCTGTCCTCCGTCCGTCGGGGGTGAGTGTGCCCTTGGCACGGACGTCCTTGAGGACAGGCAGGAGGAGTTCCAGTGTTTGGCTGCTGCTTCACCTCATCTCGTGTCCGTACTGCTTACCCCTGAGGGAGACCCGGATGCACTTGACATCCCGACTCCGCGCTCTTACGCGGAGGTGATAGAGGGTCCCTACTCCTCTCAGTGGCAGGCAGCTATGGACACAGAGATGGCTTCCTGGAAGTCCACAGGTACCTACGTTGACGAGGTTCCCCCGCCTGGGGCGAACATCGTCAGTGGCATGTGGATTTTCAGGGTGAAGCGGCCGCCGGGTTCTCCGCCTGTCTTCAAGGCGCGTTACGTGGCTCGTGGCTTCAGTCAGCGGCAGGGAGTTGACTACTTTCAGACCTTCTCTCCCACCCCGAAGATGACCACTCTTCGGGTACTGCTGCACATAGCTGCTCACCGCGACTACGAGCTGCACTCTCTTGACTTCAGCACTGCTTTCTTGCAGGGCAGCCTGCACGAGGAGATCTGGCTGCGTCGCCCACCTGGCTTCACTGGGTCTTTTCCTCCTGGCACCCAGTGGAGCCTCCGGCGGCCAGTCTACGGTCTCCGCCAGGCACCGCGTGAGTGGCACGACACACTGAGGACTACACTTGCGGCTCTTGGGTTTGCTCCCTCTACTGCCGACCCGTCGCTGTTTCTGCGCACCGACACTTCTTTGCCGCCGTTCTACATCCTCGTGTACGTCGACGACTTGGTCTTTGCCACAGCTGACACTGCTGGACTCGCCCACGTGAAGTCCGAGCTGCAGAAGAGACACACGTGCACAGACCTGGGTGAACTGCGAAGCTACCTTGGCTTGCAGATCACCCGGGACAGAGCACGCTGTCAAACATTATACATGTTCATATTGTGTAGGCTATAGTGGGTTTAGCCTTAGGGGGTACAACATTGCTAGGGTTTCCTACTTGTATCACCCTGCTGCCTAGTTTCACACATTCTCGTTCAGTTCTACATTCTAAAATGGTATCACAAGCCTAGATTGCTACCTAGGACCGCTTTCTCCTACGGGCCCACTATTCCGCTAGAAGCGCCCTCGTGCGCCCTACCTTACGTGCGCCCTCGTGCGCCTTTCTATACTCGTGCGCCCTCGTGCGCCCTCGTGCGCCCTACCTTACGTGCGCCCTCGTGCGCCCCCGTGCGACCTGCCCTTCGGTCTGCCCGCGTGCCGTCCTGCAGCCCTCGCGCTGCCTCCTGCAAGCTAGTACGGCCCTCGAGCCGCCCCTGCAGGTCCGTCAGGCCCCTGAGCCGCCTCTGCAGACCCGTCAGGCCCCCCCGAGCCGCCTCTGCAGGCCCGTCAGGCCCGAGAGCCGCCCCTGCAGCCAGCGCGCTGCCCTGCCGAGCCGCGTGTCGCCCTTGGGCGCTGCCTCTGCCCCGTCGCGCTGCCCTGAGGAGCCGCGCGCGACCCCCGCTATCCCGTCGCGTCGCCCTGGGGAGCCGCACTCGGCCCCCGCTGCCCCGTCGCGACGCCCTGGGGAGCCGCGCTCGGCCCCCGCTGCCCTGTCGCGACGTCCTGGGGAGCCGCGCTCGGCCCCCGCTGACCCGTCGCGACGCCCTAGGGAGCCGCGCGCGACCCCCCGCTGCCCCGTCGCGACGCCCTAGGGAGCCGCGCGCGCCCCCCCCCCCCCCCCCCCCCCCGCTGCCCCGTCGCGGCGCCCTGGAGCAGCCGCCCCTGCAGCTGCCGCGGAGCCCTCGCCCTGCAGTGGTAGCGGCCTCGCCGTTACCACCGTCGTACGCCTGCTCTTCTCGCCACTGGTGAGCACTGCCCTGCCCGTATTGCTGTTACTGCTGCTCCTGCTGCTACTGCTCTTTCTACTTCTACTGCTGCTCCTGGCGTGGCCAGATGCAGCTCCAGCGCCGTCCGCGTGAGTCCCTCACGCCCCAACAGCTTCGTGAGTGGTATGCTGGTTGGGGTTGTAGGGGTGGCCGCGCTGCTGCTACTACTACTGCTACTGCTGCTCCTGGCGGTGGCCAGATGCAGCTCCCGCGACGTCCGAGTGAGTCCCTCACGCCCCAGCAGCTTCGTGAGTGGTACGCTCAGCGTGGAGGGTCACGGGGTACTGCTCGCTGCCCGTACGTCATTCGCACTGGTGCTCCGACTGGTCAGCCTTGCGGGACGTTTGGTCACACAGAGTCCCGCTGCTTCGCCCGTCTGAGCGACGCCTGGCGTACAGAGTTTGGCGACGCGGCTGAGCTCCCCGACTGGGTGGAGCTGCTTAGGCAGAGGGTAGATATCTATGCTCTTGACTATGATGCTATCCTTACTGCCATGTATGCATTTCCTACTAGTGCTGAGAGTGCCTGTCACCTGTGTGTGCCGCCTGACCCCGGTATCCAGTCTGCTGCTCTAGGTACTGGTGAGGCTGCTGCACTAGGTGCTCGTGTGTCTGTTGCCCCAGGTGCTGGTGAGGCTGCTGCTCTAGGTACTCGTGAGTCTGCGCCCTCTGGTACTGCGTCTACTGAGGCACTGCACACCTTCACACTGGACTCAGGCGCTTCCCGCTGTTTCTTTCGTGACCGCACTGCCCTTGAGCAGCTTGCTCGGCCGGTTGCAGTCTCCCTCGCTGACCCCTCTGGGGGTCCGGTCATTGCGACCTCCTCTACTGTTCTCCCTTGTCCTGCGGTCCCGTCGGGCACTCTGTCAGGTCTCTACCTCCCCTCGTTCTCTACGAACTTGGTGGCGGGTAGTGCGCTCCAGGACGGGGGTGTCCACCAGTTTACCCCTGCCTACGAGCGTGTGACACACTGCACGTGCGCTCGGACGGGCCGCCACCTGGCTACCTTCACTCGGCAGCCGGGGTCGGACCTGTACACACTGACCACTGAGTCCCCACAGGTAGCTGCGTCTGCGTCTGCGTCGGGTCAGCTGTCTGCCCCCTGCTCGTGTCGCTCTCTGGCACACGAGACTGTCCTCTGGCACCACCGTCTTGGTCACCCGTCAGTGCAGCGCCTTCGTGCCATGCACAACCGGTACCTTGTCTCTGGTCTTCCCAGGGTTCTCCCTCCACTCCCACCCTCGCCTGCTCCTCCCTGCCTTCCCTGTGTCGAGGGGCGGCAGCGCGCCGCTCCTCACTCCTCCTCGTTTCCCCCGACGACTGCTCCCTTGCAGACGCTCCACATGGACGTGTGGGGCCCAGCCCGCGTCCGTGGACAGGGTCAGGAGAGGTACTTCCTGATCGTTGTTGACGACTACTCGCGCTACACCACGGTCTTCCCCTTGCGCACCAAGGGTGAGGTCCCTGATGTTTTGATCCCTTGGATCCGCGCTGCTCGTCTCCAGCTCAGTGAGCGGTTCCACTCGGACTTTCCTGTCCTGCGTCTGCACTCTGACAGAGGTGGTGAGTTCTCCTCTGACCTCTTGGCAGCCTACTGTGCGGAGCACGGCATCCGCCAGTCGTTCACGCTTCCGGCCTCTCCACAGCAGAATGGGGTTGCTGAGCGCCGCATTGGTTTGGTCATGGAGGTCGCTCGTACCTCCTTGATCCATGCGGCTGCCCCCCACTTTCTGTAGCCGTTTGCGGTCCGATACGCTGCGCATCAGCTCAACCTCTGGCCCCGTGTCTCCGTTCCGGAGACTTCGCCGACACTGCGTTGGACGGGAGAGGTTGGCGATGCGTCGCGTTTTCGGGTCTGGGGGTCCCGAGCTTTTGTTCGCGATACGTTCGCGGACAAGCTCTCCTCCCGCGCTGTTCCCTGTGTCTTCCTTGGCTTTGTCCCGGACGCGTCTGGTTGGCAGTTTTACCACGCCACCTCGCGCCGTGTCCTGCCCTCTTAGGACGTCACTTTTGACGAGTCCGTGCCCTACTACCGCCTCTTCCCCTACCGCACTGCCCCGCTCCCCCCCCCGCCTCTCTTCCTCGCGCCAGGTGCTGCTGTGGTAGACCCCCTCCCCCCTCAGGGTGCCGCTCCCTCAGGTGTGTCCCAGGTAGACCCGGTTGAGCCTGTCGAGGTAGCTGTCGACTCTCGTCCTGCCAGGGGTGCTGAGCCTGAGCGTGCGGAGCCTGGGGTTGCGGAGTCTGGGGGTGCTGAGCCTGGGGGTGCGGGGTCTGGGGGTGCGGAGCCTGCGGGTGCTGAGTCTGGGGGTGCTGAGCCTGGGGGTGCGGAGCCTGCGGGTGCTGAGTCTGGAGGTGCTGAGCCTGGGGGTGCTGAGCCTGGGAGTGCTACGTCTGAGAGTACTGAGCCTGAGCGTGCTGCACCTGGGGGAGGCCTCTCCTCGCAGCAGCTGCGTGAGTGGTACTTACAGTACTG
Source organism: Closterium sp. Naga37s-1 (assembly GCA_947471745.1). NCBI lineage: Eukaryota > Viridiplantae > Streptophyta > Zygnematophyceae > Desmidiales > Closteriaceae > Closterium > Closterium sp. Naga37s-1. Next base: position 25,148 of record CANJKZ010000606.1, read on the forward strand.
CAGCCTCAGGAGAGGTGCTTCTGGAGCTCGGAGTGGTGCCGGAGCTGGTGCTAGTGCTTCCCCTCCTAGGCGGGAGCTGCCCTCTCCCCAGCAGCTCCGAGAGTGGTACGCTAGGCGCTGCAGTCTCCGGAGTGGCGCTCCCGGTGTCGTGGACTCTGGAGCTTCTGGAGTTACTGGAGGTGCTGCTGCTGCTGGCGGTGCGGCTGGCGCTGCTGGAGGTGCTGCTGGTGCTGCTGGAGCTGCTAGAGGTACTGCTGCTGCTGGAGGTGCTGCTGGCGCTGCTGGAGGTACTACTGGTTCTGGTGCTGCTGGAGCTGCTGGAGGTGCTGCTGCTGCTGGCGGTGCGGCTGGCGCTGCTGGAGGTGCTGCTGGTGCTGCTGGCGCTGCTGGAGGTGCTACTGGTGCTGGAGCTACTGGAGCTGCTGGTGGTACTGCTGCTGCTGGCGGTGCTGCTGGCGCTGCTGGAGGTGCTGCTGGTACTGGTGCTGCTGGAGCTGCTGGAGGTGCTGCTGCTGCTGGTGGTGCTGCTGGCACTGCTGGAGGTGCTGCTGGTACTGGAGCTGCTGGGGACCCTGCTGCTGCTGGCGGTGCTGCTGGAGCTGCTGGGACTGGCCCTGCTGAAGGGGTTGGAGCTGGAGGTGCTGAGCGGCCACGGCTGTACTACGTTCCGCTCCTTCAGCAGGTTCTTGGCCTTCCGCCCTCTCCTGGTCCTACTCCTCCCCTACTGAGTCCACCGCTTGTCCAGTCGCAGTCACAGTTACAGCCAGTCTCTCCACTTCCTGGTCCTTCTCCCTACACTGCGCCGACGGGAGGTCTTACGGAGCGTCGTGAGCCTGAGTCTCGTCCTCCGTCGCCTGAGACGCGTCCAGAGTCGCCTGTCCGCGCTGTCCGCGCTGGTCGTCGTGTTCTACGTCAGCGTCCTCCTCCTGTCCTTGGCACTCACTATATGACCCTGCGTCCCTCTACTGCTCCACAGCGTGTCCCACTGCCGTCTCCACCAGCGTCCTCTCTTCCTGCTCTTGCTGACCCGGAGTCTGACTCTCTTCGTGCTGCCAGTCCTACTGTCACGCGTCTCCTTGCCACTGCTGTCACTGACCCTTCCTTTGAGTCCTCTGCTGCGTCTGCTCTAGTCGCTGAGCTTGTTGACTTTGCTGCTGCCTGTCGTCTAGACTACGCCGCTAGCCTTGTTGCTGAGTCTGAGTCTGAGTCTGTCTGTCCTCCGTCTGTCGGGGGTGAGTGTGCTCTTGGCACGGACGTCCTTGAGGACAGACAGGAGGAGTTTGAGTGCTTTGCCGCTGCTTTGCCTCATCTCGTGTCCATGCTAGTTGCCCCTGAGGGAGACCCGGATGCACCAGACATCCCGACCCCACGCTCCTACGCAGAGGCGATGGAGGGTCCCTACTCCTCTCAGTGGCAGACAGCCATGGACGCAGAGATGGCATCCTGGAAGTCCACAGGCACCTACGTCGACGAGGTTCCCCCACCTGGGGCGAACATCGTCAGTGGCATGTGGATTTTCAGGGTGAAGCGGCCGCCGGGTTCTCCGCCTGTCTTCAAGGCGCGTTACGTTGCACGAGGCTTCAGTCAGTGAGAGGGAGTTGACTTCTTCCAGACCTTCTCCCCGACCCCGAAGATGACCACTCTTCGGGTTCTGCTGCACGTCGCTGCTCAGCGTGACTACGAGCTCCACTCTCTTGACTTCAGCACTGCGTTCTTACAGGGCAGCCTGCACGAGGAGATCTGGCTGCGCCGCCCACCTGGCTTCACTGGGTCGTTCCCTCCTGGTACCCAGTGGAGCCTCCGGCGGCCAGTCTACGGTCTCCGCCAGGCACCCCGTGAGTGGCACGACACACTGAGGACTACTCTTGCTGCTCTTGGGTTTGCTCCTTCTACTGCTGACCCGTCGCTGTTTCTACGCACCGACACCACTCTGCCGCCGTTCTACGTTCTTGTTTACGTAGACGACTTGGTCTTTGCTACTGCTGACACTGAGGCACTCGCCCACGTGAAGTCGGAGCTGCAGAAGAGACACACGTGCACAGACCTGGGTGAGCTGACAAGCTATCTTGGCTTGCGGATCACCCGGGACAGAGCACAGCGCACCATCACCTTGACTCAATCACACATGGTGCAGCAGGTCCTTCAGCGCTTCCGCTTCACGTACTCCTCGCCTCAGCCCACTCCTCTGCCTACCGGTCACTCGCTCTCAGCTCTGCCTTCGGATGAGTCCGTAGAGCCGAGTGGCCCGTATCCAGAGCTTGTGGGCTGCCTCATGTACCTGATGACCTGCACTCGACCTGACCTGGCATACCCTCTTAGCATCCTAGCACGCTATGTCGCTCCCGGCCGTCACCGGAAGGAGCACATGGATGCCGCTAAGAGGGTGTTGCGCTACTTGTGCAGTACGTCGGGCATGGGGCTCGTGCTTGGAGGTCGGAGCGACGTTGTCCTCACGGGTCACTCAGACGCTTCTTGGGCTGACGACCAGGCTACGCAGCGGTCGTCTCAGGGTTACACCTTCAGCCTTGGCTCTGGTTCAGTTTCTTGGCGTTCTACTCGCTCTTCTTCTGTTCTCAGCTCCAGTTGTGAGGCTGAGATCTACGCCACAGCCATGGCTGCACAGGAGTTACGCTGGCTCACCTACCTGCTGACCGACCTGGGAGAGCGGCCTCGTTCTCCTCCAGTGCTGTACGTTGACAACAAGGCCGCCATTGCCTTGTGTGAGGAGCACAGACTGGAGCACAGGACGAAGCACATCGCTCTGCGCTACTTCCTTGCTCGAGAGCTACAGCAGCGTGGTCAGCTTCGTCTGCGTTACGTGGCCACTCGGGCCAACACTGCTGATGTGTTCACCAAGGCGCTTCAGCCTTGTGACCATCAGCGTTTCTGTACTGTTCTAGGCCTTGTGCCTACTCTCCCTCACTTGCTCACTTCTTGACTCTGCTTGTACTGTGATCTCTATATATATATACCTGCATGTTTACTCTTGTTAGGTTGTGATCACTGTACCTCTTGTTATATTATCAAACTGCATGTGAACTGGTCTTGTGACCACTTGCTTGTGCTCGGAATTTGTGTGGTTTCCTTGAGATCCACCCTGAGCTTGCTTTGCTTTGCTTTGACTGGTCTTGTGACCATCTGGTTGTCTCCCACTTAGCCTATGGGGGTGTGTCAAACATTATACATGTTCGTATTGTGTAGGCTATAGTGGGTTTAGCCTTAGGGGGTACAACATTGCTAGGGTTTCCTACTTGTATCACCCTGCTGCCTAGTTTCACACATTCTCGTTCAGTTCTACATTCTAACACACGCCGCACCATTACCCTGACTCAGTCACACATGGTGCAGCAGGTCCTTCAGCGCTTCGGCTTCACGTACTCCTCGCCTCAGGCCACTCCTCTGCCTACTCGCCACTCGCTCTCAGCTCTGCCTTCGGATGAGTCCGTAGAGTCGAGTGGCCCGTACCCAGAGCTTGTTGGCTGCCTCATGTACCTGATGACCTGCACACGACCTGACCTCGCATACCCTCTTAGCATTCTCGCACGCTATGTTGCTCCTGGGAGACACAGACCGGAGCACATGGCTGCAGCGAAGAGGGTGTTGCGTTACTTGTGCAGTACGTCGGGCATGGGGCTTGTGCTTGGAGGGCAGAGTCCAGTGGTCCTCACTGGGCACGCAGACGCTTCTTGGGCTGACGACCAGGCTACGCAGCGGTCGTCACAGGGTTACACCTTCAGCCTTGGTTCCGGCTCTGTTTCGTGGCGGGCTACCCGCTCGTCTTCTGTTCTCGGCTCCAGTTGTGAGGCTGAGATCTACGCCGGGGCCATGGCTGCACAGGAGCTTCGCTGGCTCACCTACCTGCTGACTGACCTCGGAGAGCCGCCTCGTTCTCCTCCAGTGCTGTACGTAGACAACAAGGCCATGCTGGCCTTGTGTCGAGAGCAGAGACTGGAGCACAGAACGAAGCACATTGCTCTCCGCTACTTCCTTGCTCGTGAGCTACAGCAGCGTGGTCAGCTGCGGCTTGCGTACGTGGCCTCTCAGGCCAACACTGCTGATATCTTCACCAAGGCACTTGCGCCTTGTGATCATCAGCGCTTCTGTACTCAGCTGGGTCTTGTGCCCACCTTGCCTCACTTGCTCACCCCTTGACCTTGTTTGTACTGATGCATATATATATATACTCCTGCTCTTGCTTGTCTAGCCTTATATATATATGTAATCCTGCATGTGAACTGGCCTTGTGGCCTTGAACTTGTGCTCGGAATGTGTGGTGACTTTGTGATCCACCCTGAGCTTGTTTGCTTTGCTTGACTGGTCCTGTGACCCCTTGTTCTCCCCCACTTTGCCTATGGGGGTGTGTCAGATTTATATGACATAGCTACTGTAGGCTATAGTGGGGTGGCACATATGGGGTACAGTTTTCTAGGGTTTGTTTTTGTACCCAACTTTCACTTAGTCATTTCATTTCCTCGTTTCTTCTCAGCCGCGACAATGGAAAAGCGAAGAGCCTAAAAGGTGGACGGATAGCACGAGCGCATCACAGAGGCTCAATTGGGGTTTCGTAAAGAGGTGACAGGGAACGCAGAATTTCACACGCGCTGCTTTCGAAGTGTTCCAAAATGGTTGTGAAATTTTCTAGGCAAGAACGTCACGACGAAGATTGATGTACTCGATGTTGGATAGTAACGTCTCAGAATCTACATGCAACGGAATGATTGGGATTAGGGTTTGCAAGCATACAAATAGGAGTCCTACAAATGTTGTACCCTCTAGGGAGTGCCTCACTGCAGCCTATCATAACATTAACATTTGACACACCCCCATAGGCTAAGTGAGGGACACCAGGGCAAGCAAGGTGAAACAAACGGTCACAAGACCAGTCAAGGCAAGACAAGCTCAGGGTGGATCTCAAGGACACCACACAAATTCCGAGCACAAGCAAGCGGCCACAAGGCCAGTTCAAGAGTTCACTAGGATATAAATAGGAAAACACAACAAGCAGAGCAAGCAACAAGACTACAGCAACCGGGGGCCTACCTCAACAAGCCCCAACTGCACACAGAACCTGTGGTGATCACCAAGCGCCAAGGCCTTGGTGAAGACGTCTGCAGTGTTGGCCTCTGAGGCCACAAAGTCCAGGCGTGCCTGGCCGCATCGCTGCAGCTCTCGCAGGAGGAAGTACCTCACGTCAATATGCTTCACTCTGCTCTCCAGTCGAGACTCTCGACACAGGAGGATCATGGCCTTGTTGTCAGCGTACAAGGTCGGTGCAGAGCGAGGCCGCTCACCAAGGTCGGCGAGCAAGAAGGTCAACCAGCGAAGCTCCTGTGCCGCCATGGCACCAGCGTAGATCTCTGCCTCTGCACTAGAAGTAGCCACAGACGACGACCGTGTAGACCTCCACGACACATCACCAGCTCCCAGACTGAAGCAGTAACCCTGAGTCGAACGCTGAGTCTCCACGTCGTCAGCGTAGGAAGAGTCGCAGTGACCAGTCAACGCCACTGGCTGAGTCCCTCCAAGCACAAGCCCCATGCCTGATGTAGTCGCCAGGTACTTCGCCACCCTCACAGCAGCTGTCCAGTGGACAGGACGGTGTCTCCCAGTCGCAACAAAGCGAGAGAGGACGCTGAGGGGAAAGGCGAGGTCCGGCCGAGTACAAGTCATCAGGTACATGAGGCAGCCCACCAGCTCTGCGTAGGGACCACTGGACTCAAAAGGCTCGTCGGGAAAGGGGCCAGTGAGTCTGTGGTCAACAGCAAGAGGAGTGGGCTGTGTGGTGGAGAACTGGAAGTCGAACCGCCGAAGGACCTGCTGCACCATGTGTGACTGCGTCAGTGTGATGGTGCGAGCGGCTCTGTCCCGGGTAATCTGCAAGCCAAGGTAACGCTGCAGCTCACCCAGGTCAGTGCACGTGTGTCTCTTCTGCAGTTCGAACTTCACCTGAGCCAGGGCTGCCCTGTCTGCTGTAGCAAACACCAAGTCGTCGACGTAGACAAGGATAAAGAAAGGAGTAGAACCCACTCGAACAAACAGCGACGGGGTCGGCGGAGGACGGGCTGAACCCAAGGTCACGAAGCGTGGAGCGAAGAGTGTCGTGCCACTCACGGGGCGACTGGCGGAGACCGTAGACTGGTCGCCTCAGGCTCCACTGGGTCCCAGGTGGGAAGGTGTCAGTGAAGCCAGGAGGACGGCGCAGCCAGATCTCCTCGTGCAGTCGGCCCTGGAGGAACGCAGTGGAGAAGTCGAGGGAGTGCAGCTCGTAGTCTCGCTGCGCTGCTATGTGGAGTAACACCCGAAGAGTAGTCATCTTCGGGGTCGGGGCGAAGGTCTGGAAGAAGTCAACTCCCTCACGCTGTTTGAAGCCCCTAGCCACGTAGCGCGCCTTGAACACCGGCGGTGCTCCAGGCGGCCGCTTCACCTTGAAGAGCCACATGCCATCGACTACGCTCGCCCTGGGAGGGGGAACTGCGTCGACGTAGGTGCCTGTGGATCTCCAAGACGCCAACTCTGAGTCCATAGCCGCTTTCCACTGAGAGGCCCACGCCCCTGACACTGCCTCGCGGTAAGTGCGAGGAGTCGGTATGTCAAGGGCGTCGGGGTCTCCCTCAGGGGAGAGCAGCATGGCACACACAGAGGGAGAAGCGGCTGCCCAGTACTCCAGCTCAGACTCTCTGTCCTCTAGGACGTCACAGCCAAGGGCAAACTCACCCCCGACGGACAGAGGACGGTAGGGAGGAGCTGGCACCACACGGGTGGCGTAGTCAAGGCGGCTGGCGGCAGCAAACTCAGCGATAGCGGCAGTGAGAGCAGAGACCGACGACGGAGGGAAACGAGAGTCGGTGACAAGAGTGGCGAGGAGACGTGCGGCAACAGGACGAACAGTGCGGTAGTAGTCAGTGATAGGAGTGGGGAGGGCTGGGAGAGAGGACGGAGGAGGAGACGGGAGAACGGACACAGGAGAAGGAGAACGACGACGAGACGTACAAAGGAGGGCAGTGTGGAGGTCAGTAACAGGGGACGAGTGACGAGCACGCGGAGGACAACGAGTGACTAAGTCGCGACGGACCGAAGGAGGAGGAGACTGGGGAGGAGGAGAAGACCAGACCGCCGGATGGTCGTCAGGAGGAGGCAACGGAGGAACAAACACAGGAGGAGACTGGGAGCGGACAGGAGGAGAGGAGGAAAAGCCAAGGGCCCGCAGGCCACTCACAGGTGGGAACAACTGCCGCTCCAGAGGAAGCTGCGGTGGCGGCTGCGGCTGCTGCTCCAGAAGGTCCAGCACCCGCAGCTCCTGCCGCTCCCTCTCCAACCGCTCCTGCTCCTCACGCTCACGCCGGCGGGCAGCCTGGAGTCGTGTGTCCGTGGCGGTGGGGAGGCGGAGTGGACTCCACAGAACCAGGGTCAGACTCCTCAGACTCAGCACCCCCAGAACCAGCACCTCCAGTGCCAGGACCTCCAACTCCAGCACCCCCAGTACCAGCACCTCCAGTGCCAGGACCTCCAACTCCAGCACCCCCAGAACTAGCACCACCAGTGCCAGCACCTCCAGCTCCAGCACCCCCAGAGCTAGCACCACCTGCGCCAGCACCTCCAGCTCCAGCACCCCCAGAGCTGGCGCCACCTGCGCCAGCACCTCCAGCTCCAGCACCCCGCGACCGAGTACCCCCAGACCTAGCACCGCCAGTGGCTGCACCTCCAGCCCCAACACCAACCGAGTCCACAGTAACCTGTCGCGGAAGTGCCGAAGGCTGCTGAGGGGACTGTGAGGAGGACTGCGGGGAGGGAGACGCTACCTGACGCGCGACCGAGGGTAGAGGGGTAACGTGGGACACACCAGACGGGGCAGGACCAGGGGGGGGCGGGGGTACCGGAGGAGCGGGAGCAGGAGGAGGAGAGGGTGCGAGGAAAAGAGGGGGAGGGGGTACCGGGAGACCTCGACAGGGGTACCGGGTGTAGTAGGACACGGACTCGTCAAACCGGACGTCACGGGAGTCTAGGAAGTGGTGGAGGGGAGGGTGGTAAAAGGACCAGTCGGCAGAGTCCACTGGGAAACCAAGGAAGACACAGGGGACGGCGCGTGCCGAGAGCTTGTCCGCGGAGGTGTCGCGAACAAGTGCAAGGCAGCCCCAGACTCGAAAGGCCGACCCGACACCAGGGGAACCAGTCCAAAGACTGGTCGGTGAAACCTCGGGCCGCGAGACACGCGGCTGGAGGTTCAGCTGGTGTGCGGCGTAGCGAACCGCGTGGGGCCACAGAAAATGGGGCGCACGGGCATGGATCATGGACGTGCGGGCGATGTCCATGACCAAGCCTATGCGGCGCTCAGCAACCCCATTCTGCTGTGGGGACTCTGGCCAGCGTCCAGGACTGGGTGATGCCCTGTTCGCCGCAGAATCCGCCGAGAATGCCGGAGCGAAACTTGCCCCCACGGTCGGAGTGGAGACAACTGACTCGAGGACCACGAGTGCCCTCAGTGGCTAGAAGCCACCTGATCAGCGTAGCAGTCACCTCGGACTTCTTCGCAAGAGGGAACACTGTGGTGTACCTGGAGAAGTCGTCAACGACCACCAGAAAGTAAACGCTCCATCCCAGACCCCTGCGTCGGGGCAGGGCCCCAGACGTCCAAGTGGAGAGTCTCGAAGGGAGCGGTGGCCGGACGAAGGGAGGAGGAGTGGGGAGTGGCGCGTAAGCGACCGACGACGCACGGAGAGCAAGGAGGGGCAAAGCGAGAGAGGGAGCGACGGGAAGGTGCGTGGGAGACCTGAGACAAGTCCCTGACTGAGCATGGCCACGTAGGCGAGGGAGCGACGGGTGGCCAAGGCGGTGGTGCCACAGGACGGTGCGGTGGGTGAGAGAGCGACAGGAGCAAGACGCCGCGACTGGACTGGGCACAGCGACCGGACCGGACACTACTACCTGTCTAGACACAGCAACTGGACTGGGGACCTGGGCTGGAGGGGACGCAACGACCTGAGGGGAGGACGCGACCGGGGAGCGCTCGGTGTGGAGAACGTAGAGACCGGAGCGGGGCTCCCTGGTGAACGTGGCCAGAACAGCACCTATGGTAGCGTCTGTACAGACTGCAGTCCGCCCACCCCCCACGAAGGTAACCGTGATCCCCCTGTCCTGGAGGTATCCAACACCCACCAAGTTCCGAGTGAACGAGGGGATGTGGAGGCCGCGCAGGACACCAGAGGGGACCACAGGGCACGGGAGGGTGGTGGAGCTACGCGCAACGGCTGGTCCAGAGGTAGGATCAGCCAGAGCCACCGACACAGGTGTGAGGAGTGGTGTAAGGGTCGTGTGGTCGCGGAAGAAGCACTGAGACGCGCCCGAGTCCAGCGTGAATGACAGAGAGGCCTCAGCCGGCGGGTCACCTGACCCAGTCGCTACACAAGCACCTAGAGCAGCAACACAAGCACCTAAGCTAGACAGGCACAAGGCTACACTAGCAGGAGGCAAGCAGGCTAACCTACGAACACGCGAGCACACAGATCCATCAGCACTAAAGTCAGCATCAACATACAAAGCATGCTGACGCGCATCGTCCATGGACAAATCAAAGACATCAATCTTACGGGCTAACAGACGAGACCAGCGAGGTGTGACCGCCAGCGGGCCCCAACGAGCCTGGTAGAGGTCGTCGAGGCGGCGGAAGCACCGCGCGGCAGAGTGGTCGTCGCGACCACAGAGACAGGGGCTCCCCGGCCCGGTGACGCACCAGTGGGTGCACGGGCCAGCGTCACGGCGAGGGGGGCGAGGGGCCCAGCTGGAAGTACTGCTGCTGCGGCTGGTGCTCCCAGGGCCGCCCGGACCCCACTGCGGCGGGGGACCCCAGTGCTGCTGGCGGACCCCACTGCAGCGGGGGCCCCCACTGCTGGGGTGCCTGCTTCTGCTGCAGTCCCTGCTGCTGCTAGCTGGCTGTCCCTGCTGTGGCGGGTGCTGCTGTGGGTACCGCTGTGGCTGCTGCTGCTGTGGGCCTCCACCAGTGGGAGGGCCCGGCTGTCCGGCGCCCGCTCCAGGGCCCCCTCCTCCCGGTGCACCACCGCCGCCGCTGCCACCTCCACCCCCGCCACTCCCACCTCCACCGCCTCCTCCACCGCCCCCTTCACCGCCGCCGCCGTCCGCCCCCACCCCCCCCCCTTCCCGCCCTTTTTGCCGCTCTTGCCCCGTTTCTGCCAGTCTGCGGCAGAAACGGCAGCAGTGTCCTCAGAGACCGACACAGCAGTAGAGGCGCGGGTAGCGGTGAAAGTGGGAAGCTGAGGGGCGGCACACCCCGCAAAGAGACGGGGGGCCACCGCATCAGTGGCGGAGGCAACGGTGAGGAGACTGCTCTCGATGGTCCCTAGAGCAGTCGCTAGGAGGTCGATAGTGAGCTCAGTGGGGTGCTTCTGAAGAAGCGCGTCGCGGGCAGTGGCAAGGCGGTCAGGGAGGCGGGTGACTAACCAGTGAACAGTGAGCCACATGGGGGGGGGAGCAACTAGAAGCTGTGCGTCGGTACAGGCATCGCGGAAACCAGCGTCAAGCGAGCGCAGGTGAGTCACTAGGTCGGAAACAGTCGCAAACGAGCCTAGGTCGGGAAACACAAACGGCATGAGGAGGCGACTGAGGGAGGCAGAGGAGGGGGTGGAGTAGCGAGCAACAATAGCCTCCCAAACCCCCTGTGCAGTCTCCACCTGGTCAAAGTGGGCGGCCTCAGTCGGGGGGAGAAGCTCCGACAGAGTGAGAGCGGCGGCTGCGTCACGCGAGAGCCACACGTCCCTGGCCAGGACCCGACGGTCGTAGTCCGCCTGTGCCGTAGGGGTCGGCTCCGGGGTGGTCGGCAGGGCGGCGGGGGACGGGGGGGCCTGTAGGGCACCAGACGCGTGAGCCCACAGGGTGGCGCCGTCCTGTCGCTGGCTGGTGAGGAAGCGTGTGGTCTGGCGCTGCCAGGTACCGAACTCGATTGGGCGTCCCTCCGCATCGAAACGGAGGCGACGGGCCTCCATAGCGGAGCCCATGCTAGAGGCGGCTGGAGCACGGCGGAGGCGGAGCTAAGAACGAGGAGGAAAACTACGGAGCGCCAGGAGAGAAAGCGGCGGAGCGAGAGACTAGGAGTACCGAGCGACCTAGACTAGGCGTGAAATCGTGGATCGCCAGCTACAGGTGCGAGGAGCGAGGTATGAGCGGCTAAAACGGCTCTAACCTAGGTGACCGGCGAGAGAGAGCGGCTGCCAGCCGCTGAGGGATAGACCAGTGTCAGCAGAGCTGGGGAGGGCCCCGCGCACAAGGCGGTGGTGGGGCTAAGGTGATGAACAGTGAGAGAGGGGCGGGGAGGCCGAATGCGACGGTGAAAATGGCGGGAGGAGGATCTAACGGTGGGAAATGGGCGGGGAGGGGGAGGTTGACGCGACGGGCAAGGGAGGGCGACGGGATTGGGAGGGGAGGGCGACGCGACGGGCAGGGGGAAGGGAGGCGACGCGACGGGCAGGGGAAGGGGAGGCGAACGCGACGGGCAGGAAGAGGGGAGGCGACGCGACGGGCAGGGGGAAGGGAGGCGACGCGACGGGCAGGAGGAGGGGAGGCGAACGCGACGGGCAGGAGGAGGGGAGGCGACGCGACGGGCAGGGGGAAGGGAGGCGACGCAACGGGCAGGAGGAGGGGAGGCGAACGCGACGGGCAGGAGGAGGGGAGGCGACGCGACGGGGAGGGGAAGGGGAGGGGTGGCGACGCGACGGGGAGGGGGGAGGGCGCGACGGGCAGGGGGAGGGCGCGACGGGCAGGGGGAGGGCGCGACGGTCAGGGGGGAGGGCGCGACGGGCAGGGGGAGGGCGCGACAGTGGGAGGGGGCCGGGCTAGGCGCGCGGTGAGGGCGTGGAGGGCGCGGAGGGTACTAACGTGCGGAGGGCGCGGAGGGCACGAACGTGCGGAGGGCGCGGAGGGCACGGAGGGGCGGGCCGAGGGGCGCACTAAGGGGCGCGACGTGGGGCGGGCTGAGGGCCGCGCTAAGGGGCGCGAGGGCGCTAGGAGCGCGGAGGGCGCGGAGGGCGCGAGGCGTGACGGAGGGGCGCGGAGGGCGCTAGGCGCTACGGAGGGCGCGAGGGCGCGGAACGGAGGGCGCGCCGGCTAGGGCGGGGAGGGAGGATCGATACCTACTCGTGATACCATCTCAGAATCTACATGCAACGGAATGATTGGGATTAGGGTTTGCAAGCATACAAATAGGAGTCCTACAAATGTTGTACCCTCTAGGGAGTGCCTCACTGCAGCCTATCATAACATTATATTTGACATAACGGACCTTGTCATGCGTATATCACTTGAGCCTAATTGAAGACATCTAGTTGATTAGTGGTGCGGCAAAGGCCTTGTTCTGCAGGCGCATCAGGCCGCATCCGGCCGCATCAATGTACATTGATGCAATTTCCCGGGGTTCCAGGAGTTCTCGTTGATAACCTGCCGACATGTTATCAAGGCTCGCGATAAGCGCATCAGAGCCGAGGCAGACCAACCCAGAATGCCTGCAGAACGGCCTTTTTGGCGACCAAAATTTCCTATGTCGCCACGTTCTCGGATGTTTCTCGTCCTAGCAGTCGGGCGCATTTGAAATGCGCGCATCATGCAACTTCGAAAAGTCGATTCATTGCGCGCATCAGGCAAATTCGAAAAAATACTGCAACCTCATTGGCCAATCGTTTTGGCACCTCCGAAATTCAGCGACATCTAACTGAATGTTGAAATTCGCCAGGAAATTGAATGCCCAATTTCCAGACCTCAATTGAATTTCGTCAAATTTTCCAAGCCTCAATTCGACATGTCCGAACCTAAATTTCGCAATTTCAATTTTGCCATTTCCGAACCTCTATTTTCCAATGTGCGCATCAGTCCGAGCCTCCGGCGCATCAGAGCTGATGCGCCTGCAGAACACGGCCAAAGAGTAACAAAAAAACTGGAATAGCAATAAATTTGTACGTAAACAAGCATGCACCTGGGGTTTTAATCTGGTAAGATCTGTACACAATATGACATGGTACTGTACCATGTATAAATTATCGACCTCAGGGCCACACATCAGGAGTATTTGCGAGGGCCATAAGTTAATACCTAAAACGCTGATGACGGTTATGCTGCTGGTGTTAAAGGGCGGCTGTTTCTTAATGGTGGTGATTGTGATTGTAATGGTGATTGTGATTGTGATTGTGATTGTGACAGTGATTGTGATTGTGATTGTGATTGTGATTGTGATTGTGATGGTGATGGTGATGGTGATGGTGATGGTGATGGTGATGGTGATGGTGATGGTGATGGTGATGGTGATGGTGATGGTGATGGTGATGGTGATGGTGATGGTGATTGTGATTGTGATTGTGATTGTGATTGTGAATGTGAATGTGAATGTGAATTGAATGTTGATGATGATTGTGATTGTGTTGGTGATTGTGCCGGGGCTGCCAGTGTCGACGCTCCTCGTAACGATGCTGTTAGCCTCGCAGGTGCTGGGTGCTGGTGCTGCTGCTGGTGCTGCTGTTGCTGGTGCTGCTGTTGGTGCTGCTGCTGCTGGTGCTAGTGCTGTTGGTGCTGCTGCTGCTGGTGCTAGTGCTGTTGGTGCTGGTGCTGCTGGTGCTAGTGCTGTTGGTGCTGCTGCTGCTGGTGCTAGTGCTGTTGGTGCTGCTGCTGCTGGTGCTAGTGCTGTTGGTGCTGCTGCTGCTGGTGCTAGTGCTGTTGGTGCTGCTGCTGCTGGTGCTAGTGCTGTTGGTGCTGCTGCTGCTGGTGCTAGTGCTGTTGGTGCTGTTGCTGCTGGCAGTGGTAAAACGGCAGGGCTTGAAGCACTGGGAGGAGGAGCGATGTCTTTTGGTGGTGGGAATGGTGGTGGTGGGGATGGTGATGGTGGTGATGGTGGTGGTGGGGGATGGTGGTGGTGGTGATGGTGGTGGTGGGGATGGTGGTGGTGGTGATGGTGGTGGTGGGGATGGTGGTGGTGGTGATGGTGGTGCTGCTGATGCTGGTGTTGCTGCTGGTGGTGCTGCTGTTGGTGGCGTTGCTGCTGGCAGTGGTAAAACGGCTGGGCTTGAAGCACTGGGAGGAGGAGCGATGTCTTTTGGTGGTGGGAATGGTGGTGGTGGGGATGGTGATGGTGGTGGTGGGATTGGGGATGGTGGTGGTGGGAATGCTGTGCAAGAGGGAAACATGAAGCAGAGGGAACACCAACATAAGGAAAGCCAGGGAGTGGATCAGCAAGCCAGAGCATCAACACGATCACATGCGCAGTGCTTTCCAAATGCTGTGACTTTTGAGTCGGCTCAAAAGTCACCTCAGAAGGAACACAAACAGCAAGGAAATCCAGGGAACAAATCAGCAACGAAAGCCAGGGATAAATCAGCAAGCCAGAGAATCAAAACGATCACAAGGATAAGCATTGCTTTTTAAATGATTTCGCAAGGATTTCTGTTCACTCCAAATTCACACCAGATTACGCATGCCTAGAAAATGTTGAAGATACTCGGATGTTTTTACAAGAGATCACCTGACAAACCACCTGATGAGGAAAAAGTTCACCTGGGATACGACCTGGAATGAGCAGGTGGGAACTTACGAGGGCTGGGAGGAGGGAGAGCTGGTGAGCGGCGAGAGATTAGGAGGGGGGGGCGGGGAGGGGAGGATGAGAGGAGGGGGGGGACGAAGAAGGTACGGGAGGTACTCACGAGGGCTGGGAGGAGGAGGGGGGGCTGGGGAGCGGCGGGAGATGAGAAGGGGGCGGGGAGGGGGGAGGAGGGTTGGGAGGGGGAGGGAGGGTGGGGAGGAGGGGGCCGAGGAGGGGGTAAAGGAGGTGAGGGGAGGGGGAGTGGGAGGAGGTGATGGTGAAGAGGGTGGAGGGGGGGAGGAAATCGGAGGCGGAATGGGTGCTAGAGCGGGATCTTGTGCTGCGAAACAAATGGGAATTAGGGGAGAAAGGAGGGAGTATAGAAAACAGAAGGGAAAAAGAAAACAAAATGGGCGCGTTGACGTGAAGATCGAAAGGTCGCAGGTGCAGAGCAGACAAGGTTAGAGAATACGGTTTTTGAGGCGCCTCAAAAGTCGTCTCATGTTTTGAGGCGCCTCAAAAGTCGATGACGTGAAGATCGAAAGGTCGCAGGTGCAGACAAGGTTAAAAAATACGGTTTCAACCCTGGTTTTTTTAACCCTGGGTGCAGAGGAAAATGCATGGAGACATGGTTGGGGGAAGGAAAGGAAAAACCAGGGGAGAGGGGAGGGCAGGGAAGCATTGAAATTCGTGAGCAACAGAACAGAATAAGAACACGTTTTCGAGTTAAATACTCTACTTTGATGGAATCAGAACTCTACTTCTCTTGCACACGGCCTTTGGTTTGCCGCCATACCTATCTCGGGTGGAGGAGGGCTGCACTGTGCAGTGGGCAGTGGGCAGTGGGCAGTGGGCTGTGTGCTGTGTGTTAGAATTATATGTTCTAGCATGCTAACACTTGTGACTGTACACCAATTGTGGTGTACAGTTGGGTTGGGACTACACCCAACTTTAGGTGTAGTCTTGCATTGGGGGTGCCAATCCACCCAATTGTGGTGGAGCCCCCAAATGCAACCCACTTGGCCTAAGGTTGCCTCACTTCCCAAAAGTGAGGCCAACCCAACCCAAGTGGGGCCTGAGGTTGCCTCACTTCCCACAAAGTGGTGGGCAACCCAACCCACTTGGCCTAAGGTTGCCTCACTTCCCAAAGTGAGGCCAACCCAACCTATGGCCAACCCAACCTTTCCCTTCCAAGCTTCTCATCCAACATATGTATGCTTGTTTCTCCTCTAATGGATTCATTGGTTCAGTTTCCTATTTTCACACCGTGTGCTGTGTGCTGTGTACTGTGTGCTGTATGCACCCATATCTATTCCGAACTGGTCCATTGCCCTCATACATACAGACATACATACCCGTTGTTGTTTTTTTAGAATTCTCAAACCATGCAGTGTGCCACCATACCTGTCAGCAGGCCCATTGCTCGTTTATCATACATACATGCAAACATACATCATACATACCATACCATACCATACCATACCATACCATACCATAACCATACCATACCTGTCATAGGCACGTCTGTTTCTCTCATATATACAAACCGTTAGAAAATGGTGGTGGTGGGGGTAACGGTGGTGATGGGGGTGGCGGCGGTGACTGTGGTGGTGGCAAGAAGAGCGGGGGAGGTGGAGGGGAGGGAGGAGGAGGGGGAAGAGGAGGCGAGGGGGGAGGAGGAGGAGGTGGGCTGGGAGGAGGCGGAGAGGGGGGAGGGTAAGCTGCAAGGGAGACAAGGGGTTGGATGTGAGGGGATGGAAGGGGAAAAGGTAAGGAAGGAAAGGAGGGAGAGCGAGTGAGTAGTGCGGGGGCGAGAGAAGAGCACGATTGGGGAGATGTCGGTCTGACTTTCGGGAAGGAGCGAATGCAGAAATTTTTTATCGTAAGAGATGCTCATTATAACGAAAGTCACTAGAATTGACAATCCATGCAAAGAAGAATGGCGCAAAGAGAGTGGGGCAAAGAGAGTGGTGCAAAGAGAGTAGGGCAAAGAGAGTGGTGCAAAGAGAGTGGGGCAAAGAGAGTGGTGCAAAGAGAGTGGGGCAAAGAGAGTGGTGCAAAGAGAGTGGGGCAAAGGGAGTGGTGCAAAGAGAGTGGGGCAAAGAGAGTGGTGCAAAGAGAGTGGCGCAAAGAGAGTGGGGCAAAGAGAGTGGTGCAAAGAGAGTGGTGCAAAGAGAGTGGTGCAAAGAGAGTGGTGCAAAGAGAGTGGTGCAAAGAGAGTGGTGCAAAGAGTGGGGAGACGTTTGAGCTAGAGGATGCATGGTTTTTGGAACCTGAGGGGCAATGGGCTGTGGAGGATGGGCAAGCACCACAGGGATGATGACCCCTGTGATGTGAAGGTGTTGCCAGCGAGTTGTCTGATGGGTGGGGCGGTGGGGAAAAGTAAGGGGAACATTCAAGTGTGTGGAGAAGATACACGGGAAGGGGGGCCAGGAGCTGTGGAGGGTGAGCAAGCACGATAGGGACAGCCCCTGTGAAAGTGTTGCCAGAGAGTTGTCTGATGGGGGGGGGGGGGGTGGGGGGGGGGGGGGGGGGGGGGGGGGGGGGGGGGGGGGGGGGGGGGGGGGGGGGGGGGGGGGGGGGGGGGGGGGGGGGGGGGGGGGGGGGGGGGGGGGGGGGGGGGGGGGGGGGG
>CANJKZ010000607.1:0-213634 GCA_947471745.1 Closterium sp. Naga37s-1
GCCGGCTGTAACTACGACTGTGACTGGACAGGCGGAGGACTCAGTAAGGGAGGAGGAGGACCAGGAGAAGGTGGGAGACCAAGAACCTGCTGAAGGAGCGGAACGAAGTACGGCCGCGGCCGCGCAGTGCCTCCAGAAACAGCGGAGACAGCACCAGTACCCTCAGCTCCAGGGTCTCGAGTAACAGCTCCCGCACCTCCAGGACCTCCAGTACGAGCACCTCCAGGACCAGCGGCTCCAGCAGCTCCAGCACCAGCAGCACCTCCAGCAGCTCCAGCACCAGAAGTACCAGTACCTGCAGCGCCTCCAGTAGCACCAGCACCAGCAGCACCTCCAGCACCTCCAGTAGCAGCAGCACCTCCAGCAGCTCCAGCACCAGAAGCGCCAGTACCTGCAGCGCCAACGCCTGTAGCACCACCAGCCCCAACAGCTCCAGCAGCTCCAGCACCAGTAGTACCTCCAGCAGCTCCAGCACCAGCAGCACCTCCAGCAGCTCCAGCACCAGCATCACCTCCAGTAGCTCCAGCACTAGCAGCTCTAGTAGCACGGCAACAGCGCCGAGCGTACCACTCACGAAGCCGCTGCGGAGAGAGGGGCTCCCGCTGCAACGGGACACCCGGAGAACCGCCAGACTCAGCACGCGCAGGCTCAGCACCCCCAGACTCAGCACCACTAGACTCAGCACCCCTAGGCTCCACACGCTCACGCTCAGCACCCCCAGGCTCCACACGCTCAGGCTCAGCACCCCTAGACTCCACACGCTCAGGCACAGCATCCCCAGGTGTTAGAATCTAGTAGCAGGAATGATGAACTATGGAAGAATTGGGTACAAAATATGAAACCCTAAAGTGGGCTGTACCCCATGTTGGCTACCCCACTACAGCCTGAACATATATAGCAGAGATAACATTTGACACACCCCCATAGGCAAAGTGGGGGAGAGCAAGGGGTCACAAGACCAGTCAAGAGAAGAAAAGCAAGCTCAGGGTGGATCACAACGTCACCACACACACTGAGCACAAGCAAAGGGCCACAAGGCCAGTTCACATGCAGAGGTATATATGCAACAACAACAGCACAGTGATCTCTACCTAGCAGAACAGGCATGCAGGTATACATATATATATCACAGTACAAGCAAAGTCTACAGCAAGTGAGGCAAAGTGGGCACAAGGCCTAACAAAGTGCAGAAACGCTGATGATCACCAGACGGAAGTGCCTTGGTGAATATATCAGCAGTGTTGGCCGCCACGTGAGCAAGACAAAGCTGACCACACTGCTGCAACTCTCGAGCCAGGAAGTAACGCAGAGCGATGTGCTTCGTTCTGTGCTCCAGTCTGTGCTCTTGACACAAGGCAATGGCGGCCTTGTTGTCGACGTACAGTACTGGAGGAGAACGAGGCCGCTCTCCCAAGTCGGTCAGCAGGTAGGTGAGCCAGCGTAACTCCTGTGCAGCCATGGCTGTGGCGTAGATCTCAGCCTCACAACTGGAGCTGAGAACAGAAGACGAGCGTGTAGAACGCCAAGACACCTAACCAGAGCCAAGGCTGAAGGTGTAACCCTGTGACGACCGCTGCATAGCCTGGTCGTCAACCCAAGAAGCGTCTGAGTGCCTAGTGAGGACAACTGCGCTCCGCCCTCCAAGCACGAGCCCCATGCCCGATGTACCGCACAAGTAGCGCAGTACCCTCTTCGCAGCATCCATGTGCACCTTTCGGTGCCGACCAGGAGCCACGTAGCGAGCCAGAAGGCCAAGAGGGTACGCAAGGTCAGGTCGAGTGCAGGTCATCAGGTACATGAGGCAGCCCACTAGCTCTGGGTACGGGCCACTCGGCTCTACGGACTCGTCCGAAGGTGGAGCTAAGAGCGAGTGGCCTGTAGCCAGAGGAGTGTGCTGTGGCGAGGACCAGGTGAAGCCGAAGCGCTGAAGGACCTGCTGCACCATGTGTGACTGAGTCAGTGTGATGGTGCGGCGTGCTCTGTCCCGGGTGATCTGCAAGCCAAGGTAGCTGAGCAGTTCACCCAGGTCTGTGCACGTGTGTCTCTTCTGCAGCTCCGACTTCACCAGGGCGAGAGCCTCAGTGTCAGCAGTGGCAAAGACCAAGTCGTCGACGTACACGAGGATGTAGAACGGCGGCATCGACATGTCGGAGCACAGAAACAGCGACGGGTCAGCAGTCGACGGAGCAAACCCAAGAGCCACAAGTGTAGTCCTCAGTGTGTCGTGCCACTCGCGTGGTGCCTGGCGGAGACCGTAGACCGGCCGCCGGAGGCTCCACTGGGTACCAGAGAGAACGACCCAGTGAAGCCAGGAGGGCGGCGCAGCCAGATCTCCTCGTGCAGGCTGCCCTGTAAGAAAGCTGTGCTGAAGTCAAGAGAGTGAAGCTCGTAGTCACGCTGAGCGGCAACGTGCAGCAGCACCCGAAGAGTGGTCATCTTCGGGGTGGGGGAGAAGGTCTGAAAGAAGTCTACTCCCTCTCGCTGACTGAAACCTCGAGCAACGTAACGAGCCTTGAAGACAGGCGGAGAACCTGGCGGCCGCTTCACCCTGAAAATCCACATGCCACTGACGATGTTCGTGCCAGGAGGGGGAACCTCGTCAACGTAAGTGCTTGTGGACTTCCAGGATGCCATCTCTGCGTCCATGGCTGCCTGCCACTGAGAGGAGTACTCACCCGCGATCGCCTCGGCGTAAGAGCGCGGGGTCGGGATGTCTAGTGCATCCGGGTCTCCCTCAGGGGCAAGCATCATGGACACGAGATGAGGCGCAGCGGCTGCAAGACACTCAAGGTCCTCCTGCCTGTCCTCAAGGACGTCCGTGCCAAGAGCACACTCACCCCCGACGGACGGAGGACAGACAGACTCAGACTCAGCAACAAGACTAGCGGCGTAGTCTAGACGACAGGCAGCAGCAAAGTCAACAAGCTCAGCGACTAAGGCAGACGCAGCAGCAGACTCAAACGACGGGTCAGTGACAACTGTGGCTAGCAGACGCGTGACAGTAGAGTGAGCAGCACGGGTGCGGTCAGACTCAGGCTCAGAAACGGTAGGCAGAGAAGATGCAGGAGGGGACGGCAGGGGAACACGCTGCGGAGGAGAGGAAGGACGACGGACTACGAGGTGGGTGCCGGTGACAGCCGGCTGACGCGAACGAGGAACACGACGACCAGGACGACCAGAGCGGACAGGCGAGACAGGACGCGACACAGGCTCACGACGCTCAGTAAGACCCCCTGTCTGCTCAGTGTAAGGAGAAGGAGCAGGCAGCGGTGAGCCAGGCTGTAACGGAAGACCAGTAGACGAAGGGAGACTAAGAACCTGGCGAGGTACAGAGTCAGACGGTGGCTGAGACGACGGAGACGGTGGAGCGAAGAACAGGCGCGGCTGTGCAGCGCCACCATCACCAGCTGCTCCAGCACCCCCAGCAGCTCCAGCACCTCCAGCAGCTCCAGAACCCTCAGCTCCAGCTCGTCCAGGACCAGCTCCACCAGCAGCAGCACCCCCAGAACCGGCACCTCTAGTCCCAGGGTCTCTAGTCTCAGTGTCTCCAGTAGCAGCACCCCCAGACCCAGGGTCTCCAGCAGGAGCACCCCCAGGCTCAGCACCTCCAGCCCCAGCAGCTCCAGTACCTCCAGTACGAGCAGCTCCGGGACCAGCACCACTCCTAGCTCTAGTGACGCCAGCAGAAGTACCTCCAGCGGTAGAGCCCCGAGCTCCAGAAGCGCGACCCTGACGGCGACCGTACCAGTCGTGCAGCTGCTGTGAGGTGATAGGGAGAAGGCGGCTACTCCAAGGAGACCGCGCAACAGCAGACTCAGAACCCTCAGCGCCAGCACCCGCAGCAGCTCCAGAACCTCCAGCGCCAGCACCCTCAGCAGCTCCAGAACCTCCAGCTCCAGCACCCGCAGCAGCCTCAGAACCTCCAGCAGAAAGAACTCCAGTAGCAGAGACACCAGCACCAGCGCCTCCCGCAGCAGGGCCCCTAGCTCCAGCAGCGCGACCCTGACGGCCAACGTCCACTCACGCAGCTGCTGTGGGGAGAGAGGGAGTCGACGACGAGAGTGCAGCGGCGAGGTACCAGCAGAGCGACTACGGAGACGGCCGTCCCAGGGAGACTGCTCACCAGACGCCTCAGCGCCCCCAGGTGCAACACCCCCAGACTCAGTACCCCCAGGCTCAGCACCCCCAGTCTCCGCACCCCCAGAAGCAGTACCCCGAGCAGGACCTGAGTCACCAGTGACCTCAACCGGCACAGTCAAGGGAGGAGGGTCGACCTGAGACACACCTGAAGGAGCAGGACCGGGAGCGGGGAGGGGGTCTACCTGGGGAGCACCTGGAGCGAGGAAGAGCGGCGGGGGGGGGAGAGGGGCAGTGCGGTAGGGGAAGAGACGGTAAAAGGGAACCGACTCGTCGAACGTGACGTCCTGGGAGGGGAAGACACGGCGCGAGGTGGGGTGGTAAAACTGCCAACCAGGCGCGTCAGGGAGAAAGCCAAGGAAGACACAGGGAACAGCGCGGGCGGAGAGCTTGTCCGCGGTGGTGTCGCGGACAAATGCATGAGCACCCCAGACCCGGAAACGCGACGCATCGCCAACCTTCCCCGTCCACAACAGTGTGGGCGAGGTCTCCGGCAAGGAGACCCGGGGCCAGAGGTTGAGCTGATGCGCGGCGTACCGGACCGCAAATGGCCACAGAAAATGGGGGGCAGCCGCATGGATCATGGAGGTACGAGTGACCTCCATGACTAAGCCAATGCGGCGCTCAGCAACCCCATTCTGCTGCGGAGAGGCCGGAAGCGTGAACGTCTGGCGGATGCCGTGCTCCGCACAGAAGGCTGCCAAGAGGTCGAAGGAAAACTCCCCACCTCTGTCAGAGTGCAGACGCAGGACGGGAAACTCCGTCCCGAACCGCTCGCGGAGCTGGAGACGAGTAGCGCGGATCCAAGGGATCAAAACATCTGGGACCTCACCCTTGGTGCACAAGGGGAAGACCGTGGTGTAACGCGTGTAGTCGTCGACGACCAGCAGGAAGTACCGCACGTGGCCCTGTCCACGGACACGGGCTGGGCCCCACACGTCCAGGTGGAGAGTCTGCAGGGGAGGAGTGAGGAACGGCGCGAAGCCGCCCCTCGACACAAGGAAGACAGGGAGGAGCAGGCGAGGGTGGGAGGGGAGGGAGAACCCTGGGAAGACCAAAGACAAGGACACGGCGGTGCATGCTGCGAAGGCGCTGCACCGAGGGGTGACCAAGGCGGTGGTGCCAAAGGAGGGTCTGGTGCGACAAGGCGCGACACGAGCAGGGGGCCGACAACTGACCTGGCGCAGACGCCTGTAGCACCACCAGCCCCAACAGCTCCAGCAGCTCCAGCACCAGTAGTACCTCCAGCAGCTCCAGCACCAGCAGCACCTCCAGCAGCTCCAGCACCAGCAGCACCTCCAGTAGCTCCAGCACTAGCAGCTCTAGTAGCACGACAACACCGCCGAGCGTACCACTCACGAAGCCGCTGCGGAGAGAGGGGCTCCCGCCGCAACGGGACACCCGGAGAACCGCCAGACCCAGCACGCGCAGGCTCAGCACCCCCAGACTCAGCACCCCTAGACTCAGCACCCCTAGGCTCCACACGCTCACGCTCAGCACCCCCAGGCTCCACACGCTCAGGCTCAGCACCCCTAGACTCCACACGCTCAGGCACAGCATCCCCAGGCTCCGCACCCCCAGGCCCCGCACCCGCACGCTCATCACCCCTAGCAGCACCTGAGTCGACAGCTACCTCGACCGGCTCGGCAGGGTCTACCTGAGGCACACCTAAGGGGGCAGGACCCTAAGGGGGGAGGGGGTCTACCGGAGGAGTACCTGGTACTAGGAAGAGTGGCGGGGGGGGGAGAGAGGCAGCGCGATAGGGAAAGAGACGGTAGTAAGACACCGACTCGTCAAACGTGACGTCCTGAGAGGACAGAACACTACGCGAGGTGGGGTGGTAGAACTTCCACCCTGGTGCGTCAGGGGGGAAGCCAAGGAAGACACAGGGAACGGCACGGGAGGACAGCTTGTCCACTGACGTATCACGGACAAAAGCTCGAGATCCCCAGACACGGAACGCAGACGCATCGCCAACCTTCCCCGTCCACCTCAGAGTAGGGGTGGTCTCCGGCAAGGAGACACGAGGCTGAAGGTTGATCTGATGCGCCGCGTACTGAACCGCGAACGGCCACAGAAAATGGGGAGCAGCCGCATGGATCATGGACGTACGAGCGACGTCCATGACCATGCCAATGCGGCGCTCAGCAATCCCATTTTGCTGTGGGGAGGCCGGAAGCGTGAACGTCTGGCGGATGCCCTTCGCACGACAGAAGGCCCTCAGGAGGTCGGAGGAAAACTCACCACCTTTGTCTGAGTGCAGACGCAGAACAGGAAGGTCCGAGCCGAAACTCTCGCTGAGCTGATGACGGGCTCCGCGGATCCAGTCGATCAACACCTCAGTGACGTCACCCTTGCTGCGCAAGGGGAAGACTGAGGTGTAACGCGAGTAGTCGTCAACGACCAGCAGGAAGTAACGCTCGTGACCCTGTCCACGGACGCGGGCTGGGCCCCACACGTCCATGTGAAGAGTCTGCAGGGGAGCCTCGGTCGGAGGGAACTCGGAGGAGTGAGGAGCGGCGCGCTGCCGGCCCTCGACACAGGGAACACAGGTGGGGGCAGGCCCCGAAGGAAGGGGAGGAAGGCACCGGGGGAGACCCGAGACAAGGGTACGGGAGGCCATGCCTCAAAGACGAGCCAGGGAGGGGTGACCAAGGCGGTGGTGCCAAAGGAGAGTCTCGTGCGACAGAGGACGACACGAGCAGGGGGCAGACGCTGGACTAGACCTGGACGCGGCAGCAAACACCTGACTAGACACGGCTACCTGACCAGACGCAGAGACCGGAGGAGACGCAGTAGTCCGTGTGTGCAGACTCGACCCAGGCCGACGGATGAATGTAACCAGGTGGCGGCCCGTCCGAGAGCAAGTGCAGTGGGTCACACGCTGACCTCCAGGGGCGAACTGGTCAACCCACGCGTCCTGGAGGTCAGCTCCACTCACCAGGTTTGTAGAGAACGAGGGGAGGTGGAGTCCCGACAGTAAGCCCAACGGGGCCGCAGGACACGGTAGAACCGTGGAAGAGTGCGCAAGGACTGGGCCCCCAGAGGGGTCAGCCAGGGAGACTGCAACAGGCCGACTAAGCGGCGTGAGGGTGGTGCTGTCAAGAAAGAAAGAGCGCGAAGCACCAGAGTCAAGTGTGAAAGTGTGCAAGGCCTCAGTAGGTGCAGTACCAGAGAGAGCAGACTCACCAGCACCTGGAGCAGCAGACGCACTAGCACCTAGAGCAGCAGCCTCAATGCCCGGGTTGGGCGGGACACTCAGGTAACAGTCAACCTCAGCACTATCAGTCAAAGCATACATGGCAGCAAGGATAGCATCAAAATCAAGATCAAAGTTAGCCACATTCTGCCTAAGCAGATCACCCCAGCGAGGGAGCTCAACAGCGTCAGGAAACTGGGCGCGCCAGGCGTCAGTCAGACGATTGAAGCAGCGCTGCGCAGTGTGTGGCAGCCCGCACGTCTCCCCACGACGACTGCCGGTGCGAAGAACGTAAGTGCAGGGACCAGCACCCCCAGACCTCCCACGCCCAGCGTACCACTCACGAAGCTGCTGGGCCGACGGGGTCTCACGGGAACGCGGCTGCTGCTGGCGCTGGCTACCACCAAAGCCTCCACGCTGCGCGGCTGTACCTCGACCAGCACCACCGCCACCACCACCTCCGCCACCGCCGCCGCTGCCTCCACCACCGCTGCTGCTGCCTCCACCACCTCCGCCGCTGCCTCCACCACCTCCACCGCTGCCACTGAAGCCCCCACTCCCGGCACCACCCCCACCTCCACCGCCACCCCCTCCGCCTCCTCCACCGCCTCCGCCGCCGCCCCCGCCGTCCCCTCCACCACCCTTGCTCCCCTTGCCCTTGCTGTTGCGACGTCTCCCACTAGGGGCAGACGCAGCTCCGACCTCCTCAGTGTCAACGAGGTCGACAGCAGCAGCAAAAGCAACAGAGGGGAGAAGGGGGACATGGGAACACCCCTCAAAGAAAGGGGTACGACGGTCGCCACGAGAAGCACCTACAGCTAAGATACTCTTCTCAGCTGCAGCTAGGCGCTCCTCTAGCAGGTCGACAGTGAGCTCGGTGGGCAAAGGGAGAGAAAGTGGTCCCTGACTGAAGAAAGGGAGTCAGGGAGGCGGGTGACTAGGTAGTAAAGGGTGATGTACATGGGGGGGGGGGGTTCTTGGCACAGAACTCAGTGGGAAGGGCAGCGCGGTAGCGGGCGTCACTAGTGCGGAGGTGAGCAGTGAGGTCAGCGACTGTGGTAAAGGCGGCAAGGTCAGGAAAAAGGTACGGCAGCATGAGGCGCAGTGGCAGGGGAGGAGTAGCGCGCAACTACAGCGTCGTACAAAGACTGAGCAGTCTTGTACTGGCCAAAATGCGCGCGCTCAGCAGGCGGCAGGTGACTACGAACAGCAAGACGAGCAACAGCGTCACGAGTGGTCCACTGCGAGCGAACCGTACTGTCAGCAGTGGCAGCAGGTGCAGTAGAGACACCGGAAGTGTGATCGAAAAGGGATACCCCATCCCTAGAGTCACACTGAAGAAAGAGCTGTAGGTCGTCAACCCACACGTCAAAGTCAACTGCACACGCCCCTCAGCATCAAACGTGAGAACAGTAGGGCTAGCCATAGTAGCAGTAGCAGCAGTAGCAGCAATAGCAGTAGAAGCAGCAGTAGCAGCAGTGGCAGCAGAAGCAGAGCAGGCAAAAGGGCAGTGCGGCACGGCTTGGCAGGGCAGCGCGGCTCGGTAGGCGCGGCGCGGCTCGGCTGGGCGGTGCGGCTCGACAGAGCGACGCGGCTCGGTGGGCGGCGCGGCTTGGTTGGGCGGTGCGGCTCGGCCGGGCGGCGCGGCTTGGCTGGGCGGCGCGGCGCAGCAGGGGGTTGGGCGCGGGGCTTACCAGGGGCGCGACAGTAGGGGCCGCGTCAGCAGAGGGGCCGCAACAGTAGAGGGGCCGCTGCAGCAGAGGGGCCGCTTCAGCAGAGGGGCCGCGACAGCAGGGGGGGGGGGGGGGGGGGGGGGGGGCGCAACTGCAGAGGCCGCGACAGCAGGGGCTATGACGGCAGGGGCCGCGACAGCAGAGGCCGCGACAGCAGCAGGGGCCGGGACGGCAGAGGCCGTGACGGCAGCAGGCGCCGCAGCGGCAGACGGGGCCGCGACAGCAGCAGGGGCCACGACGGCAGCAGGGGCCGCGACTGGCAGTAGGGGCCGCAACAGCAGCAGGGGTCGCAACAGCGGCAGGGGCCGCGTCGGCAGTAGGGGCCGCGTCGGCGATGAGGGGCCGCGACGGCCGTAGGGGCCGCGTAGGCAATAGGGGCCGCATCGACCGTAGGGGCCGCGACGGCAGTAATGGGCCGCGTCGGTCACAGGGGCCGCGTAGGCACTAGGGGCCGCGTCGGCCGTAGGGGCCGCGACAGCAGTAAGGGGGGCCGCGACTGTAATAGGGGCCGCGACAGCAGGGCAGGGGCAGGTGCGAAGCGCGCTGCGGTCAGGGCAGGAAAAAAACAATGTTACTATTTCGTGGGCCCTAAAAAAAAACGTTCCCACAGGGGAACTTGCTCAGAATACCATGTCAGAATCAACAGAAGGAATGAATGAACTAGACAGCAGATGGGTACAAGTATGAAAACCTATAAGTGTTGTACCCTGTATTGACTACCCCACTACAGCCTAGACAGACTATAGCAGATATGTTTGACAACAGCGTCACGAGTGGTCCACTGCGAGCGAACCGTACTGTCAGCAGTGGCAGCAGGTGCAGGAGAGACACCGGACGTGTGATCGAAAAGGGATACTCCGTCCTTAGAGTCACACTGAAGAAAGAGCTGCAGGTCGTCAACCCACACATCAAAGTCAACCGCACGCCCCTCAGCATCAAAGGTAAGAACAGTAGGGCTAGCCATAGCGGCAGTAGCAGCAGGAGCAGCAGTAGCAGCAGTGGCAGCAAAAGCAGCAGTAGCAGCAGGAGCAGCGCAGGCAGGGCAGTGCAGCTCAGTAGGGCGGCGCGGCGCGGCAGGGCGGCGCGGCTCGGTAGGGCGGCGCGGCTCGGCTGGGCGGCGCGGCTCGGCTGGGCGGCGCGGCTCGGCTCCTGGCGGCGCGGCGCGGCAAGGCGGCGCGGGTGCTTACCAGGGTTTGGTGCAGGGCAGGGCCGCAGTTGGCGGTTAGGTCAGGGCCGCGACTGGGGCGGCAGCAGGGCAGGGCCGCGAAAGGGCGGCTGCAGGGCAGGGCCGCGACATGGCGGCAGCAGGGCAGGGCCGCGACAGGGCGGCAGCAGGGCAGGGCCGCAGTGGGCCGTTAGGGCAGGGCCACGCGGGCGGCGAAGGCAGGGCCGCGACGAGCGGCGAAGGGCCAGCGACGGGCGGCGACGGGCCGGGACGGGCCGGGACGGGCCAGCGACGGGCGTCGACTGGCCGGCGACGGGCGGCGACGGGCCGGGACGGGCCGGCTATAGGCGGCGATAGGCCGGCGACGGGCGGCGACGGGCCGAGAAGGCCGGGCCGCGACGGGCCGAAAAGGCAGGGCCGCTACGGGCCGAGAAGGCAGGGCCGCGACAGGCGGCACTAGGGCAGGGCGCGCGACGGCGCAGGTGAGGCAGGTGCGAGGCGCGCTTTGGGCAGGGGAGGAAAAACAAATCGTGGTGGGCCCTAAAAAAAAACGTTCCCACGAGGGAACCTGCTCAAAATACCATGTCAGAATAGTGAAGGAAGGAATGACTGAACTAGCAAGCAGGTGGGTACAAGTAGGAAACCTAAAAGTGTTGTAACCTATATGAACTACCCCACTACAGCCTAGACAGACTATAGCATATAAGTTTGACACAATACTGCTGATGTATTCACCAAGGCACTTCCGCCTTGTGATCATCAGCGCTTCTCTACTATGTTAGGCCTTGTGCCTACTTTTCCTCACTTGCTTACTGCTTGACTCTTCTTGTACTGTGATCTATATATATACATGCATGCTTACACTTGCTAGGGTATGATCACTGTATTGTTTGTTCTCTTTATATAACACTGCATGTGAACTGGCCTTGTGGCCCTTTGCTTGTGCTCGGACTGTGTGGTGACTTTGTGATCCACCCTGAGCTTGCTTTGTTTTTCTTGACTGGTCTTGTGACCACTTGTTCTCCCCCACTTTGCCTATGGGGGTGTGTCAAACTTATATATAGCTTACATTGTGTAGGCTGTAGTGGGGTAGCCCATAAGGGGTACAACCCAATTAGGGTTAGTACGTGTACCCAACTCTTTGCTAGTTCATTCATTCTCGTTCGTTATTTCTGACACGCAGTTCCTCCACCTGGGGCGAACGTAGTCGACGACATGTGGATTTTCAAGGTGAAGCGGCCATGCTACGTGACTAGAGGTTTCAGTCAGCGTGAGGGTGTTGTCTTCTTCCAGGGTTTAGGGTGTTAATTCACGCTGCAGCATAGAGAGACTACGAGCTGCACTCCCTCGACTTCTCCACCGCCTTTCTCCAGGGCAGTCTGCACGAGGAGATCTGGTTGTGTCGTCTTCCTGGCTTCACTGGCACTTTCCCGTTTGAGACCCAGTGGAGCCTGAGGCGACTAGTCTACGGTCTCCGCCAGGCACCTCGTGAGTGGCACGTCACGCTGCGCACTGCTCTTGCTGCACTCGGGTTTCGTCCTTCGTCCGCCGACCCATCGCTTTTCATTCGCTCTAGGCCCACACCCTTCTTCGTCCTCGTCTAAGTCGACGACTTGGTCTTTGCTGAGGTGAAGTCCGAACTGCAGAAGAGACACACGTGCACTGACCTTGGTGAGCTGCGCCGCTACCTTGGCTTGCATATCACTAGGGATAGAGCTGCTCGCACCATCACACTCACACAGTCACACATGGTGCGGCAGGTTCTTTAGCGGTTCGAGCTTCAGCACTCCACCACACAGCCCACTCCTCTTGCCATTGATCACAGACTCACCGGCCCTTTTCCCGACGAGCCTTTTGAGTCTAGTGGTCCCTATGCAGAGCTTGTGGGCTGCCTCATGTACCTGATCACTTGTACTCGTCTGGACCTCGCTTTTCCCCTCAGCGTCCTCTCTCACTTTGTTGCGACTGGGAGACACCATCCTGTTCACTGGACAGCTGCTGTGAGGGTGGCGAAGTACCTGGCGACTACATCAGGCATGGGACTTGTGCTTGGAGGGACACAGCTAGTTGTACTGACTGGTCACTGCGACTCTTCCTACGCCGACGACACAGAGGTCCACTCAGGGCTACTGCTTCAGCTTGGGCGCTGGAGCTGTGTCGTGGAGGTCTACTTGGTCGTCGTCTGTGGCTTCGTCTAGTGCAGAGGCAGAAATCTACGTCGGTGCCATGGCAGCGCAGGAGCTTCGCTGGTTGACTTTCTTTCTCACCGACCTTGGTGAGCGGCCGAGCTCTGCACCGACCTTGTTCGCTGACAACAAGGTCATGATCCTCCTATGTCGAGAGCCTCGACTGGAGAGCAGAGTGAAGCACATCGACGTCAGGTACTTTCTCCTGCGAGAGTTGCAGCGACGTGGCCAGGCACGCTTTAACTTCGTGGCCTCAGAGGCCAACACTGCAGACATCTTCACCAAGGCCCTTCCGCCTGGTGACCACCACAGGTTCTGTTTGCAGTTAGGCCTTATTGACGTAGGCTCTTGACTACAGTAGTCTTGTCTCTTGTTGCTTGCTGTACTTCTATATATGTCTGCGAACTCTTGAACTGGCCTTGTGGCCTCTTGTTTGTGCTCAGAATGTGTGGTGACTTCGTGATCCACCTTAAGCTTGTTGTGTTTCTTTTCTTGACTGGTCTTGTGACCACATGCATGTCATGCTTGTTTTGATGCCGCTCACTTAGCCTATGGGGGTGTGTCAAACTATGTTTGTAGATATAGATATGCTCTAGTGAGTTGCATGTTAGGGGGTACAAAACTTTCTCGACACTTTGGTTGTATCCCCTCCTTTGACCAAGTATCTGTTGGAAACAACTGATTTAAGCGCCTCTGTCGTGTCGAAACACCAAGTCAAAAGCGAAGCAGAATATATCGAAGCATCGGCGAGTCAACCCTCGGAGGTTGAACAACTGCTGGAGGTTACGCGAAAGTCAAAGGTCAGCGACCTTTGACCTGACAAGTACAGTGCGACAGCAAGGACAAACAACTGTCTCGATACTGAGCAGTTGCCCGAGTCGACACTGTATCGAACCGCAACAGCAACAGTAAAACATTTATTAACCGCATCTTTTCATATTCCCTGTATCCTTATAAAAGCTTGTATCTCTTTGCTTTAATCAATCAACTTTGCCCTCACATACCAACGCAAGGTGGTTCACAATCCTTTTATTAAACGCTTCCGCTACTACATTGTTCTACCTTGAATTCTGTCCTGCAAAGATCCTAAGGGCTTTCTCAGCCCAACATGGTATGAGAGCAGTCGGGACAAATTCAACTACGATCAAGACACCTACAACATCACAAGACATGGCAACGCAGAAGGAGAGAAGCTCCTCTAGCGGCTCTCCCGGTACTACTCCTACTCCACCTCCTGCCTCTGGCCTACAGACAGAGGAGGGAACGGCAACAAGACCCAGAGCAACATCTTCAGAAACTACAGCAAATCAAGCTGCGGCCTTCGATCCAGACATGATGGAGAAGTTCTTCTCCTTCATGTCCTTCTACGAACAACACCAGCAAGGGGCACCTGCACAGTCAAACAACAGCAACAACAACGCAACACCGATGAGCCTCAACGGTTCATCCTATGCACGTGGAAATCAACAGCAACGGCCTACATTTGCTCCGTACGAGCCCCAGCGTGGCTCCGTCAGCTTTATGCCACACCCGCAGCCTGGACAAGAAAGGACACTGGACGCACTTCAAGTTCAGTCGCAGTTCGCGCACGTCTTAAAACTGCAAACGACAAAGCCTTTCGACGGAAAGGACTTCTTTACCTGGTCATTCGAGTTCGAGTTAATGATGGAAGGCGCGCATATCCTTGGCTTCTTCGACGGGTCCCTGCCATATCCAACACACGGCACACAGTACGACAAGCAGCAGTACACGTATCAGTCAATGATGGCGTACACAATCCTACTGAGAAACATCACTCCAAGTCAGCAGCAGAATATATGGTCTTACCGAGGATACGGCAACTCTGCAGAGCTCGTGTATAATCATCTGAAGAACCTGTATCAAGCAACAGACAGCGTCAATCAAAGTCGGTTAATGGCGCAACTGACGACAGTCGAAATGAAACCGGGCGAAAAAGGAATGGCGTATATCAGCCGTTGTCGCGAATTGCGCGACAAACTCCTTCGATGCGGAGGGTCAATTTCAGAAGACGCCTTTGTCACAGTCATCATCGGTGGCCTCGGTCCTCAGTGGCGCTCCACCCGTGCCATACTCCGAGCCCACGGAAAAATATCAGAAGCAGCACTCTGCGCTGAGATCCACGCTGAGCAGCAAGATATGGACCTGCAAGAAGAACGACACAACAAGAAGGCATCAGTACCTGAATTCGCATTCCACACTCAACGGCGCTACAACAACAACAACTATCAGCATCAACCGAAATTAGTACCTCCGTTCTGTCACCTTTGCAAAACGTCAGGCCACCCCCGCACACACTGCCCAAACCGGCCGCTTCGCCCTTCAAGCAGCCAAGTCACATCAACGCAAGCGAATCCGACCGCTCAAGTACAAACCTCAACAACATCGACGGGACAACCTGCGCAAGAAACAAGAAACATCGTCAGTTGCATGACACAGCTGACCGACTCCGGCATCACCGAGTCTCCACCACATTACTCACCGGAAGAACAACTC
The DNA here is from genome assembly GCA_947471745.1 of Closterium sp. Naga37s-1. NCBI lineage: Eukaryota > Viridiplantae > Streptophyta > Zygnematophyceae > Desmidiales > Closteriaceae > Closterium > Closterium sp. Naga37s-1. The sequence continues at coordinate 14,935 of CANJKZ010000607.1, forward strand.
GACAACAGCACGCCTCGCCGCGAGTCACTTCAACCAAATCCAACGTACGCAGCCATCGCTCAAAGCGAGCCGTCCGGGAAGGATACGTGGTTCCTGGACGGTTGCTGTGGACAGCATATGTGCTCTTCAGGACGCTTTGTTCAACGTGAACACCAACTTCAACGTGAGGTCGTCATCACCGTCGCCAACAATCAGAACCTGCGCACACGACGACAAGGCGTAGTGCAACTTCAGTCACGAGAAACAAACGTCATACTGCAGATGTCAAAGGTTTTGATAGCAGAAGGACTCGGTTACAACTTACTGAGTGTCAGTCAACTAATAGCGAAGGGCATCCACCTTGAAGCCAGTAGTACCACTCAAGAGTTCAAATTATACCACGGAAAGGGTGGTTTCTACATCGGGAAGGCAGTCCTGAAAAACAACGTCTTCGTCCTCGACTTCGTCCCAGATCTTGGCACCGCTGACAGCGACGGGATCGTCACCTTCACCTCTTGGACACATCCACCGGATCTTGACCCCGACTTCAGTCCAGAAGGTTTCTGGTACTCGCACACCATCCCTGAAGTAGAACGAACAAGAGCATTAGCAACAATTCAACACTCGGCAGCAGCAGAGACACCACCGGCAGCAACATCGGGAGCAGCAGAGACAACATCGACAGCAGCAGAAACAACATCAGCAGCAGCAGCAACATCGAAACCAATCGCTGGTCCTTCAGCTACATCACCTCAAATCAACGACTCTCCACCGACTTCTGCGCAACAGCTTCACCCAAAATCACGAGAAGTACATCGAAGTGCAAATTTCACAGCAAGCTTCTACTCCAACTCCGACTTATATCGTCGCTCACCCGGACATCGTGCTAGCGAAGACATCTGGGCACGCACGAATGGGACATCCAAGCAACACGGTGTTAAACAACACAATTAGAGCAGGTGTACTTGACAAAGATTCACTGCTTCTAACCGATGGAAGCGAACTTCGACGAGCTCGTGGAACGTGCTTTACCTGCCCCGAAGCAGACTTACCGCATCGACCTTTCGCTTCTCACCACAACCCCAGCGCACCAGCTTACACACCACTTGAGAAGGTGTACAGCGACATCCTGTACAATCGCGAACCTGGACAAGGAGCATACAGCTACACCATCACGTTCATCGATGCCGCTACACGTTACGTTTGGCATCTTAATCTCCCAAGCAAGGACATGGCTTTCGAAGCCTTCATCGCTTGGCTCCCAGTAGCAGAACGAGAATCGGGCGTGAAGCTAAAAAGCTTCCAGTCAGACGGAGGAGGAGAATACACCTCACAGAGGTTCAAGCAGTTCTTGGCAGAAAGGGGAATCAAGAGACTCATCTCGCTTCCCTACGCCCATCAACAGCAAGGCGTAGCGGAACGGATGAATCGAACTCTCCAGAACACCATGCGCAAATTACTGCGTGGCATGCGACTGCCCAATCACCAGTGGCCTGAAGCGATGGACCACGCTGTCATGCTGCACAACTTGCTTTCGTCGTCATCACTACCGAATAACGCATCACCGCACCTGCTGTGGACAGGAAAACAGGGCAGCACAAAAATGTTAAGAGTTTTTGGCTGCATGGTACAGTACCGACCCCCATCTGCACGAGCCGGCCGATTTTCCCAACGCGCACAGTGGGGACTACACCTGGGCATCGAAAGAAATTGCAACGCGTGGAAGATTTTCGACGTCCACTCCAAAGAAACAGTAGCAGCACGTGACGTCATTTTCTATGAACGACTCACCCTTCCGACATACCTTGCCAACCTGGAAGAAGATCAGGATCCCACAGGTGGCTTCCGTGGTGACCGACACTTCGCCTCGGCAGCAGACGAAGTTGACTGGGACGAGCAGAACGTGGATAACGCCTCCGAAGAAGCAGGACCACTCCCATACTGCTCCGTGCCTATCCCGATGGACGACGAAAATCTCCGCGAAAGTGTCAACGCCGAAACATATTTCGAATTCGCCGACACCGGTTACGTTACACCTGCAGAAGTCAACACCAACGAAGCAGAACGCATAGGGCCCAATTTCATACCTGACCCAGAAACAGGTGACGAAGCAGCTTATCCCGCGGACACAACACTCCCCCACTACACACAGAGTGGCCTTCAGATACTCGGCCTAGTCACCGCGGTCCACGGCACCGAAACTCCTAAGGAGCCTGCCACAGTTCAGCAGGCTCTGGGGGGGGAACATAGGGAAAAATGGCGTGAAGCCATGGACAAGGAACTCGAAGCACTGAAGGAGCGCAACACCTGGAAAGTAGTCCCTATCGGCGTGGCACGAAACAAGACAATTCTCACCGGGAAGTGGGTCTTCCGTGTGAAGACGAAAGCAGACGGCACCATCGATAAGTTCAAGGCACGATGGGTCGTACGGGGCTTCGACCAAGAACACGGACGCGATTTCACCGAGACATTCGCCCCGGTCAGTCGACACACCTCACTACGGATTCTTCTCGCGGTTGCCGCTATGAAGAAAAAGAAACTACGGCAAATCGACGTTGCCAATGCTTTTCTCTACGCACCTGTCGACGCGGAAATCTTCGTCGAACTTCCACACGGTTCCCACGGAGAGCCCAACCAAGTCTGTCAGTTGCAAAAATCCCTGTACGGGATCAAACAGGCACCGAGATTGTGGCAGCAGTACTTACACGCTCGACTCACTCGCATTGGATTCCAGCAGCTACCGCACGATCAAGGCATGTACCGGCTTACGAAAGGCGACGATTACATTCTATTGATCGTCTACGTAGATGATCTACTCTACATCGGGTCGACCGACAACGTTACTACCTGGTTCGAAGGGGAGTTACAGAGAGATCTCACACTCACAGTCTCACCTACCGTCACGCAATATCTCGGCCTCAATATCCAAGAAGGGGAAAATGCGATCTACCTCAACGCCGCAAAGTACGCCGACACCATCGCCAAACGTTTCTCACTTACACCGACCACCATCTCTACGCCATACCGCTATACGGCAGGAAACAACAAGGCAGAATCTGCTCCACTAAAGCCCACCGGCATATGCAACTACCAGAGAAAGCTGGGATGTCTTCTCTTTGCGGCCGTCACCTGCCGCCCGGACCTATCATACTCCGCAAGTCAACTCGCCACCTACCTCAAAAGGCCTGAAGCTGAACACATGGCGGAACTAGATCGCGCCCTTCACTACCTCGTTAGTACTCCGACAATCGGCCTAATCTACTACAAAAACAGAACTACAACGCCCAAATTAATCGGCTACGTCGATGCCGACCACGCCGGAGATTCTGACAACAGGCGCTCACGCACCGGCTACATCTATCGCCTAGAACCTATCGGACCTATTTCCTGGCAATCGAGCAAACAGGAATTAATCGCTCTCTCCTCAGCTGAAGCAGAATATATCGCACTCTGCTCAGCCACCAAGGAAGGATTATACCTTCGCGAACTCCTGGAGGAGGCGAAGTTGGCCGAGTTACCCAGCTTCTCCCTATTCTGCGACAACCAGTCGGCAATTCGCATAGCCAACAAAAATGGATTCGCGAACAGGACGAAGCATATCGCCCTGCGATATTTCTTCGTAAAGGACGAGATCGAGAAGGGGAGACTTGAGCTGTCTTACTGCCCCACATCCGCGATGGCAGCTGATTACTTGACCAAGAAGCTCGGAAAGTCGAAGTTCGAATATTGCATGCTGCTGACTGGACAGAGCCACGTCACCAACAGCGACACTCCAGAAGCGAAGGGGAGTGTTGGAAACAACTGATTTAAGCGCCTCTGTCGTGTCGAAACACCAAGTCAAAAGCGAAGCAGAATATATCGAAGCATCGGCGAGTCAACCCTCGGAGGTTGAACAACTGCTGGAGGTTACGCGAAAGTCAAAGGTCAGCGACCTTTGACCTGACAAGTACAGTGCGACAGCAAGGACAAACAACTGTCTCGATACTGAGCAGTTGCCCGAGTCGACACTGTATCGAACCGCAACAGCAACAGTAAAACAGTTATTAACCGCATCTTTTCATATTCCCTGTATCCTTATAAAAGCTTGTATCTCTTTGCTTTAATCAATCAACTTTGCCCTCACATACCAGCGCAACGTGGTTCACAATCCTTTTATTAAACGCTTCCGCTACTACATTGTTCTACCTTGAATTCTGTCCTGCAAAGATCCTAAGGGCTTTCTCAGCCCAACAGTATCACCATTCTCTCGCTACTCAAGCAACTAGGTTCTTAAGAGTGAGGTACCGTAAGACCCCGGATAGAAGCGCAGGCCTATGATAAGCGCCGGCGCTTATAAAAGGCTTATGCGCTTATATCCGGTCCTCGATTATAAGCCCACCCCTAAGAGCTTACGGATTATAAGCGCCACCCTTTGTAATAGTTTTCATAATTTTACTGGAAACGCTGTAACGAAATACAATTTTGCATCCCTTCACCCTCGCGCGACTCAATGCCTTCGCGTCCAGTCAGAATGAGCTGCCGTGGGGTCAATCTGACTCATTCTGAGTGTGTGTGTTGGCAGGGAATCAGCCACTGCCAATTTACGCGAAATTCACATTCGTTGCCCTCTACAATATTGATTCGATTCAAATCGCAAGGACGAGATGAACACTTTGGTGTAAAAAAACTAAATTTCATATATGTCATTATATAAGCCCCGGCACTTATAAAAATCCTCAATTATAAGCCCTCCCCCTAAAAAACAGTGTTTTTTTATACCCCCAGGGGCGCTTCTATCCGGGGCAGGGCTGAATTTATCAGACTAAAATAGTCTGATTGTCTGAAATCTCAGGGTATTTTCCTACGAATCCTGATTTTTCAGACTTGTAAGATTTTCAAACATGAGTGCCTCAGACTTACTTGGTTTTGGATCCTGAGATTTTCAGAGTACTGACTTAGCCGATAATGGGTCTTCATACTACAGGGAGTCAGGGCCCACGTTATCAGAGTAAATCACTCTGTTTCTCTGAAAATCAGAGTTGTTTTTTAGAGGGACTCTGTACCTGCTGGGTTATGATTTTGGGAGTTGTGTTTTCTCTGATGTATCAGAGTTGAGATATAGTTCACTCTGAGGCCCCAGGGTTTTTTTTACTCTGTACAGAGGATACAGGCCCCCTAGCCCCCCCCCCCCCCTCCCCCCCCCCCCCCCCCCTTTCCCCAATTACCGGGGTTAAACCGAGTCGCCGAGCACTTCATCAAGATTCGCTTCGTGTGTTGGCGGCATTTTGCGAGCTGATTGGCTGGAGTGGCAGTTTTCCCAGCCAGCGCACACTGTTACACATCTGAACTTCAGTCAGGATCAAGGAATGATACAGCGCACGGAATGTGTAAACGTGGGCGGCGCGGCCAAGCCCTGCTAGTGCTCGGCTGGCTCACCGGGGGGTGAACCCGTGTTTCTCCATCCATTTCCACAATCCGTGATCAGGCTTAAGGTACCCAGCATCACTACCACGCCTCAAGCCACCCTTCTCCTGCAGCCTTGCCACAGATGGCTAACGACGCAGACCACGCTGACACTGCTGCGCCTGATCCTGATCCCGGCCCGTCATGCAGCTCTCGCCCCATCACAGGTATGGAGTTTCTGCGCAGGCTACATCGTTCCCACGAGCACGCCGGCGACCAGCAAGATGGCGGTGGTGACTACTGGGGAGGCGACGATTGGTATCGTCGGGATGGACCGGACGACGACGAGCATTCCGATGGGGTCGAGGTGTGGGTTCGCTCGCCACGCCAAGAAGATGAAGACCACGACGGACAGAACGAGGTGTGCGATGGATCGCACCACCCAAGCATCGCTGAACCGGCCGAGACAGCACCAACACAGGTCGTGGATGCGTCTGTTCCAGACTCGACCGCCTCACAGACGCCGAAGAAGCGGCGCTTCACGCAGTCCAAGCTCGGGATTGGTCTGCAGCCCGTTAAGCCTGCACCGACTCCGCCGCCACCTGCCAAGAAAACAACACCTGTAGTCCGACTCGCCGCAGAGGAGAAGAAGGAGAAGTTGTATTTGAAGGCCCAGAAAGGCTACACGTCGGAATGGCTTCCGCGGTTCCCATGGTTAATCCTTGATAAATCGACTGACGGTTTCCCTTGTGTTCGCTGCAGTGTCTGTATAGAGCAAGGGAAGGACGATGCTCGCTACGGCCGCAATGGGAAAGGAGGTCGGGACCTCCAGATTGGGTCCTTTCGCTGGCACGAGGAGAGCGTGAAGCACGACGATGCCATGAAGAAGCAAATGGGTCTGATGAAGAACATCGAGGAGCAGAAACGCATCGATGACTTTGCGAAGGGCGATCCGGAGGGCGCGCGGATTTCGCGGCTAATGCGGAGCATCGTGTTTGTGTGCAAGACGGACACACCGATTCAGATGTACCCCAGGCTCGTGCAGTTTCTTGCTGAGGAGGGCGTCGCCGACATACCGCGACAGTCTTACGGCGTGTACATCACACAGTGAGTCTCACTTGATGTTGAACCCCGTACTCCTTGATTTTCCTTTTTTTTTTCAATATGCACTAACAACGAACCGTTGGTTGTGGCCAGGTACGGCTTTTCGGAAATGGTAAAGGCTTTAACCACTTTCCTTCACCGCGAGCAAATGCGACACGTGCACTCGTCGCCATACATTGGCATCATGTGCGACGAGAGCACAGACTGCGCTCGTGGCAAACACATGATTGTGTTTGTCACTTTCCTGAAGGACCGCGTGGTGGTAACGGAGTTCTTGACGCTCCTTACCGTCACTCAATGTGACGCGGCGTCGCTGCATGCCGTTCTGCTCCAACATCTGGAGACCATCGGCATCGACCTTCAGAAAATTGTTGGGATGTCAACAGACGGCGCCTCTGTCATGGTCGGATCGGAAACTGGGCTTGTGACGCGCCTTCGCATGCAGATTGCGCATCTCGTCGGGTGCCACTGCATCGCGCACAGGTGTGTTATTATTCCAAAATGTTTTTGGTATTTTAACACGGTAAAACATCTCTCTGAGTCTATGTGATTTTCTTTTTGTTTACATATCCTACTCTGCAACCCCCTGTTCCCTACCGTGCAGAGAAGCGTTAGCTGTCAAGAATGCAGCAGAGGCCTATCCAGACTTCAACATCGTGGACGACGCCATCAGGGCCCTCGGGTCGATCGTCGGGAAGTCAACATGAGCGGTTCAAGGAGTTGCAGCAGGTGTACCACAAGACCAATCTAGAGCACCAGGGGCTCCACAACGTGCGCTGGCTGGCACGGGGCGAGGCAGTGCTGCGGATGTGCCGGGTTCTTGGGGCGGCGATCTGCGTCTTCATCGAGTACGAGCACAAGATAGCCAGCACCGTGCAGACGTTGAAGTTTCACTTCTGCGTTTATTTTCTGGCAGACATCTTGGCCGAGCTCAACAATCTGAACCGGTTTTTCCAGAGGCGAAAGGTAATGTTATGCAGTATTATCTCGACGCTGTTTCCCACTTCTGCCTGGTGGTTTACACGTTTGTTTACTCTGTAATGTGAACTTATTATGTTTGGCTGTATTATCTCAAACCCTCCCGCCCTCCGCCCAGGTGGACGTCACAATCGTGGCGCAGGAGGTGGACCGCACGGTGTCGTACATCCAACACCACTACATCGACTACGAGACGAAGTTCGGGGAGGGCCTTAGCCCACAGCTGTCGCCTTTCCTGGAGCGCCACAGGGATGGCAAGCGTGAGCTGAAAGTGGAGGGCGTGGACTCCAACGGCCGCGCAGTGAGCCAGGAGATTGTTCTAAGCGAGGCGCCCATCGCTGGCCACAAGTTTGGTGGAACAATGCGCGACTGCGAGAAGATGTGCAAGGCATTCGCCAAGCAGACCGTCCATAATCTCACCGAGCGGATGGCGGATCTTCGTCGCATGGGCGGGACGAGGCTGTTCAAGGTGGAATCGTGGCCCCCCAACCTCGACACACGCGAGCGGCGCTGCCTCATGTGGCTTCGGCAAAACTCTGTGCTGTTCAACAACTGTCTGCCCGGTGAGAATCTAGAACACTTTGTCAGTTGCGCATGTCTGGTGTTGTTTGGCTAAGCTCTGCTATCAGTAAATTATTTCAGTTTAAAACCCAAATTTGTCCCTGCGCGCAGGTTTCGACTTGCGGGCAGCAGAGCTCGAGCTGAAGACGTTCTGCCACATCCTCAAGAACCACCACGAGGACGAGGACTTTCATCAGGGGCTCCAAAACATGCTGAAGACGCGCGACTGGGCTCGCACGTACCCCAACCTGATGCTGATGTGGCAGGCGTTGTCCGTGCTACCGCTCAGCACTGTTGAGTGCGAACGTGGGTTCAGCAGGCAGAACGTCATCAAGAGCTGGATACGCACGTCACTCAACGACGCTCGTCTGACAGAGCTGATGAGCATCCACATGCTCCAGTACGACTTCGTGTGGCATGAAGTCGTTGACATCTGGCGCAATCAGAAGAAGCGTCGCCCCGCCAAGAAACCTGCGCACGGCGCACCAGTTTGCGCAAGGGGGAAGGCGAAGATCGAGTCTGATGCGGAATCGGAGGGCGAGGATGACTACTACTAGTGTAGCCCAAGGGCCTCCTCTTTATTAGTTAGTTAGTATCGGATTTCCTATATTACATTCAATTATGAAATACATTCGTGACTGAACTGAACCGTGTGAGTGACAACAAAACGCAAAACAGTTGGAAAAACAATACTCCCATTCCATACTTCTCACACAACATTTTACACTACGATCAGAGTACAAAAAAAAATTACTCTGACGTGCCAGGGTTTTTAATCCACGTAATAGGGTTACTCTGTCAGCTCAGAGTAAGGCGTAGGAACCACTCTGGATTTCAGAGTTCGCATAAAAACTACTCTGAAAACCAGAGTACCGAAAAACCAAAAGAAGGCCCTGCAGGGAGTACGGATCCTGAAATGCGGATCTGTGATTTCTACGTACATTCCGCTACGTCATATGTTGCCAGTGTACGAACACACTTCATGGCGCTGTCACGCGCAGAATCTGTCCTTGGCAACTTTTGCCACCCTTTTCCCTTAGAAATCTGCCAACTTGGCTCACTCTTCCACTCACGCGGGACCATCACTGCAGCTACGCGGTGTCAGCGAGGGAAACTGGTTAGCGTTGCGCCCCACGTGCTACATTTGTGGCAGTACTGTACTGCAGTGGTTGTAGTGTGTTCTGAGTACTTCAGACTTGTGTTTTTGCGGAACCTGAAAAATCAGAGTGGCCATTCTCTGGGAAATATGCCTCAGACTAAAAATTTTCAGAGCCCCCAGAACATCAGACTGGATTTTTTTGAATAGTCAGCCCTGATCCGGGGGCTGATGGTATGTTAACAAGTTTTTGGAAAATCAGATGTGGGAATGCACAAGCTCAGAGTGCTCAGACAACATAAGAAACAGCTCTTTGAAAAAACTCTTGATAAATCAATCAAAATTACAGTAGTTTTTCTCGACCAACAGATGCCTTTCTTTTGAGACCTCAGATCAGCCGCAGGGCTCACACCCGCTGGGACTTCCCGTCGTGGCTGTTCTGTCTCGAATCTAACAAAAACGCTTCCCAACCAACTGTCTTAAAGCAATCCGCATGGCTCACTCATGCCTGCCAGGGCTTCCTGTACCTCACTGCTTTGCCTCTGGCAGGAATGCTTCCAAACCCACGGTCAGCCTTTTTCGAGGGGCCCCCAGAATCAGCCGCAGGGCTCACGCCCGCTGAGGCTTCCGGTGCCGGGCAGCTTTGCCTCCCACAGGAGTGCTCTCGAACCGACTGCTGCTCTCCCCCTCCCCTCGCCTCTGCTGCTGTGTGCCCTGAGATGCACCCTGCCCTTTGGTGCTGCTGCTGTGGGCGTTGAGTTGGGTTGGAGGATGGGGAAGTGGTTGAGCAGGTGATGGTGTGGTGGTGGACGGCTTGGGTGATGGGACGGTGGCAGGAGGGAGTGGGATGCACCTGGATTTGGGGAGGGAAGAGTGAGAAGAGGGATGAGAGATGAGGGAAGGGAGACATGAGGGATGAGTGAGTGGAGAGAGTTAAGAAGAGGAGTGAAAAGGGGGATAGATGCGGAGGAATGAGTGAGGAGCGGTGGGATGGCTTGTGGAGAGGTATAAGGGAGTGGAGAAAATGGTGGGGAGCGGAGAGAGGCGGGGAATATGTGAGAAATCACCAGGCGGAAAGTAAGTGATAAGCAAGTGATAAGTAAGTGATAAGCAAGTGATAAGTAAGTGATAAGCAAGTGATAAGTAAGTGATAAGCAAGTGATAAGCACGAGGATGTCGCAACATGAAATGTGGACAAGTGCGACCGCCCTGTGTGAGGTTAGTGCAAGCAGCTGTGTGGGTGGCAAACCAGGTGAGGGGAATGGGTTGATAGGGAGTGCACGAAAGGTGAGGGCAAGGAGAAGAGAGGGAAGGCGACAACGGGGAGGACTGACAGCAGGGAGTGGAAGAGGGTGGAGAGCGGTGCAGTGGGGTCCCAAGGCGAGCCTGAAATGACCTCCCATGCGCTGTGGGCCATCTGGAAAGGGGGGGGAGGGGCACAGAGGAAGAGGAGAGGCAGAAAAATAGGAAGCGAAGTGGTGAAGCTTGCCCAAAGCACCTGATGGAATGTGCTCGCCTAATCTCCTCTAGTTGGCCACTTTGCTAGTTTGGGTTTAAGGAACCGGGTTCCCTCTCATTTCTCTTGGACTGAATTCGCGTTCCTCACTTGATGTCGTCTCTTTCTTTTTTTTCGTCAAATCTCCTCTCTACCTATATTAGTTTTCAACTTTTATGTTCAGAAACAGGCGGGAAACAATAGCAGCATGGGCGGACGAGGTTGGGGGTGGGAGGACGAGTGGAGGGCAGTGGAGCAATGGAGAGAAGGGTAGGATACCAAATCCGTAGCAAAGCCAGAGCCGACCAGTACGGAACACAGGGAAACAATCGATGTCATGTCATGACAAGAGAGTAACAGCGCCCGGGAAGCAACGAGCGTACGAGCAGGGAGGACACGGCAGGGCAGGGCAGGGCAGGGCAGGGCAGGGCAGGGCAGGGCAGGGCAGGGCAGGGCAGGGCAGGGCAGGAGCATACGAGGAGGGAGGCGATGGCAGCAAAGGCAGCCTGGGAGGTGCAGCAGGCAGCCCAGTGGACGGCTAGAGTGTAGCCCAGTGCCATGATGCATGCCGAGCGGGAGAGCCTGGGGGTGGGGGAGGGGGGAAGGAGGAGGGGGTTATGAGATGATGTAGAGGCGCCTCAAACTTGTTTCATTGCAGCAGGCGGTCCAGTGAAAGGCTCGAGTGTAGGCCAGTGACATGAGACATGCGGAGCGGGAGAGCCTGGGGGGGAGGAAAGGGAGTAAGAGGTGATTCTGGATGAGTTTCTCAAATCGTCTCGTCCCTGAGGCAGTCCTGAGTGACAGCCAGAGCGATATGAGAGAGAGAGGGCGAGTGGGAGAGCCTCAGGGGAAAGAACATGGGGTGCGACAGGAGGGAAGACGATCGATTGCGGTTGGGGGGGTTCATGTAAAAAAATCAGTGGTGGAGGAAAGAAAGACTGCAAAGCCATAGCATACGCACTGCAGCATTGTGCGCATGGCTCATGCTCCAACCATGCATGCATTGTCTCTGCCCGTTCGGAAGTCAAGAACAACTTTGCCTCCTGACTTGCTCGCGAGATCTCTTGCTTTGAAAACATTCCCCTCTCATATCCCACGCATGTGCAAGCAGCACAGCACAGGCAGACACACCAGGAAGGGTAGAGCAGCTCAGCGCGAGAGGGAGGCGATGCAGTGAGGAGGGCGAGCACGAGGTCAAAGATGAGACGGCCCCCACAGCCTGGTGATGGGGGAGAGTGGGGTGAGGAGTGGACGAGGGGAAGGGAGGGATGCAGACAAGAGCCAAAGCACAGCGTGATGCAAGGAGAGAGCGTGATGAGGAGGGGAGTGGGGAGGGCGAGAAGGAGGTTCAAGACAACGCGACCGCCACAGCCTGGTGGACGGTGGTGGTGGGGGGAGTGAAACACAAAAAGGGAAGGGGGTGTGGGAAGGGAAACACTAAGGGTACAGGTGGGGTGGGGAGAGTGCCGTACCTGCGAGTGTGCCAATGAAGACAGGAGCCACCACAGCATGCTTCCCAAACAGCACAACTGCCCTGTCAATCTGCATCCCCCCCCAAGAGCGACAAGAGCGTGGAGCGTTGAGTCACAGGTGAGATGGGGGGGGTTGAGTCACAGGTGAGATGGGGGGGGTTGAGTCACAGGTGAGATGGGGGGGGTTGAGTCACAGGTGAGATGGGGGGGGTTGAGTCACAGGTGAGATGGGGGGGGTTGAGTCACAGGTGAGATGGGGGGGGTTGAGTCACAGGTGAGATGGGGGGGGTTGAGTCACAGGTGAGATGGGGGGGGGGGGGTAAGGACGTATCATGAGTGAGGGAGGAAGGGAGACTGAGGAGGTGGCGTGGGGGGGAGGATGATGAGGTGTGGAGATGGGAGGAAGGCACAAGGAACAAGACAGCAGGTGAGACAAGCACGGGTGGGGTGACGTGTAAGATGCATGCACATTGCAGCACAGACAGCAGTGCAGTCACAGCTCAGAGAGTTGGCTGGATTGGGAGGATAAGATTGAAATGCACTATGAAACCGAAAAGTGATAATGGCATTAGCAATCATTGAGTAGACAGCAGCAGAGATCACATGGTAGCAGCACAGAGCAGGTGGCAGTAGTGGAATTACTCTGGAAATGACGACGCCTGTGCGCGCTATGCTTGCTGTCACCCGTGCTAGTAGCTGCAGGAGGGGAGAAGGCAGGCGGGGAGAGGGCAGGCGGGGAGAGGGCAGGGGGGGAAAAGGGTAAGAGACGACAAAAGGCAGCCACGGTTCGCAAGGGCGGGGCACATTAAGAGGTTCACAAGAATTGCTCCTGCGTGTGCCGAGTTGGCGAGTTTTGAGGCACGAGAGAAGGGCACATATCAAGGCCCCTCAACTCAAAGACCCAGACACTGGGTGAGACTGGGGAAAAGCACCAACACTGGAAGCCTGAGTTCACATGCTTGCAGCGCGAGTTCACATGCAGCTAGGACCCATGTGCACCTTGACAGGTGTGAGGGCATAGAGGCGAATCCCCACGTCGTATGGAGAGTATGTGATGACCCACCTGCATGGAGACACATGGATCTCAGTGTGATGCCATGGATGGGCGGAGTGGATGGGTACACAGCATGGACGAGGGGTGCTCGCATTTTCTGAATGCAACCAAGGGGAACAATAAGAGCCATGCAATAGCAGCGGTGAGCAGACGAAGCAGTAGAGGACGAGGTGGCAGCGTAGCAGCAGAGGAAGCCGCGTGGCAGCAAAACAATCAGCATACCAGCAGAGGGCGAAGAGCAGGAGGACGGAGTCGTTGCGCAGCCACACAAAGTGATCCTGTGGTGTGGCGCAGCAGAGAGGAGCGGAGATACGGGTGAATAAGAGATGCTAGCACCGAGAATACTACAGCTTGAAAGTGCTTCGGTTAAATGTTTGAGCGAATTGAGGATGTACCTGTTCCCCCACGTGGTTTCAAATAACTAGGGAGCACAGGTAGAGTGAGGCACGCACATGCAGGAGGAGAGAGGTGAGCGTTCCTCCGCCATATCCGGTGAAGAACGATACCCAGAAGCACAGCAGCCAATGGCGTCGCAGCAGGGGGATCCGCACGGCTGCTGACGTGGCAAGCGCGTGGCCAATAATGATAAGATCGAAGGGGATACTCTGAAAGGCCAATCCGGCGTCGTGCAGCTGCTGATGCGTCCGCTCGGCGAGCGTCACAGCCGCCGTGAAATGCGGCGAGTCGGAGAGAGGAAGGAGGGGATTGAGGAGGGAATGACGGAGGGAAACGGCGAGGTCCGTTGGGAGGACGGCGGAGAGCGAGGGACGAATGACGGCATCGAGCAGCCACGAGGAGCTGGCGGGTACCATCGCGATGAGGAGCGTTAAGTCACGCTGTCATAAATAACGTCAGGGGTGCTGCTGAGCTGAAATAGGCTGACTTGGTAGTATGAAGGTAGCGTTAAGTGATTGTACTACGAGTTAGACACGCTTGCTCACGTGGTCGATTTTACACATAAATATCAATTCTAAGCCTAGAAAGTATCACCCCATAAATAGGTAAGGTAGTTTTACTGGAATGGTCACAAAAGTGGCGCTGCGGGTAGTGTGATCACAAAAATGGTCGACCCGAGGACGCGTTCACGGGGTCCCGTTTATTCCAGTTCGGATGAACGCTGAACTTTTGCTCCTGTAAAATCAGAGAATACAACCCAAACCAACTGTCTCGCCTGACCTGTTCTCTTGTGAAGCCAGCCCCGCCCGACCTTGCACCGCGTGGGGAACGACATTTTTCGCTACCCTTTGGAATGAGACGAACCAGAGGTTAGATTTGGAAACCGCTAGTCGCAGCGGGTTACCACATCCGAATTATCCGATCTTATTACTGCGAGTATGACCTCAGCAGCAGTCTTCCTGGTCAGAACTGTAGAGTGACAGATCACGACACAATCGTAGCAATGACCATTCACAGCTAGCTTTTTCCACCACATCACACACTCCTAGATTTCAGGAGGCTGTCGCACAGGCACTACTTCGCCATAGTAGTAAGCCATGGCGACGTACTTCTTCGTACAGCTATGGCACTCCACCATCCTCCCCCTCCTCTCATCCTTCCTCCCCTTGGACCTCCTCCTTCCCGCCAAGTCCCTCCTTCCGCCGCTCCTGCACTCCGCAATGCCGGTTCTCGCGCGCGCGCACCAGCAGCTGCACGAAATCGGGGAAGCGTATAGCGCGGTGCCGTACGATCTGATAGTGGCCGGAAAGGCCCTCGCCACGTCGGCGATTGTAAGGGGAGTCCCGGCGGTGCGACGTCATTGGCTGCTGAGCTTCTGGGCGTCGTTCCTATTGGCTTACGGCGACTACTCCCTGCCCTCGCTCGTCTTGCAGGTGCCTTATCCTTCTGCTGCTCGTCTGTCTGCGCACTTGCATTGTTGGATTTCGTTACAAGATTTCGTTAGGATTCCGTCATAGGACCTCATTACAGGAGCTCTTTGCAGTATCCCACTTCAAACTCTTGCCACGGGTCTCATTTGCTACGGGTCTCATTTGCCACGGGTCTCATTTGCCACGGGTCTCATTTGCTACGGGTCTCATTTGCCACGGGTCTCATTTGCCACGGGTCTCATTTGCTACGGGTCTCATTTGCCACGGGTCTCATTTGCTACGGGTCTCATTTGCCACGGGTCTCATTTGCCACGGGTCTCATTTGCCACGGGTCTCATTTGCCACGGGTCTCATTTGCCACGGGTCTCATTTGCTACGGGTCTCATTTGCCACGGGTCTCATTTGCTACGGGTCTCATTTGCCACGGGTCTCATTTGCCACGGGTCTCATTTGCTACGGGTCTCATTTGCCACGGGTCTCATTTGCTACGGGTCTCATTTGCCACGGGTCTCACTTCAGCAGCACAATCGAGAACCTCAACCTGGAATCGCCTGTTGTGTGCTGCTGGTGGGATGATTTGCATGGGTGCTGTGGTGTTGAATGAGAGAGAGTCTTTGCTGCTTGTGCATGGTTGCGGGGGCGAAGGATGGGAGGAGGAGCAGCATCGCAGCATGGCCTTACGCGCATTCCACCTCACTTGTCTTCATACCCTACCAGCAGCGCACCGATGTGCCTATATGCTTCCCTCACACACCTTCCAACAACCCAAACCCAGAATCTTACCTCCTTCTCCTCCCTTCGTCTCCATTTTCTCCCCACTTCTCCCTTCCCCCTTCCTGCTGGCGATTCTCCGCAAGCACAGAGCGACTTTGTGTGGCTCAAAAAGGACATCATTCTCACCACGTTCGCCGTGTGCTGGTAACCACTTGGTTTCACGTGTCCAGGGACCAGAACCAGGAAAGATATGTCCTTTCACAACGTGCTGGGTATTGTCGGCAGTAACCCATACATGCCATGAGCTGGTACCAGCAGTATTTTGTTGTTGACGAACACTTGTATTGTAACCAAGGTCAGCTAACCGCCATCTTGTGGTAACCAGATTGGTAGTACATATGTTGAGAGGTGGTGCAATTCAGCATGCTCTGTCTGGCCTCCCCCTCTCGCGTCCAATGCTTAGTGAGGTGCACCACCGCATGCTCCTTCACTCCAATGCATCCCAGTCTCGTTTTCCTCCGCCACACACCCCACGCTCTGCCACACACCCACGTTCAGGCCACACAACCCATGTCCTCATGCGTCACAACCCGATGCACTGTGTACATGTGTGCGTGCGTGCGTGCATGCGTGCGTGCGTGCGTGCGTGCATGCTTGTGTGATGAGCAGGTGGTTGATAACCTACTGTCCGCGTGACATGGGCTACAAGGCGTTCAAGCTCAAGCCCATCAAGGTGACAGGCCAGCTTGAGGCTTGAAGCATGTCGCCATGCCATCCATGCACCTCCTTGGGTTGTTGGTCATGCATGAAAGGTTTCGTGGTGGGAAGGACGCAACATGCATGGCTGTGCACCACATGCATGACTCCATCTCACATGCATGACTCCATCTCACACGCCCGAACCCCAGCCCTTGTCTCATCACACCCAAACTCAATCGCCTGCAGAGTTCCTCCTTTCACCCCTTCTCACTCCCTCTTGTTCTCATCCTTCTCGTCCTCAGGTGCTGTGCAAGGCGGCATCAGGGCTGGCTCGCACCAATGTCATTCTCTCCATGGTGGGTACACCTGCCCTCTGCGCCTTTTTTGAGCCATTTCAACCAATTTGTCTCTGTCTTTTGAGCAGCCTCAAAATACCTCAAAGAGTAACATTCCTCTGTCCATTCCATCCCCCCCGTGTGCCTGCTGTGCCTGCTGTGCCCCCTCCTCCCCCCAGGTGGATGCAGCAGTGCAGCACTTTGGAGTGCACGTCACAGTGGCACCTCATAAGACTGTAAAAGTAAACAAGTCTCTGTTCATTCCATTCCGCCTGTGTGCCTGCCCCTCTGTGCCTGCTGTGCCTGCTCTCTCTCCCCATTCCCCCAGGTGGACACAGCAGTGCAGCACTTTGGAGTGCACGTCATAGTGACGCCTCTCTTCATCGGTACACTCTCCGGTGCGCCTCTGCATCCTTCCTTCACTGACTCTCTCATGTGCCGTCGTTCTGCAACATGTGGGTGTTCATTGTGTGACAACATGTGGCTGTTCATTGTGTGACAACATGTGGGTGTTCTTGTGATTCTTGTGATTCTTGTGATGCTTGTGATGGGGTGGGGGCGTTCGTTTTGTGGGCGGCGTGTGTGCATACATACATGCAGGGAGGGATGCAGTAAGGCGTGTGTGCATACATACATGCAGGGAGGGATGCAGTAAGGCGTGTGTGCATACATACATGCAGGGAGGGATGCAGTAAGGCGTGTGTGCATACATACATGCAGGGAGGGATGCAGTAAGGCGTGTGTGCATACATACATGCAGGGAGGGATGCAGTAAGGCGTGTGTGCATACATACATGCAGGGAGGGATGCAGTAAGGCGTGTGTGCATACATACATGCAGGGAGGGATGCAGTAAGGCGTGTGTGCATACATACATGCAGGGAGGGATGCAGTAAGGCGTGTGTGCATACATACATGCAGGGAGGGATGCAGTAAGGCGTGTGTGCATACATACATGCAGGGAGGGATGCAGTAAGGCGTTAGTAGCACAATGGTCCACAGAGTGAGCAGTATGCGTATGATAGCGCAGCTGCTGCCAAGATGAACACCTTCTGGAGCGCGATTCATAGCCCGATTCACAGTGGAGCTCAGACAGTGTGCTGTGTGCAGTCTGCCATGCATGCATCCCACACAGGCACACCCCCTGCATTAATGCCTTTTCATCTCCACAACTCACTTTCCTCTCCACCATGTCACCACATGTCATGCTGTTGAGGCCACCTTATCTACAACGCTGTGCTTGTCCGCGTCTCCCTCCTTCCCCTTCCCATCTCCCCCTCCACAACCGCCCTCTACTTCCCACACCCATGGCCCTACGTGCCAGGCTGTGGGGTCCGCCTCATATACGATGCAGTGCTCGCCCTCGTCTCTTCCTCCTTCCCCTCCTGAATCCCTCCCCTCAACTACCGTCCTCCCTACCTATCACCCCTTCTGCACGCCAGGCTGTGGGGGTGGCCTCATATACGATGCAGTGCTCACCCTCGTCTCCCCCTCCGCTTCCAACCATCCCGAGCTGCTCTACCCCTCGTGGTTCGTATCAAGCCTCACCACACCCTTGATCATGGAGCCTAGACTCTAAACTCGAAATACTAGACCTTGGACCGTAAAACTGGCATGAGGTGACTTTTGAGTCGACTTAAAAGCTAACTCGAAATGCTAGAGTCTAGATCTTGGGTCGCGAACCGGCATGCTCAATGTGGACACGTCAAGAATGTTTTTTCCAACCAGCCCATGTCCTCTACTCGCCCTTGTACACTAGGCTGCATGTGCATGCACTGCTGTGGGAAAGATTGGTGTTTAACAAGTTGGTTCTTCTCAAGGGGACCACGCCGGTGGGTGGTAAAAAAGATGCGGCGGGCCTTTGGATACTCGGTTCGGGGATCTGCTGGAGGCGGAGGAGGACAGCACGATGGTTCCTAGGGCTATGGCGGTTTTGTCTCAGCAACTTGGTGGGAGTGGGCCTGCGAAGCTTGCGATGAGGGCCCTTCTGGCAACTCCGGTTCCCTGGCAAAGGTGGCTGGATTTCCCGACGGTTCTCCCCTGCTCGGCTGGCTCGCCCTCCTTGCGGAACATTTTGGAAAACGGGCAGGTCATTTCCATGAAGCGGTTGAAGGAGGGGTGGAAAGGGACTCGTAGTCAGACGTACAAGCAGGAGAAGTGGGCTGCACGATGGGGGAGGCACATCAATTGGAAATGGGTGGTGGCGACACGTGATTCGCTGGCTGTTCCCAGCCGTCCACGTGACGTGCTCATCCGGGTGCATGGTTTAAATCTTCAGGTGGGGGAGCGCCTGGCTTTCCTCAGCAGCAAGCCCGCCTGCCCGTACTGTGGGGGGCCCGAAACGCTGGAGCATTGCCTCTTGCTCTGCCCACGGGTTCAGGTGGTCACCTCGGCGCTCAGGCGTGCTCTCCGCATGCTAAATCCTGGTCGTTCATCAGTCTCGTTGGGGGACCTGCTGTTCCGGAAAACCGGGACCAGCTCAGCGTTCTCGGAGCTGACTCTCACGTCAATTGTTTTTCATCAGCTGTGGCTTGAGAGGTGCGAAGCGGTGTTCAGGGGTCAAAGATTTCGGACGCAACGGGTTTTATGGAAAGTGGAGTTCGCTTTCAGGCAGCATGCGCGCATTTATGTTCGCAAGTTTGCGGCTACACGTCGGAAGAGGCAGCAGGAAATTTTCGTGGAGGACCAGAGGATGCTGAGGAGGATCAAGCCGGATGGCAGAAGTTGGACATGGACAAATGCATTTGCTGCACTTTGGTCCAATCGGAGGGCGAGCATCACCCCGCCCTAGGCAGCTTTGTTTGGAACAGTAGCTGATCTGCTGTTTCTCACGCACGGTTACGACCGATTTTGGTATATACCTAAAAAAAAAAAAAGCATGTGCATGCACTTGAGTGAAGATGCGCGTGTTTGCATACAAGAGTCAAGCACGCGCGGGGTTGAGAATGGTTCGAACCGCAGCAAGCTCCAATCCCCATAACGCTTTTAGCTAAACACTACGTGTCATGGGGCATTGGGGCGGGTGGGTTGCTAAAGTAGGATAGAGAGGTAAGAACCAGGTAAAAGTGTGAGTCAGCGCCAGGTGCTACATGATCTTAAGACAGTTGCCATGGTGTTAAGACAGTTGCCATGGTGTGGCATGTCGCACATGTGTCTCACCCCCCACTCCACCACACCTCATCAGCCATTGTAGCTCAAACTCGTTGCCCCTCTCCCCGATGCTCCCTCCAGCGCACATGGGCAGCAGCGCACATGGGCACCAGCGCACATGGGCAGCAGGCATGCAGCCTTGAGCATGCAGGGCCGTCACCACAGTCATCCTCTGTAACACATGCCACTCTCACCTGCTACTCTCCCTCCTCCCCTCCTCCCCTCCCCTCCTCCCCTCACCTCCTCCCCTCACCTCCTCTCCCTGCCCACAGGTACTCGCGCTCGGCCTTCCTCGTCTCGCTCTTCTACACAGTAGCAGTGCACTGGACACTGTCGTGCTCCAGGCAAGCAGCCTATGGGGCTATCGCCTCTGCCATGGTCTGTACCACACCCTGTTGCCACCTGCTCTCACCTGCTCTCACCTGCTCGCACCTGCCACTACTGCTGCCTCTGCTAAATTGCTGTTGCGTTGATGGCATGGCACATCCTTGCAGCCATGCACATTCCCTTCCGCCCGTCTGCTCACCACTCCCCCTCCCCTTTCCCTCCCCCCAATGTTTCCACCTTTACTAGCCTTTTCAAATGGCTAATCGCCCCCCCACCTCCTTTCCTTTTCCTCACAACACCCTTCTTTCCACCCTCCCCTTTCCGCACGTGAATGAAAGGTCGCCCCTTCCCCCATCCTACCATCGCTCACACACCCTGGTCATCCCCCCCAACTTCCCTGCACCCTCCCCGTTCCCCCCGTCCTGTTCCCTGCCAGGTGGCCCACAGTGCGTGGGAGGTCGTGACCGACTCGCATCTGGACCCCTCTGCACCGCTCTTCAACCTCCTCCACTCCATGCTGTCAGTCCTTCAGCTCCCTCTTCCCTCCTCTCCCTCTTAAGTCTCTGAGTTCCAACCTCTGCTGAATGCATTCCATATGCATTCCATATGCATTCCATATGCATTCCATATGCATTCCATATGCATTCCATATGCATTCCATATGCATTCCATATGCATTCCATATGCATTCCATATGCATTCCATATGCATTCCATACGCATTCCATATGCATTCCATATGCATTCCATATGCATTCCATATGCATTCCATATGCATTCCATATGCATTCCATATGCATTCCATATGCATTCCATATGCATTCCATATGCATTCCATATGCATTCCATATGCATTCCATATGCATTCCATATGCATTCCACATGCATTCCACATGCATTCCACATGCATTCCACATGCATTCCATATGCATTCCACATGCATTCCACATGCATTCCATGTGCATTCCACATGCATTCCACATGCATTCCACATGCATTCCACATGCACTTCACATGCATTTTACATGCCCAGAACCACATTTACTATGCTATCCTCTCTCCTGAAACACCAGCATGAGCATCCGTGGAACACTATTCTCGTCGAACCCTTCTTCCTTTCACCTTGCCCCTCTCTCCCTCATCCCTCCTCTCACGTATCCCTCCTCGCTCTTCCCTCCTCCCCCACTCCAGGTGCATCCCTCCCCCGCCTCCCACCCACTCATCACCCCACTAAGGCCATGCCTCGCACGCCAAGCCCCACACCCCTGTCACCACCACCAGCACAACCAGCAGCACACCATCAGCTGACGCCAACAGGCCATCCCCTGGCATCAGCAGCAGCACCACCACCAGCACCAGCAGCAGCAGTAAGGCATTATCACAGCCCAGCGGCAGCAGTATGGCATTATCACAGCCCAGCAGCAGCAGTATTTCATTATCACAGCCAGGGAGCGGCAGGGGCGAGGGAGCAGTGCGGCGCACCAAGAACAAGAAGACGTAGCCAGCTGGGGGGATGTGAGGTGGGGGGATGTGAGGTGGAGGGATGTGAGGTGGGGGGATGTGAGGTGGAGGGATGTGAGGTGGAGGGATGTGAGGTGAGGGGACGTGAGGTGGAGGGATGTGAGGTGAGGGGATGTGAGGTGGAGGGATGTGAGGTGGGGGGATGTGAGGTGGGGTGTTGTGAGGTGGGGTGCTGATAGGTGGGGTGCTGTGAGGTGGGGTGCTGTGAGGTGGGGTGCTGTGAGGTGGGGTGCTGTGAGGTGGGTTGGTGTGAGGTGCGGTGGTGCCCAGCGAGGAGGCATATGGTGAGGGTGACACGCGCGTCATCCTTGGCATGTGACTTGAAGCGGAGTCTATAGCATGTGTTCCAAAGCTTTCAAATGTGACGTTTCGAAGAGGAGGGTGGGGGAGAGGAGGGTAGAGGAGAGGAGGGTGGGGGAGGGTGGATTAGAGGGTGGAGTGGAGGGAGGAGGGCACAAGGGGAGCAGCAGTCATTCCGCTTCACCACCCCTTCCACAAGGGGGGTGGTGTCAGTACCTGCGGTGCGGATTCACCAGACTCCTTTGGAGACCTAATTTATTCAGGCCCTCTTGCCGCTCGCACCATCCCTGCGAGGGGTGGCACAGCATTTATTCTTATTCATTCTTTATCCTCACGGCAGTCCTCATGGCAAGTGGCTTCGTCCCCCAGGTGGCTCCATTGCGGGGCCCAGGCGTGTGGGTGGGGGCGCAACTGACATCTGACAGGTGTGGTGTTGCACTGAATATCGGACATGCATCTGACGGTTGTGGTGCTGCGCTGTGCCGTGCTGCGCTGTGCTGTGCTGCACTGCAGCCTTGCAACGCTTCTTGGTGTGGCACTGGTCTGCTGGTGCGCTGATGCTGCACGGA
Source organism: Closterium sp. Naga37s-1 (assembly GCA_947471745.1). NCBI lineage: Eukaryota > Viridiplantae > Streptophyta > Zygnematophyceae > Desmidiales > Closteriaceae > Closterium > Closterium sp. Naga37s-1. The sequence continues at coordinate 37,495 of CANJKZ010000607.1, forward strand.
TGGCTTGGGGGCGACCAGCCAGTGACATGCATGGCTTAGGGAGAATTCCCTGGGCGCAAGGGCATGTGATGTGATGTGATGTGATGTGAGGCACTTGTGTCATGTGCTACATACATACCGTATATGCTATATGAGTACCGGATTGTAATGTACTGGACCATGTGTTGTAGGCTGTTGAATTGAATGCCGCCGCATGAGAGCTTGCGTTGCGTGGTTGTCGGATGGATCGCTGTGTTTTTGTCCTTCATATGGATTCAAACATGAGTGATATCGCAGCCACAGCATCAGGGCTTTTTTTATCAGTGTAAATGACTCTGTTTCTCTGAAAATCAGGGTGGTTTTTGCAAGGTCACTCCGTACTTTCTGGGTAATTTTTTTGAGAGCTCTGTTTTCTCTGATTTGTCAGAGTAGTAATGTTAGGTCCTCTGATGTCCCAGAGTTTTTTTTACGGATACCGATTTTACTCTGTGCAGAGGATACATGTATCGCCGAACATCCGTTCCCCCCCTTATCCCCACGTTACCGGTTTTTACCCGAACCGCACCGGAAATCTCTCTGGTTTTCACGTGTGGTGGCAGCATCTTGTACGTTGATTGGCTGGTAGGGCATCTTTCGGGCCAGCGCACGCTGAGAGCCACACACCGTATACTTAGCTGGATTTTTGTAAACCGCACTCGATGTACATCCCCAACCTTACAGGCAGCATTCACCAGGTTTGTCTGCGGCCCCACTTTTGTGTGCGGCGCGTAGCGAAAGGTCTGTTGCTCGGCTGGCTGACGGGGTTAGCACCAAACCCCACATTCTTTCCCATTATCTCCCTTTCCACTGACGAGCACTCCATCGCACCAGCCTAGCTTTTTCTCAGTGGGGTTTCAAGGCACAGCCCCGTGCACCATGGATACTGACGCCGATGCAGACGCGGCTGATCCGGATGATAGGCCATCGTGTAGCACTCGTCCAGTGACTGGGTTTCAGTTTCTCCGTAGCGTGCATCAGGCGCAAATGCGCGACGATGACGAGGCCGGTGACGGCGGTACAGAATGGGTGCGTCGCCCTCGCCCGGAAGGTGGCGAAGCGGATGACGGTATCGACTTCTGGTGTCGATCGCCACACGGGGAACCTGAGGCTGCAGATTCCGACGGCATTGAGGAATGGGTGGCATCGCCGCGAACGGAGGAAACTGCTGAACCGGTCACGACGGTTCCAACCCAAGTCATTGATGCCGCCACTCCGGAGTCGACGGGATCAATGGCCCCGAAAAAGCGACGAATGACGCAGCAAGTGCTGCAGTGGGGAACCCCGCCGCCGAAACCCCCCGCTCCGCCTCCCGCCGCTGTACCACCCCCCATTCGTCCCCTTTCAGACTTGGAGAAGAGAGAGAAGGTTTACCTGAAAGCTCAGAATTATTACACCTCGGAATGGCTCTCGAAGTTCGATTGGTTGATTCTTGACAAGACCCCCGAAGGCGAGTCGTGTCTGCGTTGCAGTGTGTGCATGGAGCACGGGAAGAATAACGCGCGATGCGGCCGAAATGGCGCCGGCGGACGTGATCTGAAGCTTGGCTCCATGCGGTGGCACGAGAACAGCATGAAGCATGAAGACGCGATGAAGAAGCAGGCGAATTTGATGTAAAAAATCGCTAATCAGAAAAAAATCGCCGACTTCGCGAATGGCGATCCCAAAGGCTCTCGCGTCGCTCGCCTCATGCAGGCCATTCGTTTCGTGTGCCGCACCGACACGCCCATCCACATGTTCCCCCAGATCGTCCAGTTCCTTGCGGAGGAGGGTGTCGCCGACATCCCGCGTCAGAGCTACGGCGTATACATCACCCAGTGAGTTCACCGTTTGAAGTATTTAATAAAACATTACCTCGTGTTGTTAATTATCCTAATAGGTTTTCCTTTTTTGTTTACATCTTGTGTCAGGAACGGTTTCGCGGAAGTGGTCAGAGCTCTGACCACGTACCTGAGCAGAGAGCAGCTCCGACACCTGCACGCCTCACCCTTCATCGGCATTATGTGCGACGAGAGAACCGGCCGCGCGCGTGGCAAACACATGATTGCGTTTGCCACTTTCCTGAAGAACCGGGTGGTTGTAACCGAGTTTCTCGCGTTACTAACAGTCGAACAGTGTGATGCTGCCTCGCTGCTTGCAGTTCTACTCCAGCATCTCGAGAGCATTGGCATTGATTTACAGAAGATCTCGGGGATTTCCACCGACGGCGCGGCTGTGATGATCGGTGGCACGTCAGGCCTTGTGACAAGACTGTGGCTGCACATCCCCCATCTGGTCGGGGTTCACTGCATTGCGCATCGGTACGTACTATTAAATTTGATTGCAGGTTAGTCTATCTTCAAAACTTTTATCACACTGTACTTAATAACCTACTTTCACAAGTGTTGTCTACTTACTCGTGCAGTGAAGCTCTGGCTGTCAAAGAATCGGTGGAGAAATTCCGTGACTTGGCGATTGTGGATAAGTCGAACAGGGCGGTTGGCGAGATCATGGGAAAATCCACGCCCTGGCACGAGAGGTTCAAGGAGTTGCAACAAGTGATCCACAGCACCAACCTCGAGCACCGTGGACTGCACCACGTGCGTTGGCTCTCCCGTGGTGATGCAATTTTGCGCATGGTCAAGATCTTGGGGGCGGCGATCGTTGTCTTACTGAAGTGGAATCACAAGATCGCGCCAGTGGTGCAGACTTTGAAGTACCACTTCTGTCTGTATTTTCCGGCAGACATCTTGGGGGAGATGAATTCGCTGAACCGCTTTTTCCAGCAGCGGAAAGTAAGTCCCTGAACTTTTGTTAAAGTTATTTAACTAATTGTTTTCACAATCACTAAATACGAGTATGTTCTTCTTCCACCCCTCCAATTAGGTGGAAGTGACCCAAGTTTCGAAGGAGGTGGACCGCGTGGTGTCTTACATACAGCACCGATACATCGACTACGACCGCACGTTCGGGGCGGGGATGAGCAACCATCTATCGCCATTCCTGGCACGGCTCAAGGACACTGGCAAGAAGGTGACAGTTGAAGGGGTGGACGCAAGCAGCCGTGTTGCCCGTCATGTCATCCAGCTCAGCGAGGAGCGTGTCAGAAACTAGACGAGGGACTGATTGAATTGAGAAGAAAGTTGGTACAAGTACTAACCCTAATTGGGTTGTACCCCTTATGGGCTACCCCACTACAGCCTACACAATATAAACATTATAAGAGTTTGACACACCCCCATAGGCAAAGTGGGGAAGAACAGAAGGTCACAAGACCACTCAAGAAAAAAACAAATCAAGCTCAGGGTGGATCACAAAGTCACCACACACTCTGAGCACAAGCAAATGGCCACAAGGCCAGTTCACATGCAGAGTTATATAAAAGAGAACAAACAGTACAGTGATCATAACCTAGCAGGGGTAAGCATACAGGTACATGTATATAGATCATAGTACAAGCAAAGTCACGCAGTGAGCAAGTGAGGCAAAGTATGTACAAGGCCTAGAACAGTACAGAACCGCTGATGATCACCAAGCTGAAGTGCCTTGGTGAATATATCAGCAGTGTTGGCCCGAGTTGTTGGTGCAACCCTACGGTTTGCACTCGGCTTGTTGTCCGTGCGTGTGCATGCGTGTGTGCATGGAATGGAATGAGTGCATGAAATAAATATATATTTCATGCTTATAATAGTGTGTGAATGATGGGTCATGATGTCAAGTGTGTGTGTCAAGTCAATAGCGAATTATCGCTAGTCGCGTGTAACGTGGTCATTTTGTGTGTCCCGCGTGGTTTCTATTTTGTCGTGCGCGGTTTCTATTTTGTCGCTTGTCGAACGTTCGGCGTGTCGCAGGTGTGTGCAGCAGACCCATCAAGAACTCAAGGATGAGTTTGTGATGAAGAACCCGAGCCCTGGTGTCAACATTCAAGTAATCGCGAAGCCCGCGAAAAAAGGGTACACCCCAAGATATTGAAGATAGTTACATTACTTTGTGTAGTGTAACATTTCACTTGGTGTAGGCCCTAGTGAAGGGTAGTTTCGAGACCCTTCATTGTTGGGGACAGTGTGGCACTGCTCCACATCACTGTACCTCGGCTCTTGGGGTTTGTAGGAGCTGGGAGTCATTCCCAACTCGTAACTCTTCCTAACTCTTCCTATCTTGTGTTCTAAGACTATAGTGGCTGTCATAGTGCCGTTCGTTCAAACCAACGCTGTGTCGTCAATACTTGGTCAAATCGTGCGATCTAAATTGCCTAGGCGACAATAAGACGCTCCAGATCCAAGTTGAATCAAGTCATTTGAAGCTGTGACCAGAACGCTATGATCGTTTGAAGCCGCTGTGCAGAAATCCGACTGTGCACTCTATCTTTCGTTTTAGGCACATTGGAGCCTACTGTGACTATAACACGAGTGGCCACGTAAGCAAGACGAAGCTGACCACTCTGCTGCAACTCTCGAGCAAGGAAGTAACGCAGAGCAATATGCTTCGTCCTGTGCTCGAGTCTGTGCTTCTGGCACAAGGAAATCATGGCATTGTTGTCTACGTACAGAAATGGAGGAGAACTAGGCCGCTCTCCCAAGTTGGTCAGAAGGTAGGTGAGCCAGCGTAACTCCCGTGCAGCCATGGCCCCTGCATAGATCTCAGCCTCACAACTAGAACTGAGAACCGAAGACGAGCGGGTAGACCGCCAAGAAACAGAGCCGGAGCCAAGGCTGAAAATGTAACCCTGTGACGACCGCTGCGTAGCCAAGTCGTCAACCCAAGACGCGCCTGCGTGTCCAGTGAGGACAACTGGACCCCGTTCTCCAAGCACGAGCCCCATGCCCGATGTACTGCACAAGTAGCGCAACACCCTCTTAGCGGCCTCCTAGTGCTCTAGTCGGTGTCTCTCGGGTGCAATGCGTTATGTGATGCTAGCATTTGCATTCACGTCTGTCTGCCTCCCATCATATGTTCGTGCGTTGCATGCGTGGTGTGTGTGCAAGAATCTGTGTTTGTTAGATTTTCTGAGTGTGTGTGTGTGTGTGTGTGAATATTATTTGGCTTGGGCAGATATCTGAAGTGACTTCTCTGCTCAAGAGCTTTCCGACGAACCAAGAATCATCGCGATCGAAGCAAGAACAATAAAGATATGATCGTTCGATTTTTTTTTATTGTGATGCAGCGACTATGGGAATTGGCGGGTTGACTCAATCTGGGGTACAGACTTTTGGCGGTTGGGAAATTCGTCACCATCACTGTAGATGATGCCAAGTGGTTGGGAGAAGCCAAACCAGGTTGGCAAGTGTGGTCAAGTTGGGTGAGGTGGATGGCATGAGTTGGGAAAGTGACAAATGTCAAAATTGGGGTGACTATAGAGGGGGGAAGTGTGTGGTATGGGGTTTCCTTGGTTGGGGACTCTCTTGGGACCTTCCCTCTCGTCCTCTTCATCCCCTTCTACCTGGTTCTTGCTACTCCAACTTTCTTGTGTGAACTTGTGAGACAACTTTGTGATTGAGTTAAGTTTCTATGGCAGCATACCCCCTAGTGCGCCGAAATTAATAACTCAAGCTATAATCCATATTTTGATATTATTCAAATTGGGAAAGATAGCCACGGTCAAGGGCTACAACATATTCGAGTTTGAGAGAATTCTAACAATGCGTGTTTTGTCGACGACGTTTCTTGTGACGACGCCATTTCTGTCCAGAATTATAGTTGACGATTTTAAGATATTTCGGCCCTTAATCTTCATAGACTCCGTTCTTAGTCTGTAACACAATGTAGCATTCCAGAATGCTAAGAGGGTAGGCAAGGTCAGGTCAAGTGCAGGTCTGTTATGTGATGCTATCATTTGCATTCACGTCTGTCTGCCTCCCATCATATGTTCGTACGTTGCATGCATGGTGTGTGCAAGAATCTGTGTTTGGTGTGGTTTGGATTTTCTGAGTATGTGTGTGAATGTTATTTGGCTTGGGCAGATATCTGAAGTGTCTTCTCTGCTCAAGGGCTTTCCGACTAACCAAGAATCATCGCGATCAAAGCAAGAACAAGAAAGATATGATCGTTCGAAGTTTTTTTATTGTGATGCAGCGACTATGGGAATTTGCGGGTTGAATCAATACGGTGTACAGACTTTTGGGGGTTGGGAAATTCGTCACCGTCACTGTAGATGATGCCAAGTGGTTGGGGGAAGCCAAACCAGGTTGGCAAGTGTGGCCAAGTTGGGTGAGGTGGATGGCATGAGTTGGGAAAGTGACAAATGTCAAAGTTGGGGTGCCTATAGAGAGGGGAATTGTGTGGTATGGGGTTTCCTTGGTTGGGGAATCCCTTGGGACCCTCCCTCTCGTCCTCCTCATCCCCTCCTACCTCGTTTAATTGCTACTTTAACTTTCTTGTGTCGACTTGTGAGTAAATTGTGATTGAGTTAAGTTTCTATGGCAGCATACCCCCTAGTGCGCCGAAATTCAGAACTCAAGCTGTACTCCATATTTTGATACTATTGAAATTGGGAAAGATAGCCATGGTCAAGGGCTACAACATACTCGAGTTTGAGAGAAATCTAACAGTGCGTGTTTTGTCGACGATGTTTCTTGTGACGACGCAATTTCTGTCCAGAATTATAGTTGACGATTTTGAGATATTTCGTCCCCTAATCTTCATAGACTCCGTCCTTAGTCTCTAACAAGAGGTATCAGAGCTGATTAAGGACTTTGTGATGAGTCTACTGAGGTGTGAAGACCCTCCTAAACCCACCATGGCCTGTGGGCGTGCCTAAGTGGAGTTCTGGAGGTTGCATGTGACTTCCGCTAAGGGGAAACTCTGCAGAAATTTCGTCGGCGCCGACACTTGTGAAAATATTGTAGGAATTCGGTGTGGACAGCAAGGGGGGAGCTGAAACCTGTGATTGGGAGCAGAGAAAATGAGTCAAGGGAGTAGAGATGCAGCTGAGAAGAGGAATGAGCTGCCACCATCCAAGATCGAGGCATTGGATGGCTCCAACTATGAGGAATGGAGCGGGCAGATGCGGAGTGCGTTTGAGCGCTACAAGCTGCTGAAACTTGCGATGGGAGAAGAGAAGATGCCGGAGGAAGGCGATGTTAGAATCTGGAACGAATGAATGACTGAACTAGAAAGCAGGTGGGTACAAGTAGGAAACCTAAAAGTGTTGTACCCTATACAGACTACCCTACTACAGCCTAAACAGACTATAGCATATAAGTTTGACACACCCCCATAGGCAAAGTGGGGGAGAACAAGAGGTCACAAGACCGGTCAAGAAAGGCAAAGCAAGCTCAGGGTGGATCACAAAGTCACCACGCAGTCTGAGCACAAGCAAATGGCCACAAGGCCAGTTCACATGCAGAGTTATATATAAAGGACAACAAACTATACAGTGAACACAACCTAGCAAGTGTAAGCATGCAGGTATATGTATAGAGAGTACAATACAAGCAGAGTCAAGAAGTAAGCAAGTGAGGCACAGTAGGTACAAGGCCGAGAACAGTACAGAAACGCTGATGATCACAAGGCTGAAGTGCCTTGGTGAAAACATCAGCAGTGTTGGCCCGAGAGGCCACGTAAGCAAGACGAAGCTGACCACGCTGCTGCAACTCTCGAGCAAGGAAGTAGCGCAGAGCAATGTGCTTCGTTCTGTGCTCCAATCTGTGCTCCTGACACAAGGCAAGCATGACCTTGTTGTCGACGTACAGAACTGGAGGAGAACGAGGCGCCTCTCCCAAGTCGGTCAGCAGGTAGGTGAGCCAACGTAACTCCTGTGCAGCCATGGCCCCAGCGTAGATCTCAGCCTCACAACTGGAGCTGAGAACAGAAGACGAGCAGGTAGACCGCCAAGAAACAGAACCGGAGCCAAGGCTGAAGGTGTAACCCTGTGACGACCGCTGCATAGCCAAGTTGTCAACCCAGGAGGCGTCTGCGTGACCAGTGAGGACAACTCGAGCCCGTCCTCCAAGCACGAGCCCCATGCCCGACGTACTGCACAAGTAGCGCAACACCCTCTTTGCAGCATCCCAGTGCACCTTTCGGTGCCTACCGGGAGCCACGTAGCGTGCCAGAAGGCTGAGAGGGTATGCGAGGTCAGGTCGTGTGCAAGTCATCAGGTACATGAGGCAGCCCACAAGCTCTGCATATGGGCCACTCGGCTCTACGGACTCGTCCGAAGGTGGAGCTGAGAGCGAGTGACCGGTAGGCAGAGGAGTGGACTGTGGCGAGGAGTACGTGAAGCCGAAGCGCTGAAGGACCTGCTACACCATGTGTGACTGAGTCAAGGTTATGGTGCGCTGTGCTCTGTCCCGGGTGATCCGCAAGCCAAGATAGCTTGTCAGCTCACCCAAGTCTGTGCACGTGTGTCTCTTCAGCAGCTCCGACTTCACGTGGGCGAGTACCTCAGTGTCAGCAGTAGCAAAGACCAAGTCGTCTACGTACACGAGAACGTAGAACGGCGGCAGAGTGGTGTCAGTGCGTAAAAACAGTGACGGGTCAGCAGTGGAAGGAGCGAAACCAAGAGCAGCAAGAGTCGTCCTCAGTGTGTCGTGCCACTCACGGGGTGCCTGGCGGAGACCGTAGACTGGCCGCCGGAGGCTCCACTGGGTACCAGCAGGAAACGACCCACTTAAGCCAGGTGGGCGGCGCAGCCAGATCTCCTCGTGCAGGCTGCCTTGTAGGAAGGCTGTGCTGAAGTCAAGCGAGTGGAGCTCGTAGTCATGCTGAGCGGCGACGTGCAGCAGTACCCGAAGAGTGGTCATCTTCGGGGTAGGGAAGAAGGTCTGGAAGAAGTCAACTCCCTGTCGCTGACTGAAGCCACGTGCAACGTAACGCGCCTTGAAGACAGGCTGAGAACCCGACGGCCGCTTCACCCTGAAGATCCACATGCTAGTGACGATGTTCGCCCCATGCGGGGGAACCTCGTCGACGTAGGTGCCTGTGGACTTCCAGGAAGCCATCTCTGAGTCCATGGCTGCCTACCACTGAGAGGAGTAGGGACCCTCTATCGCCTCTGCGTAAGAGCGAGGGGTCGGGATGTCTGGTGCATCCGGGTCTCCCTCAGAGCAAGCAGCATGGACACGAGATGAGGTACAGCAGCAGCAAAGCACTCAAAATCCTCCTGTCTGTCCTCAAGAACGTCCGTGCCAAGAGCACACTCACCCCAGACAGACGGAGGACAGACAGACGCAGACGCAGACTCAGCAACAAGACTAGTGGCGTAGTCTAGGCGACAGGCTGCAGCAAAGTCAACAAGCTCAGCAACGAGAGCAGACGCAGCGGTGGACTCAAACAAAGGGTCAGTGACAGCAGTGGCCAGAAAGTGCGTGACAGTAGGACTAGCAGCACGAAGGGAGTCAAACTCCGGGTCCGGACCATCAAGAAGAGAGGACGCAGGAGGAGACGGCAGAGGGACACGCTGTGGAGCAGTGGAAGGACGCAGTGTCATAGAGTGAGTGCCAGGGACAGGAGAATGACGCGGACGCGAAACACGACGATCAGCGTGAACAGTGCGGACAGGCGACGCAGAGCGAGACTCAGGTGACGCAGGACGAGACTCAGGCGACACAGGACGCGAATCAGGCTCACGACGCTCCGTAAGACCTCTAGTTGGTCAAGAGTAAGGAGAAGGACCAGGCAGTGGAGAGGCCGGCTGTAACTGCGACTGTGACCGGACAGGCGGTGGACTCAGTAAAGGAGGAGTAGGACCAGGAGAAGGCGGGAGACCAAAAAGCTGCTGAAGGAGCAGAACGTAGTACGGCCGCGGCCGCGCAGCGCCTCCAGAAACAGCAGAGACTAAACCAGTACCCTCAGCTCTAGGGTCTCCAGCTACAACTCCCGCAGCACCACCAGCGCCAGTACCTCCAACAGCTCCAGCTCCAGAAGCACCTCTAGTAGCAACAGCTCCAGCACCCGCAGCTCCAACTCCTGCAGCACCACCAGCCCCAGCAGCTCCAGTACCTCTAGTACGAGCACCTCCAGGACCAGCTGCTCCAGCACCTCCAGCAGCTCCAGCACCAGCAGGACCTCCAACAGCACCAGTACCTCCAGCAGCACTAGCACCAGCAGCACCTCCTGCAGCTCTAGCACCAGCAGCACCGCTAGCAGCTCCAGCAGCACCTCTAGCACCACTAACACCAGTAGCACCGCGACGGTGTCGAGCGTACCACTCACGAAGCTGCTGCAAAGAGAGGGGCTCCCGCCGCGACAGGACACCCGGAGAACCTCCAGACTCAGCACGCTCAGGCTCAGCACCCCCAGACGCAATACCCTTAGGCTCAGCACCCCCAGGCTCCACACGCTCAGGCTCAGCACCCCCAGGCTCAGCACCCCCAGGCTCAGCACCCCCAGGCTCCACACGCTCAGGCTCAGCACCCCCAAGCTCCACATGCTCAGGCTCAGGACCCCAAGGCTCCGCACCCCCAGTCCCCGCACCCGCAGGCTCAGCACCCCTAGCATTACCTGAGTCGACAGCTACCTCGACCGGCTCGGCAGGGTCTACCTGGGACACACCTGAGGGGGCAGGACCCTGAAGGGGGAGGGGGTCTACCGGAGGAGTACCTGGAGCTAGGAAGAGTGGCGGGGGGGGGGGAAGAGAGGCAGTGCGGTAGGGAAAGAGATGGTAGTAAGACACCGACTCGTCAAACGTGACGTCCTGAGAGGACAAAACACGACGCGAGGTGGGGTGGTAGAACTGCCACCCGGGTGCGTCAGGGGGGAAGCCAAGGAAGACGCAGGGAACGGCACGGGAGGACATCTTGTCCGCTGAAGTATCGCGGACAAAAGCTCGAGATCCCCAGACACGGAACACAGACGCATCGCCAACCTTCCCCGTCCACCGCAGAGTAGGTGTGGTCTCCGGCAAGGAGACACGAGGCTGAAGGTTGATCTGATGCGCAGCGTACTGAACCGCGAACGGCCACAGAAAATGGGGAGCAGCCGCATGGATCATGGACGTACGAGCGACGTCCATGACCATGCCAATGCGGCGTTCAGCAATCCCATTTTTCTGTGGGGAGGCCGGAAGCATGAACGTCTTGCGGATGCCCTCCGCACGACAGAAGGCCCTCAGAAGGTCGGAGGAAAACGCACCACCTCTGTCTGAGAGCAGACGCAGAACAGGAAAATCCAAGCCGAAACTCTCGCTGAGCTGGCGACGGGCACCGCGGATCCAGTCGATCAACTCCTCAGGGACCTCACCCTTGCTGCGCAAGGGGAAGACTGTGGTGTAACGCGAGTAGTCGTCAACGACCAGCAGCAAGTAATGCTCGTGACCCTGTCCACGGACGCGGGCTGGGCCCCACACGTCCATGTGAAGAGTCTGCAGGGGAGCCTCTGTCGGAGGGAACGTGGAGGAGTGAGGAGCGGCGCGCTGCTGGCCCTCAACACAAGGAACACAGGTAGGGGCAGGCCCAGGAGGAAGGGGAGGGAGGCACCGGGGGAGACCCGAGACAAGGGTACAGGAGGCCATACCTCGAAGACGAGGCAGGGAGGGGTGACCAAGGCGGTGGTGCCAAAGGAGAGTCTCGTGCGACAGAGGACGACACGAGCAGGGGGCAGACGCTGGACAAGACCTGGACGCGGCAGCAAACACCTGACTAGACGCGGCTACCTGACCAGACGCAGTAACCGGAGGAGACGCAGTAGTCAGTGTGTACAGACTCGACCCAGGCCGACGGGTGAACGTGGCCAGGTGGCGGCCCGTCCGAGAGCAAGTGCAGTGGGTCACACGCTGACCTCCAGGGGCGAACTGGTCAACCCACACGTCCTGGAGGTCAGCTCCACTCACCAGGTTCGTAGAGAACGAGGGGAGGTGGAGTCCCGACAGCAAGCCCGATGGGGCCGCAGGACACGGTAGAACTGTGGAAGAGTGCGCAAGGACTGGGCCCCCACAGGGGTCAGCCAGGGAGACAGCGACTAGCCGACTGAGCGGTGTGAGTGTGGTGCTGTCGCGAAAGAAAGAGCGCGAAGCACCAGAGTCAAGTGTGAAAGTGTGCAAAGCCTCAGTAGGTGCAGTTTCAGAGAGAGCAGACTCACCAGTACCTGGAGCAGCAGACTCACGAGTACCTGGAGCAGCAGACGCACTAGCACCTAGAGCAGCATCCTCAATGCCTGGGTCGGGCGGAACACTCAGGTAGCAGTCACCCTCAGCACTATCAGTCACAGCATACATGGCAGCAAGGATAGCATCGCAATCAAGATCAAAGATAGCAACATTCTGCCTAAGCATATCACCCCAGCGAGGGAGCTCAACAGCGTCAGGAAACTGGGCGCGCCAGGCGTCAGTCAGGCAACCGAAGCAGCGCTGCGCAGTGTGTGGTAGCCCGCACGTCTCCCCACGGTGCCCGCCGGTGCGAAGAACGTAAGTGCAAGGACCAACACCCCCAGACCTCCCACACCCAGCGTACCACTCACGAAGCTGCTGGGCCGACGGGGTCTCACGGGAACGCGGCTGCTGCTGGCGCTGGCTACCACCAAAGCCTCCACGCTGCGCGGCTCCACCTCGATCAGCACCGCCGCCGCCGCCACCTCCACCACCGCTGCCGCTGCCTCCACCGTTGCTGCCGCTGCCTCCATCACCCCCACCGCCGCCATCGAAGCCCCCACTCCCGCCACCACCCCCACCTCCACCGCCACCCCCTCCACCTCCTCCACCGCCTCCACCGCCGCCCCCACCGTCCCCTCCACCACCCTTGCTCCCCTTGCCCTTGCTGTTGCGGCGCCTCCCACTAGGAGCAGACGCAGCCCCGACCTCCCCAGTGCCAACGAGGTCGACAGCAGCAACAGAAGCAACAGAGGGGAGAAGGGGGACAGGGGAACACCCCTCAAAAAAAGGGGTGCGACGGTCGCCGCGAGAAGCACCTACAGCGAAGATAATCTTCTCAGCTGCAGTGAGGCGCTCCTCTAGCAGGTCGACAGTGAGCTCGGTGGGGCAAAGGGAGAGAAAGTGGTCCCTGACTGAAGCAAGGGAGTCAGGAAGGCGGGTGACTAGGTAGTAAAGGGTGATGTACATGGGGGGGTAGTTCTTGGCACAGAACTCAGTGGGAAGGGCAGCGCGGTAGCGGGCGTCACTAGTGCGGAGGTGAGTAATGAGGTCTGCGACTGTGGCAAAGGCGGCAAGGTCAGGGAACAGGTACGGCAGCATGAGGCGGCTGAGGGCAGCAGTGGCAGGGGAGGAGTAGCGCGCTACTACAGGGTCATACAAAGACTTAGCAGTCTTGTACTGGCCAAAGTGCGCGCGCTCAGCAGACGGCATGTGACTACGAACAGCAAGGCGAGCAACAGCGTCACGAGTGGTCCACTGCGAGGGAACCGTACTATCAGCAGTGGCAGCAGGTGCAGTAGAGACACCGGACGTGTGATCGAAAAGGGATACCCCATCCCTAGAGTCACACTGAAGAAAGAGCTGCAGGTCGTCAACCCACACGTCAAAGTCAACTGCACGCCCCTCAGCATCATAGGTGAGAACAGTAGGGCTAGCGATAGCAGCAGTAGCAGTAGTGGCAGCAGTGGCCAGCAGGAGCAGCAGTAGCAGCAGTAGCAGCAGTAGAAGCAGTAGCAGTGGCGGCAGCAGAAGAGCAGCGCGGCTCGGCAGTGCACCTCGGCTCGGCTGGGAGGCGTGGCCCGGTGGGGCGGCGCGGCTCGGCTGGGCGGCGCGGCTCGGCAGGGCGGCGCGGCTCGGTTCCTGGCGGCGCGGCGCGGCAGCAGGCGGCGTGGCGCGGCAGGGCAGCATGGGTGCTTACCAGGGGCGGGTGCAGGGCAGGGCCGCAGCAGGCGGTTTAGGTCAGGGCCGCGACCGGGGCAGCAGCAGGGCAGGGCCGCGACAGGGGCGGCAGTAGGTCAGGGCCGCGATAGGGCGGCTGCAGGGCAGAGGCCGCAACGGGCGGCGAAGGCAGGGCCACAACTGGGGCGGCAGCAGGGCAGGGCCGCGACAGGGGGGGGGCGGTTGCAGGGCAGGGCCGCGACAGGCGGCGAACGGGCCGACGACGGGCAGCTGCAGGGCAGAGGCCGCGACAGGGCGGCTGAACGGCAGAGGCCGCGACGGGCGGCGAAAGGGCCGACGACGGGCGGCGCACGGGCCGCGACGAGCGGCGAACGGGCCGACGACGGGCGGCGACGGGCCGACGACGGGCGGCAAAGGAGCCCGGACGGGCCGGCGACGGGCCGGGACGGGCCGGGACGGGCCGAGACGGGCCGGGACGGGCCGAGACGGGCCGGGACGGGCCGGGTCAGGCCGAGACGGGCCAGCGACGGGCGAGCGCGGGGCCGCAGTGGGCGGCTAAGGCAGGGCCGCGACGCGTGGCGACGGGCCAGCGACGGGCAGCTACGGGCTGGGACGGGCCGGCTGAGGCAGGGCCGGGACGGGCCAGCTAGGGAAGGGCGCGCGACGGCGCAGGTAAGGCAGGCGCGAAGCGCGCTTCGGGCAGGGCAGGAAAAAAAAAATGTTCGTGGTGGGCCCTAAAAAAACACGTTCCCACGAGGGAACCTGCTCAGAATACCATGTTAGAATCTGGAACGAATGAATGACTCAACTACAAAGCAGGTGGGTACAAGTAGGAAACCTAAAAGTGTTGTACCCTATATGAACTACCTCACTACAGCCTAAACAGACTATAGCATATAAGTTTGACAGGCGACGCCCGCGATCGGTGGATTGAGAAGAGCGCGGTGCTGTACGACCTAATCCTTCAATCGATCAACAACGACATGTTTCAACACATCAAGGATTTGGTGGAGTTGGATGATTTCGGACCAAAGGCGTGGAAGCTACTGCGCGACGTGATTCAGCCCAACACGCTGCCGATGGTGATTGTGTTGGAGAAGGAGCTGGCTGCCCTCTCCATGCGACCGGGCGATGATGTGAAGCCGGTCCTTGACAAGATCAAGGACACCTATGCGAGGATGGCAGCAGCGGGCAGCAATGTGTCGCAGATGCAGCAGTGCACCAAGATCATCTCGGTGCTTGACAACTCGTGGGACAAACTCATCCCCACCCTCAACACTCAGCAGGACCAGTGGACACCCGAGTGGCTACGGCAGCAGATTCTGCAAGAGGACTTCCGCAGGCGCCACACGGGTGGTGGTGCTGCCAACAAAACTACTGAGGGGTATGGAGCTGCAGGAGGCAGCAGAGGAAGAGGGGGAGGGAGAGGCCGAGGCCGTGGGAGAGGCTTTGGCAGAGGGAGAGGCCGAGGTGACTACAACGAGGGGCATGGGAGCTCTGGTGGCAGGGGGAGCACCCGAATGGAGGGTGCATGCTGGTACTGCAAGAAGGCTGGACACCCGTGGTTCAAGTATTTCAGCCGACCTGATGGATGGGCACCTCCAGGCATGAAGCCGCCAAGTGGTGAACGTGCACGAGGTGGCGCTGTGCAAGGTTCAGGTGCACAAGGTGATGGTGCACACGGTAAAGCCGACCCTGGGATGTTCCTCATGGTTGAGGATGTGAAAGGGAGTGAGGGTGATGTGGGCTCAGTTGGGAAGGTTGTGATGCACCCTCTCACTCACTGGGTGATAGATTCAGGTTGCACAAGTCACATGACCCCACGGGCAGATTTGCTTGACGAGGTAAAGCCCCCTAGAAAGATTAAGTTTGTGGCTGCCGCATCATGCGCTTCGCTCCCTGTGATTGTTGTTGGGAATGCCAAGGTAATGGGAGCCAATGGGGGGCTTGTGGGGCTGGGGAATGTGCTGTTGGTTGAAGGTTTGTCCGCTAACCTTCTTTCTGAGCGCCGGCTGCAGAAGAGCAAGGCCAAAGTGACCTTCGGCCCAAACAGCTGCCGTGCAAAGTTTGGGAAGCTGTTGTTGTGGGATCTGGAGGAGAAGAACAGCTGCATCAAGGATGTGTGGCAGCTGCCCATCATCCCTTGGAATGGGAAACCACCAGCAACGGCAGCGGCTGCAGCAATGGCTAAAGCAACTGCAGGAGGAGAGGAGACTGTGCCAACTGATGGGGTCCTGGATGCAGTCAAGAAGGTGCAGCAGACACAGCAGCCACACGGTGAGGTGCTTGCTGGTGTGGATGCGACAGCTGCATGGGCAAAGGCTTCATCAGGGAGTGGTGAGGCTGATTGGGAGACGTGGCACGAGAGGCTGTGTCATGTGAATTTTCCTATGCCGCAGAAGTTGTGAAGGATGGGAGCTTGAAGGGGTTGGAGGTGAAAGGGGCAGTGAAGGAGATTGGGAGCTGCCCTATATGCCTTGAAACTAAATTCACCAAGTTTCCCTTCAGCAGCAGTACAGGACCTGCCAAGGCCCCGCTCGCGCTTGTGCACATGGATGTGGTGGGCCCTATGAGGGCCCCTTCTCTCTCGGGCAGCCGCTACTTCTTAACCATTGTGCATGACCACACACGCGCGGTGTGGGTGTACCCTCTCAAGACTAAGGGGGAAGTGGCAGCGGCTGTTCTTAAGGAGTGGATGCCGAGAGCTCAAAGGGAGAGCGGACACAAGGTGAAGGTGATCCGCACTGACAACGGGGGAGAATTCATTGGCGCTGATTTTGACGCGGTGCTGAAGAAGAAGGGGATCCAGCATCAGCTCACGGTGCCCTACAACCCTCAGCAGAACGGCGTGGCTGAGCGCTTCAACCGAACCCTGCAGGAAGGTGCTCGTACTCTCCTTGGGCGTGCAGGGCTGCCGGATACGTTTTGGGTGACTGCACTGCGGCAGGTCGCCCTTGTGAAGAACAGGGTATTGGCGACTGTGGGGGACAAGCAATGGGTCCCCTACACCAAGTGGTATGGGAGTGCACCAGCAGTCAACATGCTGAGAGCCTACGGCTGCATGGTGGTGTTTCATGTGCCTAAGGAGAAGAGGGGAAAGTTGGAGGCTTCTGGGAGATGGGGAGTACACTTGGGGCTTGCTAAGGATCACAAGGGCTGGTTGATATGGGACTTCACCAGCCAGCAGCTGACTGTGTCAAGGGATGTGAAGTTCCTTGAGTCCTTGTACTACAAGGAGTGGAAGCAGCAGCAGCAGAAGCTTCCTACTACACCGCTGATCATTGAGGATGATGAGGTGCAGCGGCCTTCGAGGCAGGTACAGGTCTATGTCTCAAAGGAGGAGATCTCTGGGGTGACTGAGGATGGGGGAGAACCTGAGGTGGAGGAGCAGCAGCAGCAAGATGCTCCACCACGTACCCAACGTCCGCCAGATCGTCCTAGGAGGGATGTGCGCCCTCATAACAGGCTGACCTATCCTAGCTTTGGAAAGCCAAAGGTGGTACGGGCTGGGAGTGTGGCTGAGCAGTGTGATGAGGATGAGATAGCACACTGCTACTGGGCAGCCGTCCCTGAGCCCAAGACGCTAGCTGAGGCCTTGAGTGGGCCCGATGCTGAGAAGTGGAAGCAGAGTGTGAAGGAGGAGTATGACTCTCTGCTGGAGAATGAAACGTGGGAGCTGTGTGAGCTGCCTCCTAGGAAGAAGGCCATTTCTTCCAAGCTGATCTTCAGGCATAAGTACGGACCTGATGGGGAGCTCACCCGCTACAAGTCAAGGCATGTGGCTAAGGGGGCTTCAGCAGACAAAGGGGATGAACTTTGACGAGATCTTTGCTCCTGTGGGGAAAGGGACTACACTAAGGGTGATGTTGGGAACAGCTGCAAACCGTGGATGGAGGATCAAGCAGATGGACATCACAAGTGCTTTCCTCATAGGGATCATCCTAGAGGAGCTGTACATGCTGCAGCCTCAGGGGTTGGATGATGGGAGCGGCAGGGTGTGCAGGCTCAAGAAGGCCATCTATGGCCTGAAGCAGGCTCCTCGCGCATGGTACCACAAGCTGGAGGAGACACTGCTGGCTGGGGGTTTCAAGAAGAGCGAGTGTGATCACAGCTTGTTCCTGCTGCAAGAGAAGGAGCAGTTCCTCATGCTCCTGATGTATGTGGATGACATCCTTCTCTTCTCTGAGTCGTCTGCAATGATTGAGCGTGTGGAGGAGATGCTGGAGATGCAGTTCAAGTGCTCGAAGATGGGAGATGTCAAGTATTACCTTGGGATGCATGTGGAGAGAGACCTTGACAAGGGAGTGTTGAGGTTGCACCAGAGGAAGTACTGTGAGGGGCTGGCTGAGAAGTATGGGCTGCAAGATGGAAAGCCAGTCACCCCACTACCTTCAGGTTTCACTGTGGAGCCCTGTGCTGATGAGGAGGTGGTGGGTGGAAGTGACAGGAAATTGTTTCATTCCATGGTTGGGGCACTCAACTATGTGGCTAACCACACGCGGCCTGACATTGCCTTTTCTACATCCAGGCTTGCCAGTGTGGTCTCACACCCCAATCATGAGCAGCTAGAAGCGGCCAAGAGGGTGGTCCACTATGTGAGTGATACAGCATCTGTGGGTTTGGAGTACAGTGCTGTGAGGCAAAGGTAGCAACGGGGTGCTGCTGATTTGGGCAAGGGGGGGATGCTCTTGACTTGCTACACCGACGCTAGCTTCAACTCTGTGAAGGCGGATGGCACCAGCATTGGAGGCTATGTGTGTCTGTTTGGACGTGGTGCAGTGAGCCGGCGCAGCAAGAAGCAGAACGAGGTGGGGCTGTCCTCGTGAGAGACCGAGTACATGGCCCTTCATCATGGGGTGAAGGAGGTGGTGTGGCTGAGGCGTTTGTTGGAGGAGATTGGTGTTTGTCAGAGAGAGCCGACTATGATGTTCTGTGACAATGAGTCAGCTGTGAAGCTGGCCAAGAATGCATGTCTTCATGGGCTGACAAAGCATATCAGGCCCAAGTGGCACTGGGTGAGGAGGCTCCTGGACAAGGAAGTGCGGTTGTATCGTGAAGACCGAGCAGCAGGCGGCAAACATTCTCACCAAGCGCCTGGCTGAAAATGAGCATTGGAAGGAGATGAATCTTGCTGGAATGAGTGTGGATTGAGGGTGCATGCTTGAGCTATGGCATGTGGGATGATCGTAGGCAGCCAGAGGGGGATTTTGTTATGTGATGCTATCATTTGCATTCACGTCTGTCTGCCTCCCAACATATGTTCGTGCGTTGCATGCGTGGTGTGTGCAAGAATCTGTGTTTGGTGTGGTTTGGATTTTCTGAGTGTGTGTGTGTGTCTGTGTGTATGTGTGTGTGTGTGTGTGTGGGGGTGTGTGTGTGTGTGTGTGGGTGTGTGTGTATGCATTTGTGTGTGTGCGTGTGGGTGCGTGTGCGTGTGGGTGCGTGCGTGTGTGTGTGTGTGTGTGTGTGTGTGTGTGTGTGTGTGTGTATGTGTGTGTGTGTGTGTGTGTGTGTGAATGTTACTTGGCTTGCACATATATCTGAAGTGACTTCTCTGCTCAAGAGCTTTTCGACGAACCAAGAATCATCGCGATCGAAGCAAGAACAAGAAAGATATGATCGTTCGAAGTTTTTTTATTGTGATGCAGCGACTATGGGAATTTGCGGGTTGACTCAATATGGGGTACAGACTTTTGGCGGTTGGGAAATTCGTCACCATCACTGTAGATGATGCCAAGTGGTTGGGAGAAGCCAAACCAGGTTGGCAAGTGTGGCCAAGTTGGGTGAGGTGGATGGCATGAGTTGGGAAAGTGATAAATGTCAAAGTTGGGGTGATATAGAGGGGGGAATTGTGTAGTATGGGGTTTCCTTGGTTGGGGAATCCCTTGGGACCTTCCCTCTTGTCCTCCTCATCCCCTCCTACCTCGTTTAATTGCTACTCTAACTTTCTTGTGTCAACTTGTGAGTAAATTGTGATTGAGTTAAGTTTCTATGGCAGCATACGCCCTAGTGCGCTGAAATTCATAACTCAAGCTATACTCCATATTTTGATAATATTTGAATTGGGACAGATAGCCACGGTCAAGGGCTAAAACATACTTGAGTTTGAGAGAATTCTAACAGTGCGTGTTTGGTCGACGACGTTTCTTGTGACGACGCCATTTCTGTCCAGAATTATAGTTGACGATTTTGAGATATTTCGTCCCCTAATCTTCTAAGACTTAGTCTCTAACAAGGTCATCAGGTAAATGATGCAGCCCACAAGCTCTGGATACAGGCCACTCGGCTCTACGGACTCGTCTGAAGTGTCAGAAACTAGACGAAGGAATGATTGCATTGAGAAGAAAGTTGGTACAAGTACTAACCCTAGTTGGGTTGTACCCCTTATGGGCTACCCCACTACAGCCTACACAATATAAATATTATAAGAGTTTGACACACCCCCATAGGCAAAGTGGGAGAGAACAGGAGGTCACAAGACCAGTCAAGAAAAAAGCAAAGCAAGCTCAAGGTGGATCACAAAGTCACCACACACTCTGAGCACAAGCAAATGGCCACAAGGCCAGTTCACATGCAGAATTATATGAACGAGAACAAACAGTACAGTGATCATAACCTAGCAGGGGTAAGCATGCAGGTATATGTATATAGATTACAGTACAAACAAAGTCACGCAGTGAGCAAGTGAGGCAAAGTAGGCACAACGCCTAGAACAGTACAGAACCGCTGATGATTACCAGGCTGAAGTGCCTTGGTGAATATACCAGCACTGTTGGCCCGAGTGGCCACATATGCAAGACGATGCTGACCACGCTGCTCCAAATCTCGAGCAAGGAAGTAACGCAGAGCGATGTGCTTCGTCCTGTTCTCCAGTCTCTACTTCTGGCACAAGGCAATCATGGCCTTGTTGTCTACGTACAGAACTGGAGGAGAACGAGGCCACTTTCCCAAGTCGCTCAGAAGGTAGGTGAGCCAGGGTAACTCCTGTGCAGCCATGGCCCCTGCGTAGATCTCAGCCTCACAACTGGAGCTGAGAACATAAGATGAGCTGGTAGACCGCCAAGAAACAGAGTCGGAGCCAAGGCTGAAAGAGTAACCCTGTGACGACTGCTGCGTAGCCAAGTCGTCAACCCAAGACGCGTCTGCATGTCCAGTGAGGACAACTGGACCCCGTCCTCCAAGTACGACCCCCATGCCTAATGTACTGCACAAGTAGCGCAACACCCTCTTAGCGGCCTCCCAGTGCTCTCGTCAGCGTCTCCCGGGCGCAACGTAGCGTGCCAGGATGCTAAGAGGGTGGGCAAGGTCAGGCCGAGTGCAGGTCATCAGGTACATGAGGCAGCCTACAAGCTCTGGATATGGGCCACTTGGCTCTACGGACTCGTCCGAAGGTGGAGCTGAGAGCGAGTAACCAGTAGGCAGAGGAGTCGACTGTGGCGAGGAGTATGTGAAGCCGAAGCGCTGAAGGACCTGGTGCACCATGTGTGACTGAGTTCGGGTGATGGTGCGTCGTGCTCTGTCCCGGGTGATATGAAAGCCAAGATAGCTGCGCAGCTCACCCAGGTCAGTGCAGGTGTGTCTCTTCTGCAGCTCCGACTTCACAAGGGCCAGTGCCTCAGTGTCAACAGTGGCAAAAACCAAGTCGTCAACGTACACGAGGGCGTAGAACGGCGGCATCGAAGTGTCGGTGCGCAGAAACAACAACGGGTCAGCAGTCGAAGGAGCAAACCCAAGAGCCGCAAGCGTCGTCCTCTGTGTGTCGTGCCACCCGCGAGGCGCCTGGCGGAGACCGTAGACTGGCCGCCGGAGGCTCCACTGGGTACCTGCAGGAAACGACCCAGTGAAGCCAGGTGGGCGGCGCAACCAGATCTCCTCATGCAGGCTGCCATGAAAGAAAGCTGTGCTGAAGTCAAGAGAGTGAAGCTCGTAGTCACGCTGAGCGGCAACGTGCAGCAGCACCCAAAGAGTGGTCATCTTCGGGGTAGGGGAGAAGGTCTGGAAGAAGTGAACTCCCTTTCGCTGACTAAAGCCTCATGCAACGTAACGAGCCTTGAAGACAGGCGGAGAACCCGGCGGCCGCTTCACCCTGAAAATCCACATGCCATCGACTATGTTCACCCCAGGAGTGGGAACAGCGTCGACGTAGGTGCCTGTGGACTTCCAGGATGCCATCTCTGCGTCCATGGCTGTATGCCACAAAAAGGATTAGGGACCCGTAATCGCCTCTGCGTAAGAGCGCAGGGTCGGGATGTCTGGTGCATCCAGGTCTCCCTCAGGTGCAACTAGCATGGCTAAGAGATCAGGTACAGCAGCTGCAAGACACTCAAAGTCCTCCTGCCTGTCCTCAAGGACGTCCGAGCTAAGAGCACACTCACCCCCGACGGACGGAGGACAGTCAGACTTAGACTCAGCAACAAGACTAGCGGTGTAGTCGAGACGACATGCGTCAGCAAAGTCAACAAGCTCAGCAACTAGGGCAGACGCATTAGCGGACTCAAACGAAGGTTCAGTGACAACAGTGGCTAGAAGACGTGTGACAGTAGGACTGGCAGCACGAACTAAGTCAGACTCAGGGTCCGGACTGTCAGCAAGAGAGGACGCAGGAGGAGATGGCAGGGGAACTCGCAGTGGAACAGAGGAAGGACGGAGTGCCATAATGTGAGTGTCGGGGACAGTAGGAGGACGCAGACGAGGAACACGACGACCAGTGCGAACAGCGCGGACACGTGAGGCAGGACGAGACGCAGGCTCACGACGCTCTGTAAGTGTGTTTGTCTTCTCAGCGTAAGGAGAAGGAGCAGGTAGTGGGGAGTCTGGCTGTAACTGTGGCTGCGTCTGGTGAGGCGGTGGACTCAGTAAGGGAGAAGTAAGGCCAGTAGAAGACGGGAGACTAAGAACCTGGCGAAGGACCAAGCCAGGTGGCGGCAGAGACGACGGCGGCGGCGGAACAAAAAACGGTTGCCGCTGCACAGTGCCTCCAGCACCAGTACCGCCAGCTCCAGAACCCCCAGCGCAAGCACCTCCAGCTCCAGGGTCTCCAGCTCTAGCGCCTCCAGCTCCAGTGCCTCCAGCTCCAGCTCCTCCAGCTCCAGCACCTCCAGCACCAGCGCCTCCAGCTCTAGCGCCTCCAGCTCCAGTGCCTCTAGCTCCAGCTCCTCCAGCTCCAGCGCCTCCAGCGCCAGCGCCACCAGCTCCAGGGTCTCCAGCTTCAGTGCCTCCAGCTCCAAGGTCTCCAACTCCAGTGCCTCCAGCTCCAGCGCCTCCATCTCCAGCGCCTCCAGCTCTAGGGTCTCCAGCTCCAGCTCCTCTAGCTCCAGCGCCTCCAGGTCTAGCGCCTCCAGCTCCAGGGTCTCCAGCTTCAGTACCTCCAGCTCCAGGGTCTCTAGCTCCAGTGCATCCAGCTCCAGCGCCTCCAGCTCCAGTGCCTCCAGCTCCAGGGTCTCCAGCTCCTGCGCCTCCAACACCACCAGCTCCGGCAGCTCCAGTGCCTCTAGTACAAGCACCTCCAGGACCAGCAGCTCCAGCACCTCCGGTACCTCCAGCTCCAGCAGTAACTCTAGCACCTCCAGGACTAGTAGCTCGAGCACCTCCAGCTCCAGTGCCTCTAGCGGCAGGGCCTCCAGCTCCTGCAGTGCCACTCCTAAGCCGTGTGCGCCGAGCAAACCACTCGCGCAGCTGTCGCGGTGAGAGAGGCTCCCGCAGGCGAGACTGTCGTGGCGAAGTGCCAGCAGGATCTCCGACAGACGCAATACCCCTAGGCTCAGCACCCCCAGACTCCGCACCCTCAGAGTCAGCACCCCCAGGCTCCGCACCCTCAGTCTCAGCACCCCCAGGCTCCGCACCCTCAGGCTCAGCACCCCAAGACGCAGCACCCCTAGTAGCACCACCACAAGTAGCACCAGAGTCTACAGTGACCTCGACAGGCTCAACTAGGGGGAGTGGATCTACCTAAGACACACCTGAGGGAGCAGGACCCTGAGTGGGGAAGGGGTCTACCGGAGGGGGACCTGGAGCAAGGAAGAGCAGCAGGGGGGAGAGAGGGGCAGTGCGGTAGGGGAAGAGATAATAAAAGGGAACTGACTCGTCAAACGTGACGTCCTGAGAGGGAAGGACACGGCGCGAGGTGGGGTGGTAAAAGTGTCAGCTAGGCGCATCAAGGGGGAAGCCAAGGAAGACACAGTGAATGGCGCAGGAGGAGAGCTTGTTCGCAGAAGTATCGCGGACAAAGGCACAAGAGCCCCAGACCCGGAACACCGACGCATCGCCAACCTTCCCTGTCCAACGCAGTGTAGGTGAGGTCTCCGGCAAGGAGACACGGGGCCAGAGGTTGAGCTGATGCGCAGCGTACCGGACCGCAAACGGCCACAGAAAATGGGGAGCAGCCGCATGGATCATGGAGGTACGAGCGACCTCAATTACTAAGCCAATGCGGCGCTCAACAACCCTATTTTGCTGCAAGGAGGCCGGAAGCGTGAACGACTGGAGGATGCCCTCCCCACGACAAATGTCCCGTAAGAGGTCGGAGGAGAACTCACCACCTCTGTCAGAGTGCAGATGCAGGACAGGAAGGTCCTGGCGGAACCGCTCGCGGAGCTGGAGACGGACTGCGCGGATCCAAGGGATCAAGACATCAGGGACCTCACCCTTGCTGCGCAAGGGGAAGACCGTTGTGTAACACGTGTAGTCATCAACAACCAGCAAAAAGTAGCGCTCGCGGCCCTGTCCACTGACGCGGGCTGGGCCCCACACGTCCATGTGGAGAGTCTGCAGGGGAGCAGTCGTAGCGGGAAACGAGGAGGAGTGAGGAGCGGCGTGCTGCCGCCCCTCGACGCAAGGAAGGCAGGGCGGGGCAGGCGAGAGCGGGAGGGGAGGCAAAGACATGGGAAGACCAGAAACAAGGAGGCAAGAGTGCATGCCACGAAGGCGTGGCAAGGAGGGGTGACCAAGGCGCTGGTGCCAAAGGAGAGTTTGGTGCGACAGGAGGCTGTCAGAAAAATAAACGAGAACGAATGAACTATGAAAGAGTCGGGTACAAGTACCAACCCTAATTGGGTTGTACCCCTTATGGGCTACCCCACTATAGCCTACACAAATTAAGCAATATAACATTCTGACACACCCCCATAGGCAAAGTGGGGGAGAACAAGTGGTCACAAGACCAGTCAAGAGAGACAAAGCAAGCTCAGGGTGGATCACAAAGTCGCCACACACTCCAAGCACAAGCAAAGGGCCAGAAGGCCAGTTCACATGCAGTGTTATATAAAGAGCACAAACAGTACAGTGATCATAGCCTAGCAAGAGTAAGCATGCAGGTATATATATATAGATCACAGTACAAGCAAAGTCACGCAGTGAGCAAGTGAGGCAAAGTAGGCACAAGGCCTAAAACAGTAGAGAAGCGCTGATGATCACCAGGCGGAAGTGCCTTGGTGAATATATCAGCAGTGTTGGCCCTAGTGGCCACGTACTGGCCACGCTGCTGCAACTCTCGAGCAAGGAAGTATCGTAGAGCGATGTGCTTCGTTCTGTGCTCCAGTCTGTGCTCCTGACACAAGGCAATCGTGGCCTTGTTGTCTACGTACAGAATTGGAGTGGAACGAGGCTGCTCTCCCAAGTCGGTCAGCAGGTAGGTGAGCCAGCGTAGCTCTTGTGTAGCCATGGCCCCTGCGTAGATCTCAGCCTCACAATTGGAACTCAGAACCGAAGACGAGCGGGTAGACCGCCAGGAAACAGAGCCGGAACCGAGGCTGAAGGTGTAACCCTGTGACGATCGCTGCGTAGCTGAGTCGTCAACCCAAGAAGCGTCTGCGTGACCAGTGAGGAAAACTGGACCCCGTCCTCCAAGCACGAGCCCCATGCCCGACGTACGGCACAAGTAACGCAGTACCCTCTTCGCAGCGTCCCAGTGCACCTTTCGGTGCCTACCGGGAGCCACGTAGCAAGCGAGGAGGCTTAGAGGGTACGCGAGGTCAGGTCGTGTGCACGACATTAGGTACATGAGGCAACCCACAAGCTCTGGGTACGGACCACTCAGCTCTATGGACTCGTCCAAAGGTGGAGCTGAGTGCTAGTGGCCGGTAGACACAGGAGTGGGCTGTGGCGAGGAGAACTGGAAGCCGAAGCGCTGAAGGACCTGGTGCACCATGTGTGACTGAGTCAGGGTGATGGTGCGCCGTGCTCTGTCCCGGGTGATATGAAAGCCAAGATAGCTGCGCAGCTCACCCAGGTAAGTGCAGGTGTGTCTCTTCTCCAGCTCCGACTTCACTAGGGCCAGTGCCTCAGTGTCAGCAATGGCAAAAACCAAGTCGTCGACGTACACAAGGGCATAGAACGACAGCATGTCAATGCGCAGAAACAGCGACGGGTCAGCACTCGAAGGAGCAAACCCAAGAGCCGCAAGCGTCGTCCTCAGTGTGTCGTGCCACCCGCGATGCGCCTGGCGGAGACCGTAGACTGGCCGCCGGAGGCTCCACTGGGTACCTGCAGGAAACGACCTAGTGAAGCCAGGTGGGCGGTGCAACCAGATCTCCTCATGCAGGCTGCCATGTAAGAAAGCTGTGCTGAAGTCAAGAGAGTGAAGCTCGTAGTCACGCTGAGCCGCGACGTGCAGCAGCACCCGAAGAGTGGGCATCTTCGGGGTAGGGGAGAAGGTCTGGAAGAAGTGAACTCCCTTTCGCTGACTAAAGCCTCGAGCAACGTAACGCGCCTTGAAGGCAGGCGGAGAACCCGGCGGCTGCTTCACCCTAAAAATCCACATGCCATCGACAATGTTCGCCCCAGGTGGGGGAACCTCGTCGATGTAGGTGCCTGTGGACTTCCAGGATGCCATCTCGGCATCCATGGCTGCCTGCCACTGAGAGGAGTAAGGACCCGTAATCGCCTCTGCGTAAGAGCGCGGGGTCGGGATGTCTGGTGCATCCGGGTCTCCCTCAGGGGCAAGCAGCATTGAAGCGAAATGAGGTACAGCAGCTGCAAGACACTCAAAGACGTCCATGCCAAGAGCACACTCACCCCCGACGGACGGACGATTGGCAGACTCAGACTCAGCAGCAAGAGCAGTGGCGTAGTCTAGACGACAGGTAGCAGCAAATTCAACCAGCTCATCAACAAGGGCAGACGCAGCAGTGGACTCAAAAGAAGGTTCAGTGACAGCAGTGGCGAGGAGACGAGAGACAGTGGGACTGGCAGCACGGGCGAGGTCAGACTCAAGGTCAGGGACAGCACGAAGAGAGGACTCAGGAGGAGGCGGCAGAGGAATACGCAGTGAAACAGAGGAAGGACGAAGTGCCATAGCGTGTGTGCCGGGGACAGGAGAGGCATGCGGACGAGGAACGCGACGACCAGTGCAAACAGGCGAGGCAAGACGAGACGCAGGCTCACGACACTCCGTAAGACTGCTGACCTGTGTCACAATAGATTTATATCTATTTAGCATAATCTGCCTGTAGTATAGCTGTTGTGTAATTCCCTTGTATGGTGGTGCACCTCTTTCATCTTTGTTAGGTTGCTATATGTACTCGTGTGCTATAGTGAACCTCTAACCATTCTCAATTCTCCTTGGCACAAACTACTCGACACCCGTTTGGCCTAGGCTACTAAGCCTAGGCCCCTTAGTTAAACCCGTACTCTAGTTAACTTAGTATTGTAACATGGTATCGAGCTACTAAGATCCTACACCTAAGTCAATGGGCCCACCACCGTCTGTTGCTATGGCGCGCCCCGTTGATCGGGCCGTTGTGCAACCCGTTACGCGCATCGCTGGCCCCACCCGTCGCTCGCCCGTCGTCCCACCGGCTCGCTGTCCCGCTGCTGCTGCGCTAGCGACGACGACCTGCGCGAGGGCGCTCGTCGCGCCCTACCGTTACGGCCCCAATTCACCCGCGGACCCGCCAGCAAGAGAGCCAGCGGATCCGCGGACCCGTCAGCAAGCTAGCCAGCGGACCCGCCGACGGACCCGCCAGCACGCGCATCAGCAAGCCTGCCGACGGACCCGCCGACGAACCCGCCGACGGACCCGCCAGCGAGCTCGCCATCGGACCCGCGAGCCCGCCAGCAAGCGAGCCAGCCGACCCTCCAACGCGTGCGTCAGCAAACCCGCAGACGGACCCGCCGTCGGTTCCGCCAGCGCACGAGTCAGCCCGCCGACGAACCCGCCAGCATGCCTGTCGCCGACGCGCTACCCGCAACTGCATCCCGCCGCCCGCGCGATATCCGCTGCTGCAGCCCGTCGCCCGTCCCGTCGCACTGCCGCCCGTCGCCAGATCCCCGCCACCCGTACGCTCTCCGCTGCCCGTCGCCAGGTCCCCGCCCGCCCTCCCGTCGACTTCGCAACTGCTGTGAAGGGAATGGCGGGAGAAGCTACTGCTACGCCCTTGCACGCGCCAGATCGTCCGCGACCCGCACCCCACACCCCGCCCGTCGCCCGTACTCCACCCGCACCCCGCACCCCGCCCGCCGCCCGTACGCCATCCGCACCACGCACGACGTCCGTGCCCCCGTCCGCGAGACCCGTCCGCACCCCGTACCTGCACCCAAACCGCCGTTCTGCCCCAGATCCCGCCCCCCCCCACCGACAACTGCCGCCCCACCCCCATCTCCGGCTCCGTTTCCAGCGGGAAGGGGAGGAGGTGTGGCCCGAAGGGGACGGCTGGGGGAGGGGGAGTGGCGGGGTTGGCGGCTCATGTAAGGGGGAGGTTGAGGGGGTGGGTGATCCATCTGCAGCTACTGCCGCCACACCTCCCCCTCTCTCTCTCCGCCACTGCTGGATCAGGGGGTGTGGGTGGGTGAGTCCAGCTGCAGCACCAGCCACCCCCTCCTCCTCTTTCTCACTCCTGCATCTGCTGCTGTTGGGGGGGAGGTTGAGGGGGTGGGTGATTCAGCTGCAGCACCTACCGCCACTACACCTCCACCTCTCTTTCTCCGTCAATGCTGCTGTGGGGGGAAAGGTTCAGGGGGTGTGGGTGGTGAGAGTTCATATGCAGCATCAGCCGCCTCCTCCTCTCATCCCCTGCCCCGTTCCTCCCGTATTGCCCGTACTTCCCCGTGCTTGCCCCGTGCCCGTGCCCGTGCTGTCTGCCCCGAGTTCCCCGTGCTTGCCCCGTGCCCATGCCCGTGCTGTCCGCTCGTGTTCCACGTGCCCGTGCTGTCCGTACCCGGTTGTGCCCCACCCGTTTCACCCATGCTGTCCGTACCCGGTTGTGCCCCACCCGTTTCACCCATGCGTCCCGTGCTTCCCGTGCTGCCCCCGTGCTCCTGTGCTGCCCCCGTGCTCCCGTGCTGCCCCCCGTGTTCCCGTGCTGCTCCCGTGCTGTCCCCGTGTTCCCGTGCTGTCCCCGTGTTCCCGTGCTGTCCCCGTGTTCCCGTGCTGTCCCCATGTTCCCGTGCTGCTCCCGTGCTGTCCCCGTGTTCCCGTGCTGTCCCCGTGTTCCCGTGCTGCCCCCGTGTTCCCATGCTGCCCCCGTGCTGCCCCGTTCTGCCTGTGTCGTGCCCGTTTCCGTGCCGTGTTGCCCCATTCAGCCCTTGTCCTGCCCCGTTCTGCCTGTGCTGCCCCGTTGTCCCCGTGTTGCCCCGTTCTGCCCGTGTTGCCCCGTTCAGCCCGTGTCCTGCCCCGCTCTGCCCGTGTTGCCCCGTTCTGCCCGTGTTGCCCCGTTCAGCCCGTGTCCTGCCCCGTTCAGCCCATGTCCTGCCCCGTTCAGCCCGTGTCCTGCCCCGCTCTGCCCGTGTTGCCCCGTTCAGCCCGTGTCCTGCCCCGTTCTGCCCGTGCTGCCCCGTTCTGCTCGTTTGTGCCCTACCCGTGCTGTCCGTACCCGTTCGTGCCCCACCCGTGCTGTCAGTTCTCGCTCGTGCCCCACCCGGTCTGTGCTGCCCGGTCTCGTACTGCCCGTCACCCCCGTACGGCCCGTCCCGTACAGCACCTAGTTGCTACCCGAACCCGCTACCCGTACCCGTGCTCCTCGCACACCGTGCACCAGCTGCGGGGCGTTCAACCGCAGCCAAGCACCTGTTCCACCGCGGTGGTTCAGATGCTGCTTGGTGGTTGCTGCTTGTCAGCTTCAGAGGGGGCCCCTTGCTGGTGTTCCCACGCCCTGTAATGGGGTTTTACAGGCGTACCCCTTCAAGGGGGGCTCTGCACATGGTTATGCACTTCAGGCAGATAGGGGGTGTGTCACAATAGATTTATATCTATTTAGCATAATCTGCCTATAGTATAGCTGTTGTGTAATTCCCTTGTATGGTGGTGCACCTCTTTCATCTTTGTTAGGTTGCTATATGTACTCGTGTGCTATAGTGAACCTCTAACCATTCTCAATTCTCCTTGGCACAAACTACTCGACACCCGTTTGGCCTAGGCTACTAAGCCTAGGCCCCTTAGTTAAACCCGTACTCTAGTTAACTTAGTATTGTAACAACCTGCTCAGTGTAAGGAGAAGGAGCAGGCAGTGGGGAGGCTGGCTGAAGCGGTGGCTGTGACTGGCCAGGCGGTGGACACAGTAAGGGAGGAGTAAGGCCAGGAGAAGATGGGACACCAAGAACCTGCTGATGCAGGGGAACGAAGTACGGTCGCGGACGCATAGTGCCTCCAGCACTAGTACCACCAGACACAGCACCCCCAGCTCCAGCACCTCCACATCTCCAGCTCCTCCAGCTCCAGCGCCTCCCGCGTTAGTGCCTCCAGCTCCAGCGCCAACATCTCCAGCTCCTCCAGCTACATCGCCACTAGCGCTAGTGCCTCAAGCTCCAGCGCCTCCAGCCCCAGTAGTTCCAGGCTCTGTAGGGTCTCCAGCTCCAGCGCCCCCAACACTACCAGTCCTGGCAGCTCCAGTACCTCTGGTACGAGCACCTCCAGGACCAGCAGCTGCAGCACCTCCGGTACCACCAGCTCCAGCAGTAACGCCAGCACCTCCAAGACGAGTAGCTCCAGCACCTCCAGCTCTAGTGTCTCCAGCGGCAGAGTCTGTCAAAATTAGCAGTAGAAAGTAAGAATGAAGAAAGGAGAGTTGCACTAGCAGCAGTTGGCATACATATAGGAAACCCTAATTAGGTTGTACTCGCTATAGAGTACCCCACTGCAGGCTAGACAATTATAACATTCTGACAGAGTCTCCAGCTCCGGCAGCTCCACTCCGAAGGCGTGTGCGTTGAGTAAACCACTCGCGCAGCTGCTGCGGGGAGAGAGGCTCCGGCCGGGGAGACAGTCGTGGCAAAGCACCCGCAAGACCTCCAGAAGAAGCAGTACCCCGAGGCTCAGCACCCCTAGACTCTGCATCCTCAGACTCAGCACCCCCATGCTCCACACCCTCAATCTCAGCACCCTCAGGCTCCACACCCGCAGGCTCAGCACCCCTAGGCTCCGCACCCCCAAGCTCAGCACCCTCAGATCCGGCACCCTCAGACTCAGCACCCCCAGGCTCCGCAACCCCAGAAGCATCACCCCTAGACACAGCACCTCGAGCAGCACCTGAGCCGACAGCTACCTCAACACGCACAGTACCAGGGAGAGGGTCTATCTGAGACACACCGGAGGGATCAGGACCCTGGGGGGGGAGGGAGTCTACCGGAGGGGGACCTGGAGCAAGGAAGAGCGGCGGTGGTGGGGGAGGGGCAGAGCGGTAGGGGAAGAGACGGTAAAAGGGAACTGACTCGTCAAACGTGACGTCCTGAGAGGGGAAGACACGGCGCAAGGTGGGGTGGTAAAACTGCCAGCCAGGCGCGTCAGGGGGAAAGCCAAGGAAGACGCAGGGAATAGCGCGGGCTGTGAGCTTGTCCGCGGACGTATCGCGAACAAAGGCACGAGAACCCCAGACCCGGAACACCAACGCATCGCCAACCTCCCCCGTCCAACGCAGTGTAGGCGATGTTATAGTCACAATAGGCTTGAATGTGCCTAAAACGAAAGATAGAGAGCACAGACGGATTTCTGCACAGCGGCTTCAAACGTTCATAGCGTTCTGCTCACAGCTGCAAATGACTTGATTCAAATTGGATCTGGAGCGTCTTCACGTCGTCTACAATTAGCAATTTAGATTGCACGATTTGATAAAGAATTGACGACACAGCGTCGGTTTGAACGAACGGTACTATGGCAGCCACTATAGTCTTAGAACACAAGATAGGAAGAGTTACGAGTTGGGAATGACTCCCAGCTCCTACAAACCCCAAGAGCCGAGGTACAGTGATGTGGAACAGTGCCACACTGTCCCCAACCACGAAGGGTCTCGAAACTACCCTTCACTAGGGCCTACACCAAGTGAAATGTTACACTACACAAAGTAATGTAACTATCTTCAATATCTTGAGGTGTACCCTTTTGGCAAGCTTCGAAATCACTTGAGGCTTGACACCAAGGCTCGGGCTCTTCATCACAAACTCATCCTTGAGTTCTTGATGGGTCTGCTGCACACACCTGCGACACGCCGAACGTTCGACACAGGACAAAATAGAAACCGCGCACGACAAAATAGAAACCGCGCGCGAGACACAAACGACCGCGTAACACGCGTCTAGCGATAACTCGCTATTGACTCGACACACACACTCGACATCATGACTCAACATTCACACACAATTATAAGCATGAAATATATATTATCCCATGCCCTCATACCATTCCATACACACACACATTCACGCACACGGACAACAAGCCGAGTACAAACCGTAGGGTTGCACCAACAAACTCCCCCTCGGATTGTTGGCCTTAGGATATGTTGCTCTCTCAGTTCAGAGCCATCCCAGCCAGCTTGCAACACTTCCAATGCTGCTGCTCCACCAGCCTCTTGGTCATCATGTCAGCCGGCTGCCCCGTGGTCTTCACGTAGCGCAACTCAACTTCACCCGCGGTTACCATGCTCCTCGTTAGGGCATTGCACAACCCTAGCCAGCTGCCCGGTAGCAAATGCGACGTCCGGTCGGGTGTTTACCGCCGCATACATGAGGCTGCCCACCAACGAGTGAAATCGGCGCCTCTCCTCTTCACCAACGCTCTCCTCCTCTGGTCCCTTCACACACTTGAACCCAGAGGGAAAGGGTGTAGCCACATGGCCTTCACTCTGCCCAAAGTTGGCAGCCAATGCCTCCAGGTACTTTCGTTGATGCACCCGCATGCACCGCTTCTCCACATCTCGTTCGATGTGGAGCCCAAGGTAGAAGCTCACGTCACCAAGGGCCTTGCACTTGAACTTGTCTTGAAGCTTCAGCATCACCTCCTTCACAAGGTCAGAAGAGGGTGAGAAAATGAGGATGTCATCCACATAAACCACCATGAAACTTCTCTGCTCCCCCTCGCCAAGCATGAACAAGGAGTGATCGGCCGTTGAGGGAGTGAAGCCGATCCCCTCCAACACTTCGCGCAGCTTCATGTACCATTGCCTAGGGGCCTGCTTCAGCCCATAGAGGGCCTTCTTCAGCTTCCACACTCTGCCACTACCATCATCAAACCCCTCTGGCTGCGCCATAAAAATCTCCTCCTCAAGGATGCCGTTAAGGAATGCCGTTACGATGTCCATTTGCTTTACTACCCATCCTTTGATGGCGGCTCCCGCGAATAGGGTTCGCAGCTTCGTCGGCTTCACCACAGGGGCAAACAGCTCCTTGAAGTCCACCTTCTTCTTCTGCTGGTACCCCTTGGCTACAAGCCTAGACTTGTAGCGCTCGATCTTGCCGTCGGCATCCGACTTGATTTTGAAGAGCCACTTGGACGTTATCGCCGTACGCCCCTCCGGTAGCTCCACCAATTCAAACGTGTCATTCTCCTCGATGCTCTTCAGCTCACTCTCCATGGCCTTCTTCCACTCCTCAGCATCACTACTCTCCAAAGCCTCCTTGAGAGTTGCTGGTTCTCCCGGCATCTCCACCGGAGAGAAGAACGCCAAGGCACACTCCTCGTAGTCACTCTCCTCGTCGTCTCCGACCATCATTGCCGCTCCGGCCAGGGCTGTCTTGCCCTGCTTTCCCGGCGCATCATAGGTCAGCCTATTAGGGGGTTGAACTCTCCTCTTCCCCCTTCCTTCCTCCTCAGCTGCAGGGACTTGAAGGCCTTGGCGTTGCTGCGGTGTGGCTCGAATCCGTGGAGCACTCGTAGTACGGGAAGGGAGTGACGGTGCACGCTCGCTCACTTGCTGCACCTCCTCCTCTTCTTCCTCTGCATCATTGGCCTCCTCTCCCCCATTCACAAGGGAGGATTGCCTTGTGGTTGTGCTGCCGCTGCTCAGCTCCAAAGGCAGCTCCACATGCTCCAAACCGGAACTCTTCACCTCCCCAAACCGCACGCCTATCTTCGCCTCATTCTCCGCCTTCCAATCCTTGTACATGAAGTTCTCCATGAACTTGCAGTCCCTGCTCACCAAGAACTTCTTGGTGAATGGGTCCCAAAGAAGCCATCCTTTGCTGTTTTGAGCCATGCCCAAGTGCACGGCCCACACCGCCTTGGCACCAAGCTTGTTGTGCCGAAGATGCTTAGGCACGAGCGCCATGCACATGCACCCGAACACCCGAAGCATATCCACCTTTGGCTTCCTTCCTAGCCACTCCACATAGGGCACCCATTTGTCTGCTCCCACATGAGTCAAGGCTCTGTTCTTGGCCACACACGCGCTCCGCACCGCATCAGGCCAGAAATAGTCGGGTAGCCCGGCTTCAATGAGCAACCCGCGTGCCGCCTCCGTGATTGTGCGGTTCGCTCGCTCGGCGATGCCGTTCATTGCAGGGGAGTATGGCATGGTGAGGGAGTGCCGAATACCATTCTTCTTCAGCCACAACCAAAACTCCTTGCTCAGGAACTCTCCCCCTCGATCGGTGCGGATTGACTTGACTAGACGGTCTTGTTGCCGCTCCACCATCGGGAACCAATCCGTCTTCAATGTTTCAGCCACGTCTCTTCTTGGCCAGCACGTACACCCAAGTCATGCGGGTGTAGACGTCGACAATGGTGAGAAAATACTCATCTCCAGCAGCTCCAAGCTTCAGGGGGCCCACCACGTCCATCACCACCTCATCAAGCGGTGCCTTTGCCGTTGCCTCCGAACTAGGGAACGGAAACCGGGTGAACTTGGCTTGAATGCACGTCGGGCAGCCAAGCACCTCATCGGGCTCCCCCTTCACACGTATGCCAGCAACCATCTCATTCTTCACTAGCTCCTGCAAGATGGGCAGGGCCACATGCCCCATGCGCCGATGCAAGGTGAGCCAATCACACTCCCCCGTAGCCGAAGTTGGATTGGAGAATGCCGCGCTCGCAATAGCGCCCCACATACTCTCTCCGTAGTCCTCCTCCGCTGCTGCCTCTGGGTTCTCCTCACCCTTTTGCTGCTCCTTGGTTGCTGCACCACTCTCCTTAGGTTCACTGAACTTGCTGGTCCCTCCAGGTTTGCTCTTCTTGAGCTCATTCTCCTTAGCGCGACCGTTCGCGCCATCGTCGCTACCGACCGCTCCATCCTTGGTGCTGATGCTTGCTGCCACTTGCCTCTCCTTAGGCATAGGGACCACTGGGATCTGCCACATCTCGTTGTAGACATCCCTGTCCTCATGAAGGTCCCAAAGAATTCGATCGCCAAGCCTTGCGGTGTAGGTCTTGGCTCCCTTCGAGTTCGTGTCCATGCCGGCCTTTGCCAACCGCCGCACGGAAATCAGGTTTGCAGCAAGGCTGGGCACCCAAAGCACGTTCTTGAGGCCCACCATCTTCCCATCAGCACCCTTGAACATGGCCTTGCCCATGCCTTTCACCTCTGCTCGCTGCCCCAAAGCCGATGTGACATGCTTCACCGGTGACGGCTCGAGTTCGGTGAGCAAGTCCGGGCGAGGTGTCATGCTATAGGTAGCGCCACTATCAATCACCCAATAGTCCAGGGGGTGTAGGGTCACCTTCCCCACAGCTGCTGGCTCCTCGAAGCCTTCATCCTTCTCTGGACCAGCCGGTACTTGCGTCGACACGAAGTAGAATAGACTCGGGTATCGATCGTCGCTCGGGTCCTTGTCGTTGTCTCCGCTCTTCATGTTTGCAGCTCCGCCACCGCGACCGCCACGGCCTCCACGGCCTCGTCCTCTCCCTCCTCCTGCTCCTCTACCCTCTTGGCCTTGAGCAGGGGTCCAACCATCAGGGAGTTTGTAGCAGTCGCGCCACATGTGTCCGCTCTTGTGGCAATAGTGACACTCGCCGTCGAATCGGCCGCGACCGCGTCCGTAGCTCTTGTCGTCGCTGCCGTAACCGCCACTCCTGCGGCCTCCGCCGAAGTTGCTGCCACCAAACCTTCCTCCCCCTCGTCCTCTGCCTCTTCCTCGACCATATCCACGGCTGATGCTCGCTGCCCCAGCGCCATCCGCACTCGCCAACTCACGGCGGCGGAAATCCTCTTGAAGGATAGCTCGCTTCACGTCTTCAAGCGAGAGGCGGGGCAAGTCGCGATTAAGGTTGATGATGAGCGAGGACCATGACTCTGGGAGTAAGGCCAGCAGCTTGGTCTTCTTTTGGAGCTCACTGTAGTTCAAATCAGCTCCCTGAAGCCGCGTCAACAAGTCGAAGAATTTCTGCACCCCTTCTTCAACCGCTTCGTTTTCTTCAATTCGTAGTGCCGCCATTTGCCGTTCCAACACCACCGCTACCGCCGCTGTTGCAGGAGCATGTACACCCTTGAGAGCAGCCCATGCCTTTGGTCCTTTCTCTGGTTCACGCTGGAATGGCTTGATGTGACGGATCTGACTGCTCCCCAACGCTTGCCCAAGTAAGAGATAGCCTTGTGCGCTCTTCCGCACCCACGGGCTCTTCTCCGGGTCGTTCTCGGGGCGCTTCTCCGTTCCTTCCATCACCTCCAGCAGGTCATAGTGGTCAAAGATGTTCTCCATCTTGAAGGACCATTCAGCAAAGTTGTCACCGTTGAACTTGTCAAGCCCAAACACCCTAGGCTCATCCCTAGGTGGGCCAAGACTTGGTTGCATGGGCGCCATGGCTGAATCACGGGGTTGGCCTTGAGCTTGAGCTTCTCCACTGCCACCAGCACCTCTGCCACCCCTTTCCTCAGGTCTAGACATTGTCGAAACTGCTCCAAGGGGCTCTGATACCACTTGTTATAGTCACAATAGGCTTGAATGTGCCTAAAACGAAAGATAGAGAGCACAGACGGATTTCTGCACAGCGGCTTCAAACGTTGATAGCGTTCTGCTCACAGCTGCAAATGACTTGATTCAAATTGGATCTGGAGCGTCTTCACGTCGTCTACAATTATCAATTTAGATTGCACGATTTGATAAAGAATTGACGACACAGCGTCGGTTTGAACGAACGGTACTATGGCAGCCACTATAGTCTTAGAACAAAAGATAGGAAGAGTTACGAGTTGGGAATGACTCCCAGCTCCTACAAACCCCAAGAGCCGAGGTACAGTGATGTGGAACAGTGCCACACTGTCCCCAACCACGAAGGGTCTCGAAACTACCCTTCACTAGGGCCTACACCAAGTGAAATGTTACACTACACAAAGTAATGTAACTATCTTCAATATCTTGAGGTGTACCCTTTTGGCAAGCTTCGAAATCACTTGAGGCTTGACACCAAGGCTCGGGCTCTTCATCACAAACTCATCCTTGAGTTCTTGATGGGTCTGCTGCACACACCTGCGACACGCCGAACGTTCGACACAGGACAAAATAGAAACCGCGCACGACAAAATAGAAACCGCGCGCGAGACACAAACGACCGCGTAACACGCGTCTAGCGATAACTCGCTATTGACTCGACACACACACTCGACATCATGACTCAACATTCACACACAATTATAAGCATGAAATATATATTATCCCATGCCCTCATACCATTCCATACACACACACATTCACGCACACGGACAACAAGCCGAGTACAAACCGTAGGGTTGCACCAACAGGCGAGGTCTCCGGTAAGGAGACACGGGGCCAGAGGTTGAGCTGATGCGCAGCGTACCGGACCGCAAACGGCCACAAAGAATGGGGAGCAGCCGCATGGATCATGGAGGTACGAGCGACCTCCATGACTAAGCCAATGCGGCGCTCAGCAATCCCATTTTGGTGAGGGGATTCCGGAAGCGTGAACGACTGGAGAATGCCCTCCCCACGACAAAAGTCCCGCAACAGGTCGGAGCTGAACTCACCACCTCTGTCAGAGTGCAGACGCAGGACAGGAAGGTACTGGCGGAAACGCTCGCGGAGCTGGAGATGGACTGCGCGTATCCAAGGGATCAAGACATCAGGGACCTGACCCTTGTTGCGCAAGGGAAGACTGTGGTGTAGCGCGTGTAGTCGTCAACAACCAGCAGAAAGTAGCGCTCGCGACCCTGTCCACTGACGCGGGCTGGGCCCCACACGTCCATGTGGAGAGTCTGCAGGAGAGCAGTCGTCGGGGGAAACGAGGAGGAGTGAGGAGCGGCGCGCGGCCGCCCCTCGACGCAAGGAAAGCAGGGCGGGGCAGGCAAGGGCGGGAGGGGAGGCAGAGACCTGGGAAGACCATAGACAAGGAGGCGGGAGTGCATGCCACGAAGGCGTGGCAGGGAGGGGTGACCAAGGCGGTGGTGCCACAAGAGAGTCTGGTGCGACAGGAGGCGCACGAGCAAGGGGGTGCTACCTGACCTGACGCGGACACCTGGGCAGATGCAGCTACCTAAGGAGGCTCAGTAGACAGTATGTACAGACTCGACCCAGGCCGACGAATGAACGTGGCGAGGTGGCGGCCCATCCGTGTACACGTGCAGATCGACACACGCTGACCCCTAGGAGTGGTGGTAGTGACCATCGCGTCCTGGAGGGCAGCGGTACTCAACAAGTTCGTAGAGTACGAGGGGAGGTGACGGCCTGACAGTGAGCCGGACGGAACCGCCGGACACGGAAGAACAGTGGAGGAACGGGCAAGGACTGGGCCCCCGGAGGGGTCAGCCAGTCTGGTTGGTACAGGTGCAGAGAGAGGAGTGAGGGTGGTGCTGTCGCGAAAGAAACATTGTGAAGCACCTGAGTCAAGCGTAAAGGTGTGCAAGGCCTCAGCAGGTGTAGTACCAGGGAGAGCAGACTCACTAGCACCTAGAGCAGCAACCTCTACACTAGGCGGCACACACAGGTAACAGTCACCCTCAGCACTAGTAGACAAAGCATACATAGCAGCAAGGATAGCATCATAGTCTATGTCAAAGATAGCAACTCCATACCTAAGTAGCTCTGCCCAGCGGGGGCGCTCGGCCTCGTGAGCAAACTCTGCTTGCCAAGCGTCGTCAAGGCGGGAGAAGCAGCGGTGCTGATTGTGAGGCTTCCCGCATGTCTGACCAGCACGCTCACCCGTGCGAATGACATACGGGCAGTTACCACTACCCCCAGACGCCCAACGCTAAGAAAACCACTCACGAAGCTGCTGGGGCGACGGGGTCTTGCTCCAACGCTGCTGCTGGTGCCTCTGGCCACCGCCAGAACCTCCACGCTTAGTAGCTCCAGCCCGACCACCACCACTCCCACTGCCGCCACTACCGCCACCCCCACCGCTGCTACCAAAGCCCCCACTCCCGCCACCACTCCCACTACCGTCACCACCTCCACTGCCTCCACCACCTCCACTGCTGCCCCCACCACCACCCCCGCTGCCACCGCCACCACCCCTGCCACCCTTGCCCTTGCTGCTGCGGCGCTTCCCACTAGCAGAAGCATTCCCGACATCCTCAGCACCAAGGACATCAACAACAGCAGCAGAGGCGTAGGAGGGGGCAAGGGGGGAGGGGGAACACCCCTCAAAGAAGGGCGTGCGAGGAGTGCCACGAGCAGCACCGACAGGGACCACACTAGTCTCAGCTGCAAGGAGGTGCTGCTCGAGTAGGTCAACAGTGAGGACTGTGGGGTCAAGTGCGAGAAAGTGGTCCCTGACAGAGCGAAGAGAGTCAGGGAGGTGGGTGACTATAAAGAAGAGAGTGATGAACATCGGGGGCTGGTTCCTGTCAAGGAATTCTGCTGGGAGGGCAGCGTGGTAGCGAGCGTCGCTAGTGCGAAGGTGGGTAACTGCGTCGCTAGTGCTAGGGCAGTAGAAGGCGGCCTAGAGCAGCAGTGGCAGGCGAGGAGTAACGGGCAACTACAGCGTCGTACAGTGCCTGTGCGGTCCTGTGCTGTACGAAGTGAGCGCATTCGGCTAACGGCAGTTGGTTGCGAATGGCTAAGCGAGCAGCAGCGTCACAAGTAAGCCACTGTGAGCGAGTCGCACTGTCAGCTGTGGCGAGAGGGGCGCGAGACGCGCCAGACGTGTGGTCAATCAACGAGACGCTGTCTCTAGAGTCGCTCAGTAGGTACAGCTGCAGGTCGTCGAGCCACGTGTCAAACTGGATCGGGCAGCCCTCATGATCAAACGCGAGAACGCGGAGAGAAGCCATAGCGGCGCAACATGCAGGGCGGGCAGGAGCCTGGCAGCGCAGGGAACAGGGCAGGCAGCAGCAAGGGGCGCCAAGCGGGTTGCAAGTGGCGGCGCGCAGGCTGCAAGAGGGGCGGCTCGG
This sequence comes from Closterium sp. Naga37s-1, assembly GCA_947471745.1. NCBI lineage: Eukaryota > Viridiplantae > Streptophyta > Zygnematophyceae > Desmidiales > Closteriaceae > Closterium > Closterium sp. Naga37s-1. Next base: position 77,677 of record CANJKZ010000607.1, read on the forward strand.
GGGCCTAGGGGCGGCCGGCGGGCCTAGGGGCGGCGGGCGGGTCGCAAGGGGCGGCGCGCGGGGCTGCAGGAGCTGCGAGAGGGCCGCAAGGGGCGGCTAGCAGGGCAGCAGGGACGGCAAGAGGGCCAGCAGGGGCGGCGCGCGGGGCTGCAAGGGCGGCTCGCGGGCTGTAGGGGCGAGGGGCGGGCCGCAAGGGGCGGCGCTCGGGGCCTAGGGTCGACGGGCGGGCCGGAAGGGGCGGCTCTCGGGGCCTGGGGTCGACGGGCAGGCCGCAAGGGGCGGCGCGCGGGGCAGCAGGGGCAACGGGCGGGCTGGGGCCTAGGGTCGACGGGCGGGCGGGGCCTAGAGCCGACGGGCGCGCGGGGCCTAGGGTCGACGGGCGCGCGGGGCAGCAGGGGCGACGGGCGGGCTGGGGCTTAGGGTCGACGGGCAGGCCGGGCCCAAGGTCGACGGGCGGGCGGGGCCTAGGGTCTGTTATAGTCACAATAGGCTTGAATGTGCCTAAAACGAAAGATAGAGTGCACGGTCGGATTTCTGCACAGCGGCTTCAAACGTTGATAGCGTTCTGGTCACAACTGCAAACGACTTGATTCAAATTGGATCTGGAGCTTCTCGACGTGGCCTACACTTGGCAATTTTGATTGCACGATTTCATTAAGAATTGACGACGCAACGTCGGTTTGAACTAACGGCATTATGGCAGCCACTATAGATTTAGAACACAAATTAGGAAGAGTTACGAGTTGGGAATGACTCCCAGCTCCTACAAACCCCAAGAGCCGAGGTACAGTGATGTGGAACAGTGCCACACTGTCCCCAACCACGAAGGGGCTCGAAACTACCCTCCACAAGGGCCTATACCAAGAGAAATGTTACGCTACACAAAGTAATGCAACTATTCTCACTATCTTAAAGTTTACCCTTTCGGAGAGCTTCGAAAATCACTTGAATCTTGAGACCAAGGCTCTGGTTCTTCAAGATAAATTCTTCCTTGAGTTCTTGGAAGTCTGCTGCGCACACCTGCGACACGCCGAACGTTCCACACACGACAAATTAGAAATCCGCACACGACACGCAAACGACGACGTGACACGCGACTAGCGATAACTCGCTATTGACTCGACACACACATTCAAAATCATGCCTCATCATTCACACACTATTGTAAGCATGAAATATATATTATTTCATGCCCTCATACCATTCCATGCACACACGCATGCACGCACACGGACAACAAGCTGAATGCATACCGTAGGGTTGCACCAACAAACTTCCCCTCGGATTGTTGGCCTTAGGAACTTGCTCTCTCAGTTCAGAGCCATCCCAGCCAGCTTGCAACACTTCCAATGCTGCTGCTCCACCAGCCTCTTGGTCATCATGTCAGCTGGCTGCCCCGTCGTCTTTACGTAGCGCAACTCAACTTCACACGCGGCCACCATGCTCCTCGTCCAATGCCACTTCACCCTCATGTGCTTCGTGAGGCCATGCAACACAGGGTTCTTAGCAAGAGCAATGGCACCCTGGCTGTCACAGTAGAGTGGGGTAGGTCCTTGCTGCTCCTCCCCCAATTCAGCCAACAAACGCCGCTGCCACACAATCTCTCGTACGGCACGGAAGAGTGCCATATACTCGGACTCCACTGAGCTCAATGCTTGATCCACCTGCTTCTTGCTCTCCCAAGCAGTTGGGCCTCCACCAACACAGCAAATGAACCCTCCAACACTTGTCATGTCCTCTGGTTCCGATGCATAAGAAGCATCCGAGAATGCGGTGAGGAACAAACGACTGGGTTCAACACCATCCGCGCCCTTTTGGCGACTTTGTACCGCCGCCGAGTATTGCAGCCCAACCGTCGCTGTTTGGCCAAGAGACTTGGCCACCCTCATTCCAGCAGCTACCTGCTCCTCATTAGGGCATTGAACAACCCTAGCCAACTGTCCGGTAGCAAACGCGACGTCCGGTCGTGTGTTTACCACCGTGTACATGAGGCTGCCCACCAACGAGTGAAAACGGCGCCTCTCCTCTTCACCAACGCTCTCCTCCTCTGGTCCTTTCACACACTTGAGCCCAGAGGGAAAGGGTGTAGCCACATGGCCTTCACTCTCCCCAAAGTTGGCAGCCAATGCCTTCAGGTACTTTCGTTGATGCACCCGCATGCACCGCTTCTCCACATCGCGTTCAATGTGAAGCCCGAGGTAGAAGCTCACGTCACCAAGGGCCTTGCACTTGAACTTGTCTTGAAGCTTCAGCATCACCTCCTTCACAAGGTCAGAGGAGGGTGAGAAAATGAGGATGTCATCCACATAAACCACCATGAAACTCCTCTGCTCCCCCTCGCCAAGCATGAACAAGGAATGATCGGCGGATGAGGGAGTGAACCCGATCTCCTCCAAGACTTCACGAAGCTTCAAGTACCACTGCCTAGGGGCTTGCTTGAGCCCATAGAGCGCCTTCTTCAGCTTCCACACTATGCCACTACCATCATCAAACCCCTCTGGCTGCGCCATGAATATCTCTTCTTCGAGAATGCCGTTGAGGAACGCGGTTGTCACGTCCATTTGTTTCACCACCCATCCTTTGATGGCAGCACCCGCGAGTAGGGTTCTCAGCGTCGTCGGCTTCACCACAGGAGCAAACAACTCCTTATAGTCCACCTTCTCCTTCTGCTGGTACCCCTTGGCCACAAGCCTAGACTTGTAGCGCTCGATTTTGCCATCGGCGTTGGACTTGATCTTGAAGAGCCACTTGGACATAATCGCCTTATGCCCCTCCGGTAGCTCCACCAATTCCCACGTGCCGTTTTCCTCAATGCTCTTCAGCTCACTCTCCATTGCCTTCTTCCACTACTCGGCATCATTACTCTCCAAGGCCTCCTTGAGAATTGCTGGTTCCCCCGGCATCTCCACCGGAGAGAAGAACGTGAAGGCACACTCCTCGTAGTCACTCTCCTCGTCATCTCCAACCATAAGTGCCGCTCAGGCCAGAGCTGACTTGGCTGGCCTTCCCAATGCATCATAGGTCAGCCTATTAGGGGCTTGGATTCTCCTCTTGCGCCTTCCTTCCTCCTCAGCTGCAAGGACATGAAGGCCTTGGCGTTTGCTGTGGGATGACTCGGATCCGTGGAGCACTCGTAGTGCGAGAAGGAAGTGTCGGTGCACGCTCGCTCACTTGCTGCACCTCCTCCTCTTCTTCCTTGTCATCCTTGGCCTCCTCTCCCCCATTCACAAGGGAAGATTGCCTTGTGGTGGTGCTGCCGCTGCTCAGCTCCAAGGGCAGCTCCACATGCTCCAAACCGGAACTCTTCACGTCCCCCAACCGCACGCCTATCTTCGCCTCATTCTCCGCCTTCCAATCCTTGTACATCAGATTCTCCATGAATTTGCAGTCCCTGCTCACCAAGAATTTCTTGGTGAATGGGTCCCAAAGAAGCCACCCCTTGCTGTTTTGAGCCATGCCCAAGTGCACAGCCCATATCGCCTTGGCACCGAGCTTGTTGTGCCGAAGATGCTTAGGCACGAGCGCCATGCACATGCACCCGAACACCTGAAGCATATCCACCTTTCGCTTCCTTCCAATCCACTCCACATAGGGCACCCATTTGTCTGCTCCCACATGAGTCAAAGCTCTGTTCTTGGCCACACACGCACTCCGCACCGCATCAGGCCAGAAGTAGTCGGGTAGCCTGGCTTCAATGAGCAACCCGCGTGCCGTCTCCGTGATTGTGCGGTTCGCTCGCTCGGCGATGCCGTTCATTGGAGGGGAGTATGGCATGGTAAGGGAGTGCCTTATGCCATTCTTCTTCAGCCACAATCCGAAATTCTTGCTCAAGAACTCTCCCCCTCGATCGGTGCGGATTGACTTGACTAGCCGGTCTTGTTGCCGCTCCACCATCGGCAACCAATCGGTCTTCACCGTTTCAGCCACGTCGCTCTTCTTGGACAGCACGTACACCCAATTCATGCGAGTGTAGACGTCCACTATGGTGAGAAAGTACTCAGCTCCAGCAGCTCCAAGCTTCAGGGGGCCCACCACGTCCATCACCACCTCATCAAGTGGTGCCTTAGCCGTTGCCTCCGAACTTGAGAACGGGAAACGGGTGAACTTGGCTTGCATGCACGTCGGGCAGCCAAGTACCTCATCGGGCTCCCCCTTCACACGTATGCCAGCAACCATCTCATTCTTCACTAGCTGCTGCAAGATGGGCAGGGCTACATGCCCCATGCGCCGATGCAAGGTCAACCAATCACACTCCCCCGTAGCCGAAGTCGGATTGGAGAATGCCGCACTCGCAATAGTGCCCCACATGCTCTCTCCGTAGTCCTCCTCCGCTGCTGCCTTGGGGATCTCCTTACCCTTGTGCTGCTTCTGAGCTGCTGCACCACTCTCCTTGTGTTCACCGAGCTTGCTGGTCCCTCCAAGATTGAACTTCTTGGACTCAATCTCCATAACGCGACCGTTCGCGCCATCGCCGCTACCAACCGCTTCACCCTTGGTGCCAATGCTTGCTACCACTTCCCTCTCCTTAGGCATGGGGACCACAGGGATCTGCCACATCTCGTTGTAGACATCCCTATCCTCATGAAGGTCCCAAAGAATCCGCTCACCAAGCCTCGCGGTGTAGGTCTTAGCTCCCTTCGAGCTCGTGTCCATGCCGGCCTTTTGCAACCGCCGCACGGAAATCAGGTTCGCAGCAAGGTTGGGCACCCAAAGCACGTTCTTGAGGCCCACCATCTTCCCATCAGCACCATTGAACATGGCTTTGCCCATGCCTTTCACCTCTGCTCGCTGCCCCAAAGCCGATGTCACATGCTTCACTGGTGACGGCTCAAGTTCGGTGAGCAAGTCCGCACGAGGTGTCATGCTAAAGGTAGCGCCGCTATCGATCACCCAATAGTCCAGGGAGTGTAGGGTGACCTTCCCCACATCTGCTGGATCCTCGAAGCCTTCATCCTTCTCTGGACCAGCCGGTGCTTGCGTGGACACGAAGAAGAATTGACCCGGAAAGCGATCGTCCCTCGACTCGCTCTCGTTGCCGGCACTCTTCATACTTGCAGCACCACCTCCGCGACCGCCACGGCCTCCACGGCCTCTTCCTCTCCCTCCTCCTGCTCCTCTACCCTCTTGGCCTTGAGCAGGGGTCCATCCATCTCTCCCTCCTCCTGCTCCTCTACCCTCTTGGCCTTGAGCAGGGGTCCATCCATCAGGGAGCTTGAAGCAATCGCGCCACATATGTCCGCTCTCGTGACAATAGTGGCACTCGCCGTCGAATCGGCCGCGAACGCGTCCGTAGCTCTTGTTGTCGCTGCTGTATCCGCCACTCCCGCGGCCTCCATTGAATTTGTTGCTGCCAAATCTGCCTCCCCCTCGTCCTCTGCCCCTTCCACGGCCGATGCTTGCTGCCCCGGCGCCATCCGCACTCGCCAACTCACGGCGGCGGAAGTCCTCTTGAAGGATCGCTCGCTTCATGTCTTCAAGCGAGAGGCGGGGCAAGTCACGATTGAGGTTGATGATGAGCGAGGACCATGACTCTGGGAGTAAGGCCAGCAACTTGGTCTTCTTTTGGAGCTCACTACAGTTCAAATCAGCTCCCTCAAGCCGCGTCAATAAGTCGAAGAATTTCTGCACCCCTTCTTCAACCGCTTCGTTTTCTTCAATTCGTAGTGCCGCCATTTGCCGTTCCAACACCACCGCTACCGCCGCTGTTGCAGGAGCGTGTACACCCTTGAGAGCAGCCCATGCCTTTGGTCCCTTCTCTGGTTCACGCTGGAATGGCTTGATGTGTCGGATCTGGCTGCTCCCCAACGCTTGCCCAAGTAGGAGATAGCCTTGTGCGCTCTTCTGCACCCACGGGCTCTTCTCCGGGTCGTTCTCGGGGCGCTTCTTTGTTCCTTCCATCACCTCCAGCAGGTCATAGTGGTCAAATACATTCTCCATTCGGAATGACCATTCAGCGAAGTTGTCGCCATTGAACTTGTCAAGCCCAAACACCCTAGGCTCATCCCTAGGTGGGCCAAGACTTGGTTGCACGGGCGCCATGGCTGAATCACGGGGTTGGCCTTGACCTTGGGCTTCTCCACTGCCACTACCACCTCTGCCACCCCTTTCCTCAGGTCCACCCATTGTCGAAACTGCTCCAAGGGGCTCTGATACCACTTGTTATAGTCACAATAGGCTTGAATGTGTTTAAAACGAAAGATAGATTGCACAGCGGCTTCAAACGTTGATAGCGTTCTGGACACTACTGCAAACGACTTGATTCAAATTGGATCTGGAGCGTCTTGACGTGGCCTATACTTGGCAATTTTGATTGCACGATTTCATTAAGAATTGAGGACGCAACGTCGGTTTGAACGAATGGCACTATGGCAGCCACTATAGACTTAGAACACAAATTAGGAAGAGTTACGAGTTGGGAATGACTCCCAGCTCCTACAAACCCCAAGAGCCAAGGTACAGTGATGTGGAACAGTGCCACACTGTCCCCAACCTCGAAGGGTCTCGAAACTACCCTCCACAAGGGCCTACACCAAGAGAAATGTTACACTACACAAAGTAATGCAACTATTCTCACTATCTTAAAGTTTACCCTTTTGGAGAGCTTCGAAAATCACTTGAATCTTGAAACCAAGGCTTTGGTTTTTCAACATAAATTCTTCCTTGAGTTCTTGGAAGTCTGCTGCGCACACCTGCGACACGCCGAACGTTCCACACACGACAAAATAGAAATCCGCACACGACACGCAAACGACGACGTGACACGCGACTAGCGATAACTCGCTATTGACTCGACACACACATTCAAAATCATGCCTCGTCATTCACACACTATTGTAAGCATGAAATATATATTATTTCATGCCCTCATACCATTCCATGCACACACGCATGCACGCACATGGACAACAAGCCGAATGCAAACCGTAGGGTCGCACCAACAGGTCGACGGGCGCACGGGGCCTAGGGTCGACGGGCGGGCCGCAAGGGGCGGGCGTGCGAGGCCTAGGGTCGACGGGTGGGCCGCAAGGGGCGGGCGCGTGGGGCGGGCGCGTGGGGCTTAGGGTCGACGTGCGGCCCGCAAAAGAGCGGCGCGCGAGGCAGCAGGTGCGGCACGAGGGCTGCAGAGGGCGGCGCGTGAGCCAGTAGGGCGGCGCGCTAGTAGGGCAAGGCAGCTAGTTGGGCAGCTCTGTGGTGGGCCCTAAAAAATTCGGTCCTAGCGAAAGGCCTGCTCTGAAACCATGTTAGAAGAATGAACAAGAATGAATGAACTATGAAAGAGTTCGGTACAAGTACTTACCCTAATTGGGTTGTACCTCTTATGGGCTACCCCACTATAGCCTACACAAAGTAAGCAATATAACATTCTGACAGAGGCGACACGACCAGGGGGCTGCTACCGGACCTGGCGCGGACACCCGACCAGACGCAGCTACCTGAGGAGGCTTAGTAGTCAGTGTGTACAGACTCGACCCAGGCCGACGGGTGAACGTGGTCAGGTGACGGCCCGTCCGTGTACACGTGCAGGTCGACACACGCTGACCCCCAGGAGTGGTGGTAGTGACCATCGCATCCTGGAGGGCAGCGGTACTCACCAAGTTCGTAGAGAATGAGGGGAGGTGAAGACCTGAGAGTGAGCCGGACGGAACGACCGGACACGGGAGAACAGTGGAGGAACGTGCAAGAACTGGGCCCCCTGAGGGGTCAGCCAGTCTGATTGGAACAGGTGCAGGGAGTGGAGTGAGTGTGGTACTGTCGCGGAAGAAATAGCAGGAAGCACCTGAGTCAAGCGTGAAGGTGTGCAAGGCCTCAGAAGGCGCAGTACCAGGGAGAGCAGACTCACTAGCACCTAGAGCAGCAGCCTCTATACCTGGGTCGGGCGGCACACACAGGTAACAGTCACCCTCAGCACTAACAAACAAGGCATACATGGCAGCTAGGATAGCATCATAGTCAAGAGCAAAGATATCAACACCAGACCTAAGCAGCTCTAGCCAGCGGGGGCGCTCAGCCTCGTCGCCAAACTCTGCGCGCCAAGCGTCGTCAAGCCGGGAGAAGCAGCGGTGTTGTGTGTGAAACTTCCCGCATGTCTGACCAGCGCGGTCACCTGTGTGAATTACATACGGGCAGCGAACACTACCCCCAGATGCCCCGCGCTGAGCAAACCACTCACGAAGCTGCTGGGGCGTAGGGGTCTCGCTTGGACGCTGCTGCTGCTGCCTCTCGCCACCGCCAGAACCTCCCCTCTAAACAGCTCCTCCCCAACCGCCACCACTGTCGCCGCCACCACTCCCACTGCCGCCACCACCGCCACCACCACTCCCACTGCTGCCACCACCGCCGCCACCGAAGCCCCCACTCTCGCCACCACTCCCACCGCCACCTCCGCCACCTCAACCGCCTCCACTGCCTCCACCACCACCACCCCCGCTGCCACCTCCACCACTCTTGCCTCCCTTGCCCTTGTCGCTGCGGCGCTTCCCACTAAGAGCAGAAGCAGCCCCGACGTCCTCAGTACCAAGGATGTCAGCAGCAGCAGCAGAAGCGTAGGAGGGGGCAAGGGGGGAGGGGGAACACCCCTTAAAGAAGGGTGTGCGAGGAGTGCCACGAGCAGCACCTACAGCGACTATGCTAGTCTCAGCTGCAAGGAGGTGCTTCTCGAGCAGGTCGTCAGTGAGGTCTGTGGGGTCTAGTGCAAGAAATTGGTCCCTGAGTGCGCGAAGAGAGTCATGGAGGCGGGTGACTATGAAGTAGAGAGTGATGTACATCAGGGGCGGGTTCTTGTCTAGGAACTCGGCTGGGAGGGCAGCGCGGTAGCGAGTGTCGCTAGTGCGAAGGTGGGTGATGAGGACCTCGACTGTGGCAAAGGCTGACAGCTCGGGAAAAAGGTAGGGTAGTATAAGGCAGTCGAGAGCAGCAGTGGCAGGGGAAGAGTAACGAGCGACTACAGCGTCGTACAGGGCTTTAGCTGTCTTGTGCTGGCCAAAGTGAGTGCGTTCGGCTAACGGCAGGTGATTGCGAACGGCTAAGCTAGCAGCAGTGTCACAGGTAAGCCACTGTGAGCGAGTCGCACTGTTAGCTGTGTCGGGAGGGGCGAGAGATGCTCCAGACGTGTGGTCATAAGTACGGCGCACGACTCTCCACGTTGTAGCCCAGCATGTGGATGCTCATGAGTTCCGTCAGACGCGCGTCGCTGAGAGTCGTGCGCTGCCAGCTCTTGATGATGTTTTGGCGCGAAAAGCCACGTTCACACTCGACGGTGCTTATTGGCATGACGGCCAACGCCCGCCACATGGTCACAATGTTGGGGTAAATGCGTTGCCAGTTGCGAGTCTCGAGCATGTTGGTGAGCCCCTGGAAGAAGTCCTCGTCCTCGTGGTGGTTCTTCAGTTTGTGACAGAAAGTTTTCAGCTCCAGTTCGGCTGCCCGCAAATCGAAACCTGCCACATCAGTGGGCACGAATGTGCATGTATATCATGCGAAATTGGATTTGTGGCAACGACTAGAATAAACAATTGTAAAAATCAAACTTCGAATGTCTTTCGTAACACCTGGAAAAACAAATTTGCAGTGTCTTACATACCTCGCAGTTGGTTGTTGAACAGAACAGCGTTCTCCCCAAGCCAGCTGGCACATCGTCGCGCACGTGTTTCCTGGTTTGGTGGCCACTTCTCGACTTTGAACAGCTTCGTGCCGCCCAGCCGCCACAGATCTCACATGCGGTGCGTCAGATTGTACACGACCTCCTGGGAGAATGCCTTGCACAGCTTCACGCAATCTGCCACGGTGCCGCCGTACTTGTGCCCCAGGATGCGCACTGTCAAACTCAATTGTGTCAGCTGTGTCAGCTGGCAGCGCACGACTCTCAGCGACGCGCGTCTGACCGAACTCATGAGCATCCACATGATGGACTACAACGTGGAGTGGCCAGATGTCGTGGACATCTGGCGGAAGCAGAAAAAGCGTCGCCCTGCAAAATCACCTGCGCCATTCCGACCTGCAACCAACAGGGGGAAAGAAAAAGTTGAATCTGACTCAGAGAATGAACCTGAGGCTGCATGGAGCAAGTTACCTCGGAGGGGTGAGAGGTTTAGTCTGTGCTATGTACCTCTCAAAGCTAATATACATTGAATAATTCTATCTCGTTTCGTTACAACACCCTTCAATTAAACACCGTGGGAGCCCAGAACTACATTAACACAATATTTCATGAAACATCAGAGTTGACACCAAAACTACACTGACACATCAGTGTTTTTACTTCAAAAACTAAGTTTACTCCGACAAATCAGAGAAACGACACGAAACCACTCTGAATTTCAGAGTCTCGTGAAAAACCACCCTGGAAACCAGTGTGCTCGAAATCCAAAAAAAAATCCAGCACAGCATGCATTCACCTCATCATATCAGTGTTGTGAGCTGGCATACACTTCGTCAGACGATGTCAGCATCTCAGCTCACAACTCACATCTTAGATGTTCTGCAGCCCAACTGGACTCGCGCTGCAGACGCTACCAGGAAAGCACCCGAACATCCCAGCGCAAATCGGTCGTCGGAACCGATTTGCCGGTGTCGTCGAGAGGGGTCGTCGGAGCCGGGCCCGACGAGGCGGGCAACTGACGCGCGTGCGGGCCCGCCAGCCTGGCCCAGGGCCGGGCCGAGCGCACGACCGCCGCCCCGCAACCCCCCTGCGTGATTGAACAGCGCCCCACGTTACCGGGTGGGGGCGGCGAGCTGGCGAGCCCTCGCGCGAGGGAAAGTAACCCTCGCGCGAAGGCAGCCCTCCCGTGCCCGCTGCCCGTGACGTCCTAGTGACCCTCGCGACCTGCCCGGACGGGCAGGCGAGGGCCATGCGAAATTCGGGTGCTCCCCTCGGGAAGCTCGACGATTTTGCGACCCGTTGCGGTGACGCCGCGTGCTCGCACGCGGGTTCGCATCGGGTGCATGCGAAATTTCGAGCCCGGCGAAATCGGTTCGCTCGCATCGCGGCGCGGGGTTTTCGCGATCCGGGGCGAAGTCGACACGTGTCGGTCGAAACGACGCACCGCGCGTCCCCTCGCCGAGCGAAGCCGGGGGACGCGAAGTCGACGTGCTGGCTCGGCGGCGAAGGAGCGCTTGTGCATGCAGCCCGCCAAACCCTGCCGAGCTAGGCACCACGAACCCTGGGCGATGCCTCAACCGGCCTGTGGGGCACCGACTCCCTTTCCTTGGCGGAAGGAGGCATCGCTCCTCATTTTCGGCATCTCGTTTCACTTTCAACATTACTCCCACACTCTCGTCCCTTCTTAGCCTGCAGTCAATTCCCTTCAACACAATGGAGGCCGACCCGAAAGCCGGCGAAGCGGCGCCGACCGTGCAGGACTTCCCTCTGTATCTCGACCTCGGTAGTGGACTCACTGCCAAGCTCGAGGAACACGACTACGCCGTCCTCGTAGACCATAGGCTAGAGTTCAACGCCCGTTGCTTGGGATTCGGCATCAAGTGAGTCTGCGTATGTGGATGTCGGCGTCGACATCTTCTTACATTGCTGGTCGACGCAGCGTCGGTGTTAGGGTTGTCCCACGTCGGAGGCGGCGCTACGAGTTCACGTCGACGCCGACAGTAGGTCGGTGTCGGCACAGGCATTAGGCACGCATCGGTCGGCTCAATTGATTACAACGTCGCGAGGGTGGTGCACCGTCGTACGATTGCCATCCCCGTCGGTCGGCGGTTCCTAAACCGACGTATCCACCGTCGTGTCGTGCACATACTCACTCACTTCTTATTTCCATGTATGCGTGCAGGCACGCATGGACTCGCGCGGCGCCGGCCAACATGCGATTGTGGTCGATAGGACTCGGCCGGCTTCGGGCGGCGATGGGTCGGGCGGACCACACATGCTTTGCGACGGTTTTCGACGCCGACGTAGCGGTTATCCCCTTGACTTCGAGGTGAGCTGGTTAGAAGTCGTCACGATGTGTGTTGCATCCTATGTCGGTGCTCTGTTCTGAACGACGTCGTCGTGCCTTGCCTGTGCAGCATCGCACCGCTTCCAGGAGCACATTGCAGCATCGTTGTCATCGTGTACCCCGGCGACCTGTTGAAGGGTGGGGGGGAGAAGATCAGGATCTCGATCCGGCACTTTGACCCGCAGACCGTGAAGCAGTGGCACCGCGACGAGGCGATCCGCGTGCTGAAGTGAGCTCGATAGTGTAGTCGACGACGCATGCAATTTCGCCGCGCAGCGTAAACCATGCTTACCGACAATCTGTGCCATGTTGCTTCAGGTTTTTTCCGGGCGGCGGTCCTGGCCGAGCTTGGGTGCGATGGTCGGAAGTGGGAGTGGGCGAAGCCTTCCGATGAAGAGGTGGAGGACAGGCTCGCCGACTGCGATCAACCCGTTCGAGATGTGAGTTCCGAACGAATCAACCCTAAACCCTATAGTGTGTCATCCTTGCGCGATGCGATTGCCGAACGCGGTGCTCATCATTGCGCTCTGAACTGTTGTATGCAGAAAGTGCCCGACGCCGTCCGGGACGGGGACGCGGGCTCCGGCCTGCTAGCAATGAGCGCGTTGTGCTGGGTGGTGAGGAGGATGGATCTCCTGACCGGCGCCCTCTGTCGCAGTGTGACCAGCATGGACAAGGTCAACGTTTCGGGGTTGAAGGGGCTGCGGAATGGGATGATAACCTTCGTCAAGGAGCACGTCGCTCTCAAACAGTCGGGCCATGTCGGAGTTGCTGCCGACGCCTGTGACGACGACGGCGAGGAGGCCCCTTTGGCATCCACAGCAATAGGTGTCGCCTACACCGTCGATGATGCGCGTGGGACTTCGATCGGAGAGCCCAGAGGCGGCGTCGACAAGGAAGATGAGGAGGTGGGAAGGGCGGTGACTGGGACCGCGGAGAAGAACCAGGAGGATAACGAGGATCAGGAAGAGGACCATGAGGATCGTGAGGAGGAGGAGGAGGAGGAGGAGGAGGAGGACGAGGAGGACGAGGAGGACGAGGAGGAGGAGGAGGAGGAGGAGGAGGAGGAGGAGGAGGAGGAGGAGGAGGAGGAGGAGGAGGAGGCGGAGGAGGCGGAGAAGCAGCAAGAGGGGGAGCAGGAGGAAGAGGTCGAGTGGGAGTTGGAGGAAATGGAGGTGGAGTACGTAGAGGGAGCGGCGGAAACGGCTGGGAGGTCGGCAGATGTTGTGAACAAGGGAGGGGAAGATGCCGACGAGGAGAAAGTCGGCGTGGAGGAGGCTCACGGGGGGGGTGAGAAGGTCGTGGTCGGCGATGTGGATGGCGACGCGAAGGAAGTTATCGACCTCGAGGTCGTTGGAGAAGGGGATAACGCCGCGGCCACGAAGCCGACGGGCGTGGAAGCGCCTACCGAGACCACCGCAGGGAAGGCCGGGGGGGAGCGGTCTAGGGTGAAGAAGGCGGCGCGCGGTCATCCCGGTTCCTCCGCATCTGGTCGGCAGGCACCGCTGGACGTCGTCGAGCAGCTGCGACAGGAGAACATGCGATTGACGGCAGAAAATGCCCGTATGGAGAAGGCGCTCGAAGATGAAAGGGGTCGGGTGGACAGGTTTGTGTTGGGGATGCGGGGACTCCTCGACAAGCTCCAGTCGTTGGCCAACCAGGTCGCCGTCTCCGACCATAATGCGGCGAAACGGCTGCTAGATGCGACGTCGGCCGTGTCGACAACCATCACGGACAACATCACCAACCACATGGACGATCCGTGGAAGGCGATGAAGTCCTTCGCCGAAAAGGCGTCGACGTGGTTGGCGGAAATCGACGGTCCGGAGGGAAGTATGGCAGTTGAACGCGCAAAAGCGGTCGCCGCCTTGGGCAACCACGTGGAAGCGGTGGTGGACGATGCGAAGCTGGGTTTGGAGGACTTCATCTCGAAGCACCTAGCCGCCGCGCAGGCCAACATTGCCGCCGCGGTAACTCGCACCATCGCCGTGCCGCCGCCGCCCCCGCAGCAGCCCACGCCAGCCTTCCCGGACGAGCTCATGAAGTCGTTCAAGGCGGACGTGTTGAAGGCGGTGACGGAGGCCACCCAGCAGTCGTTTGTTGCGTCCGGGTTAAAGCTCATGACCGAGGTGATCGGCAATGTGGCGGCTGGTCGGCGTGCGTCGTCGCCGTCGGCCAATGACGCCGATCCCGCGCAACGAAGGGAGGCCGACAAGCAGGGCCGGAAAAGGGCGGGCGGCGGAGATGATGCAGGGAGCGTGAAGCGGAGCAAGGGAGCCGATGGAGGCCGCGGCGTCGGCGCGGTGGGTCCAGGCGGCTCGCGGACTCGAGGTCAGAGCGTGGTCGACCAGCTCAAGAAGAACGGGGCCAATGTGATAAGGTCGCACAGCAAGGGCGATGGAATCGGGAGTGCAGATGGGGGCCATGCCGACGAGGTTGCCGCACAAGACGGCGGGAAAGGCTTGAGCGACAAGGAGATCCCAACCGCTCAAACGGCGATAGATGGCGGCGCCAGAACCGTCAAGGGACCGTCTGTCGGGGTCGCGGGGACCACGTCGATTCCCCGAAAACCCCCTGCGACTAGCAGCGCGCCGGTCGGCCCGTCAGCCGCCAACAACGATGGGCCGGCCCTTGTGGCTACTCCAGCTGCAGTGGGCCCGTCTGCCGCCAAGGGCGACGCGAAGGATGCTGCGGCTAACCGCGACGGTCCGTCCGCCTCTAAGGTGCCCGCAGCGGCGAACGCGCTCAGGGAAATGCTCCACCGCATGGAGGCCCATCGCAAGGACGTGCAGTAGCCTCCCTTGGTCGATGCCGCCCCCGCCGAAGCAGCACGCCGCACGGTCACTCCGCAGGTCGCCGCCACAACGCCCAGTGCCCCACATACCGCGCCTCTGGTCGCCGCCCATCCAACTGCGGACCCAAAGTCCGCATTGCTTCGCGCTCGGTTAGGCGCACGTAGTGCGGCAGCGCCAGCACAGACTCGGCCGGAAGCCGGCTCAAGCGCGACGCCGACGTCGGTAAACGAGGCGGCGGAGAAGGGCGTGAGGGCAGCGCTAGCCACCGGCGGCGGAGCCGTTGACCATGCACAAGCGTCGATAGGCCACAACGACGCCGACATCGCTGCCATCCAGAACCTGTTGGAATCGGTAAAACGCCCCGGGCACCCCGCTGCTCTGGCCATCTCGGACACGGCGCATGTGGAGCCCTTGGCGAATCCCCCCGCTGGTTCAGCGGAGCCAAAGACGACCACTGATGCTGTCGGCGATGGAGAGTCGAAACGGAAGGGGAAGGCCGACACAGTGAAAGGGAGGGCGAGCTCTCAGAGGAAAACACGGGCGATGTCGGCCGAGACAGGGAGGGATAAGGCGAAGGAGAAGTCGGTGGAGAAAGGGAAGGAGAAGGCGGAGGAGAAGGAGAAGGAGAAGGAGAAGGAGAAGGCGGCGGAGAAGGAGAAGGAGAAGGCGGCGGAGAAGGAGAAGGAGAAGGAGAAGGCGGCGGAGAAGGAGAAGGAGATGGCGGCGGAGAAGGAGAAGGAGAAGGAGAAGGAGAAGGAGAAGGAGAAGGAGAAGGAGGAGAAGGAGAAGGAGAAGGGACGGAAGGGTCATGGCATCCGCCACGACAACTCGGGCGACGGTCTTGGGTGGGTGGGCGAGATTAAGGTGCTCGGCGCTAATCGATACATCGGCAAATCGCGCGAGAAGATGGAGCTGGCGTACTTGCACTCGATTGCGTACATCGTCTACGATGGCTACGTCAGCAAGGTCCTCATGGCCGAGCTCACCGGCTTGGAGGAAACCGAGTTGGAGAAGTGGAGGATGGTGTGGGAGGAGGTCAAGATTTTGCCGACAGGGATGTGGACGGTGATATGGGCACGGGGCGCGTACCTTCCAAAAACACGGTAAGTCGGATACCCTTTCGGCCGAGTGTTGATGACGATGTCGGAGTCACTAATGGTCGCTCGGTTTCATGTGATTGTGTGACAGGTTCGATGACATTCTCGGCCAGTATCGAGCGTACAAGAGCTCAGGCGATGCGCACCACGACGCGCTCTTGCCGACGATCTGGTTCCCCGTCGATGCCGTCACAAAGGAAGGCCAGGAGAAGTCGGGTGCTATGATGTCGGCCATGATAGGTCGCGTGTCCATGTGCGCTGCGTATGGGAAGGTCGCTGCTAGCGCGGCGAGGAAGGAGGGAGACACTGATGAGAAGACGGTGATTGCGGCACAGGCGTTATCGGCCTCCGCTTGCGCCGAGTGGTGCTTAGTCGAGAACGACGACGCCCAGGTGGTCGATGCTGTGGGCGAAGGGAAGGCGGCGGCGATGGTGGTCGGTGCGAGCGAGAAGACCGCCGGTGTCTTCAAGGAGGTCATGCAGGCGGTGCTGGAGGCCGAGATCGACCGGGAGCAACCCCTGGGGGAGGTTGCGCACAACGTCGCGCCGGCGCTGCAGAGTCTCGCTCTGCACCGGGTCTACCCGGGGGTGGATCATGAAGTCGAAGCCGACGTGATTGCTAGAGCGACAGTGGAGACATTGGCGTTCTGGGGAATGTGCCCCGTCGCCGGGCCGAAACTCGAAAAGATCGGCATCGCGGTGCCGTGTGACGCGCAGATGGAGTACGACATTGAACACAGGGGGAGGAAGGGGCAGAGAGGCAAGCAGGGCAAGGACAGCACGGGGAAGAAGGGGAAGAAGGGCAAGAAGGGCAAGGACAGCACGGCGGCGTAGTCGGCGCGCGGAGGGAGCGCGAGGTGGTTTGATTGCTAGTGTGTTTGTAACCATTTTAGTGTTTGTAACTTTTTGTTTGTGTTTGCTTATGTGGTAGCGCATGTAACTTTTTGGTAGTGCATGACATGTAGAACCCTCGTCGGAGATGTCGACCTGATCGCTACCCTCTGAATTGCACACTCAAATGCTACTCGGGGATGAATTTTTGTCGGCGTCTATGTCGGAGTCCGAAAATACGTCGGCGTCGTTGGATGTCTGTCGACATAGAGGGTTTGGCTGTCTGCAAGTATTTTCGGGGTGTTTGTTGGTCGGCGACCGACTGCAGTTACCATTGTTGGATCATCTATGTTCGCATGGGCATTGTTGTATGACCATCGTTTACCAACTTCATGAACAAAATAAGCATCATGGTTTGGTGCAATCGACCACAATTACAGCATCGCTCAAACTACGCGCACGCATATGCTCCGAAGGTACTCATGCCGCCTTCTTGCGCTTCGTCGGAGGACGCAGCACAGGTGCGGTCTGCCGCTCCATGTCCGCCACGGTCTTCGGCATCTGCTCCTCCCAGGTGTCTGGAAACAGGACGGCGACCCAAGCGGTCGGCTTCAAGTTGACCGCCACCAGCGCACAGGCGAGACGTAGCTTCGAGACCGACTTGGGGCCCAGCCCCTTGACGCCCATGCCGGGCTCCTTGGACTTCGTCGGTGCGGTTCCCGGTTTGAGCACCGTGAGGGCATCGCAGAAGGTCCCGATGCCCGGCGCCGCGATCTTGTTCAGGGCAGCCACGACGGCTTCGGTGTCGGAATCGCCGTCGATCGAGCGAAGAAGGCGCACCGCATCCATGGCCTTCAGCATGCGGCGCACCTTCATGTCGTGTGCACCCTGCGTCGCGCCTTTGAGGAGGGTGTGGCGGTCGACGAATCCCGGCTCGGCGACCCTATTGCAAAGACGGCGGGTGTCATCGGCGGTGGCGGAGTTCCAGAGGCGCCAAGCGTCCCTCACGGTCTTTGACTCCCGCCAAGGTTGCACCACGTTGAGCTCGTAACGAGCCTCGTCGAGCGTCTGTGGGGGTTTCTCGTACCGTTTCTTGTTTCTGGCCCCCGGACTGGCCGAATCCGCGGAGCCACTCTCGCTCGGCGTCTGCTCGTTCCCCGACGGCGGCGTCTCCGGCATCCTCCGTGCTTCTGACACACGGAGTGCCTCGGTGAGACGGGTTATCTCGGTGGTCAGCGTCGCGATGGTATCGTCGCGCTTCTCGAGTTCATCCTGAAGGTCGATCTTCTCGACCGCGGCGCGCTCCCTCTCGTACTTCAGCGTCTCCTTGAGGGACATGTTATGGTATTCGGTGTTCAAGCGAACGGAGATTTCCTGCAGCACAAGGCGGAAAGGCGAAAATTGTTTAGAATACACCCGTAACAGATAGGGTCCCGACGACGCCGACTTTAGCGACGGTTTACCTCTGCCTGAATGAGGGTTGGGTCCCGGCGTTTGTTGATCGTTTCGGTGTCGATCTTCTCGACCCTTTTCGCCCAGTGCTGAAAGAGGGCAATCCGGCAGAGCTTGGAACCTTGGACGTACGGGTGCCAAGGGGTGCGGACGAGCTTCACCGCGAGGTCCTCGGCGACGATGCGGCGCATCATCTGGAGGGTACGCCAGAAGTGCACGGCGGCTTTGTCGGCGTCGCTCCCTTCTTTGGCAGCTCGCGTTTCCGCCTGCACATCGGCAGGTGATGTGGGTTAGTAAGGCGATGGGCAGCCAACGAAGCAATGGCGACGTAAGGTCATTGTCGGCGTCTATTAACATACATCGCGCAGCAGAGCATCCACGCCGGGGAAGATGTGCTCGGCGATGATGTCCAAGAGTTTGTCGGAGGGCTCGACCCTGCTGCGACCCAAGAAGTAGTCTTGCTTGCAACCCGAGTAGCCGGCCTTCTTCATCACCACCCCAACGGGAATGGCTGTGATGTAAGCACGCGTCATCTTGTCGAGTGCCCAGTGACCCAGCTCGGCGATCTCGGCGCGAGGCGTCCCTTCAATGGCTAGCACCTGCGCACCTCCGGCGCGAGCGGCGTGCACGTTCCGCTTGCAGAACACCTTGTTGGTCGTCCACAACTGCCGCGTCCAACGTTGGTGGCTGGAGGCGGAGAGCTCTTTTTGCTCCTTGTCGTTGCGGGCGAAGAAGAGGTGCTTCTTGTACCAGCGCTCGCGTTCGGTGGTGTCAAGCGGCGGAAGGAAGTCGACGCCGTTGAACTGACCGATCTGGTCGAGGATGAAGTGCAACCATAGGCCGGTCTCGCCGACGGCGCACAACTCCGCTTCCAGGTGTCGCGCCGCGTAGCTCTGCTGAAGACGGGCATCCTTGGAAGTCTTCGAGTTCCGCGCGGCGATCACCATGACGACCGGCTGGTTCTCCGGGTTTATCGACGAGGTGCTAGCCAGTCGGTACAAGAAGATGTCGGGGAGCGTGATCTCGCGGATGCTGGCGCCTCGCAGGAGAGTGTGGTGGGAGAGTAGCGTGAGCGCCTTGGTGAGCAGAAATCTCCACAGCGTCTGCGAAGGAGCGGTTGCCCGCGGGTTCCACGCCGACGCCGCCCATGTCGGCAGCACCTTCATCATGATCTGGCAGAACTGTTCGGCGGTGTATGTATCGCCGATGGTGCCGCGACGCCGGTCGGCACAATTCCTGCCCACAAAGCCACCGAGTATATTGAGTTTGACGGCGTCGACTTCATAGTGACATGGACAGAGGTTGGCGGTGTCGACAAACTTACTTGACGTCCCTCTCGTTCTTGGTGCGGACCATGAACCGCACCTCCGATCTGACCACCGATATCTCCCGCATGATGCTCAGCTCCTTCTCCCGGTAGAGCGTCGCCTCCACTCTCGCCGCCATCTGGCATGCCTTTATGCGCCCGAGGAGCGTGTGCACCGTTGTACCTTGCACCGGCTGGGTTCGCGGGGCATTGTTCCCCTCCTCGATCGACTCGGCATCGAGCTGACACTCACGTATCATGAACTTCACATAGGCGCGCAGCCGGGTTTCGGTTACCCTAGGGCCGTGCAGCCAGATGTACTCTCGGGGGACCTCGGCCACTTTTTCCCAATTCTTCTTCTTGTTGTCCCGGATGTAGTGGCCGATCTCGTCGACGTGCCTAAGCCTGTGCTCCTGGGGAAGCTTGTCGCGTATTTGCGTCAGCATTTTCGCCGCCCACCTCTTGTAATGGTAGATGAACGAGGCGTACAGCCTCAGCGTGCTATTCTTCTCCAAGGTTTGCAGGTGGCGTAGTGCGTCTATGACCAGCACGTCGATGCTTGCGTAAACCATGTCGTCCTCGACGAAGTCTGCTGCTCTCCACTGTTCGCGTGGCACCGCCATGTTCTGCTCGTCCTCGTCCTCGTCCTGTTCTAGCATGTCATCTATGTATTCAAGTTCCCGCCGGAGGCGTTCTTCCAAGGTGCGCGGATTCGTGCTACGCGGAGGACGCTCGTCGTATTCGTCGTCGCTCTCCTCCTCCTCCTCCTCCTCATCATCAACCTGGTTTCCTGAGCCGCCCGGTACCGACGAAGGTCCAGGCTGCCCATCTTGCGTCGATGTGGACTTACTAGCTGGCTTGGTAAACTCTCCTATCGGCGGTGGGGGAATGTCCTTGGTGAACTGCCCTTCTGGAATCTGTGTCAGTGCGTCAAGATCGTAGAGTAACTTGAGCGTCTCTTCGGGGGTAGAGGTGTCAATGTGGTCGGTTGGGGGACCAACGTCGGGCATGTCGACGTCTGCCATGAGGCCGCTCGTAGTTTGCTATACCGTCGACCGTGTTCGAGGTAAGGGATGGACCACCAGAGACGGTACTGAGTCGCGGGTGCGGTGTACACCCGATGAGTTGCTCAGGCGACTTCATCGGATTCTCTCTCAAGTGCTTCTAACTCAGCGGCGAGCTCGAGGCGTTCCAGCTGTGCTTTGATGTCGGCGTCTACAGAGTCGGCAGGGGGTGGGATGGGTTGCGGCTGTTGGGCTCTAGGCCGTGCTCTGGACATGCGTCGCCGACCTAGTTAGTTGTGATCGGTTACCTAAACACGCTACCGGTGCCGACGTGATCGATTGGTCGGCGCACGAGTAACCCACACTCGCGAAGATAGCTAGGGAGAGGAAAATTCAAAGTGGAAGAGGGAGCAGGAAGGAACGCAGGAACGCACAATGGAATGAGCACCAGCGCAAGGTCACGGAGGGGTATGGTCGTGAGCGACTCCCGATTTTGCCGCGCTTCACGCAACCCCCTATGCTTGTGCCGCTATGCATGTGTTCTCGTGCGGCGGCGCAGTGTCCGACGTGCCACGAGCCATGCATGGCTAATGGGTCGCCGCGCTGCACTGGGCACGTCCACGGTGGTGCGTGCGTGCGTTACGTGGCGTGGGCCCATCATTGGTGCCTCTACGCAGAAACGCCGACATGCCGACTTCCATTGCCTAAGGGCACGGAGTTATTGAAGAGCCGCGTGGCAAGCCCACCGTGAGCCCTCGTGGTCGACGCCGACTTTCGTGGTCCGGACAATCCCGTTGGATCCTTAGTCGACACCGACATGGCGAGCAGCTCGCGATGCCAGACAACTGTAACATTTTTTGACGGACAGATCTTCGCCGCGTGGATCGGCCACCGACAAATTTGGGCGCGCAGTGGAGTTCCCGCGCTGAAATCGCGGCTCGACGTGTCGTGCTGTGAATTTTTGTCCGCTGAGATGTCCTTCTCGGGTTTATCTCAGCGAAACCCGAGGTCGTCAGATCGTCGACAGTCCCGAGGTGTCAGGTCTGCCATTTCGCCCCAGTTTGCCACTCGGAGTCGTCGGGAGTTCGTCAATCCCGAGGAGGGTCGTTGTCCTATCGCAACCGCGAAATTGGGCGGCAGTTTTCGTCGGCTGAGGTATATCCTCCCACAGTCGTCGTAGCCCTGTGTGCTCCCCCCCAGTGCCACCCTCTCCAGGCAGCAACTGCTGTGACACTCTCGCTTGACACACTAATTACAGCACGAGCACTCCCCCCCTCCCACACTCTAACACGTGCCCCTGGTGCAACGAGCTTTCAAGCCATCCTGTGCCTGTCGATCGATAAGCCATCCCAACGGCGCAGTCAGGGAAGGAAACCACATGCAGCAGTCATCCAATTGTTCATAGAAGTTGTTGTTAAACAGAGAGAATCGACTCGTGTACCCAGCTGACACGCCCAGCTTCTTCCCTTGTCACGCGTCACACATCCCGGCTAGGCGGGGCCCTGTGCCCGCCGAAGAAGCTGCCAGGAAGGCACTTGCGGTCGAAGGGCCCTGGGAATACTTTTTTGCCTTGAGCCTCCTCCCACGATGTGAACTCCCTGAACTTGATGGGCGGCTTGCCGAATATGTGCAGGAATTGCAGGCGCGTCTTGCCGCTGTTCACGAGCTGGAAGAGAGGGGGAAGGGAAGCAATATGCATGATGAGATGCGATAGGCAAATGAGGGAGGCAGGAGTGGGGAAAGCGGGAAAGCGCCCTGGTGCGCCTGGTGAACAGTGTTGCGGGGAGTGATCAGGGTGAAATTGGCGAAAAGGGCTGCGAACGCTGCAACCTGTTCCATCCAACTAACACACACCTTGACTGATTCTGTAGAAAATGCCCTCGAACGGATGATTTTCTACCTGCCCAACGGTGCTCCCTTTCCAGGAATCTTCAATGTCCAGTTCTAGCCTGCTACAACCTGTTTCGTCTCGTTGCCGTACCTGGTGAACGGTGTTGTGCGGAATGATGACGGTTGAGTTCACGTGGAAGGGCGTGGAGGCGAAGGGTGCCGGCGACACTTGGTCGGTGCTGTTGGGGCGGAAGCGCAGCGCACCCTCCCCTTTCAGCACCACCACCACTGTGTCCTGCAGGGGGGGAAGGGGAGGGAGGAGGGGAAGGGCGGGCGTCTCAAGAAAGGTTGCAGGCGACACTTGGTCGGTGCTGTTGGGGTGGAAGCGCAGTGCACCCTCTCCCCTCAGCACCACCACCACCGTGTCCTGAAAAGGGGGAGGAGGGAGGAGGGAGAGGGGAGGGGGGAGGGGAGATACGGAGAACACCCTGACCGTGCTGCTGCTGTTGGGGCGGAAGTGCAGTGGGCCCCTCAGCCCCACCACCACCGTGTCCTGATGGGGAAGCGGAGGTGGGATTTTAAGGTGGAGAAGGGGAGAGAAGAGGCGGACATTCATTGGTGAACGAGTGACAGGCAGTGGAGGTGACAGAGCGACCTCCTCACCCAGCAGCAGCAGCAGCAGCAGCAGCAGCAGCAGCAGCAGCAGCACCATCACCACGGTGTGTTGCTCAGAATTCTCAAAGGCATGGCAGGGAGAGGGAGAGGGAGAGCAAAGCATGGGGTCTGGTCTGGTGTGGGTAACGAGGTGGCAGGAGAGGTGGACGGCAGGCATAGAGATTGGGGATACGGGCGAACAGAGGACGTTCAAGAGTGTAGACAGCAGCAGTTTGTGAGAGTGGTGGATCAAGCTGCACTCGTGCCGAATACTGCCTGCCTGCCTGCCACGCGTTGGTAAGCTGGAAACCTGTGTTTACCTGCACTGCAGGTAGTGGAGCGGAGCACGACCCAAACTCCAACGTCCTTGCTGCTGCTGCACTACCTGCTCTCCCCTGCCTGCCCCACGCTCCCTCCCTTTCCCCGCACCTGCTCCTGGCTGCACCCGCCATCCCCTCTCATACTCTCAACCCCTCTCATCCTTCATCCCCGCACCCCCGCACCCCCTCATCGCCCCACCCTTTCACCCCCTCATCCCCTCCCTTTTACCTGCTCCTGTGAGCGCACGTTGGTGGAGTAGCCCGGGGCGAAGGTCTGCAGCCACACCTCCACGCCCTTGTTGCCGTGATGCACCGCGCCTGATAATGTCACATGCACCAACCCCTCGAAACCAAAGTTCTCTGGTAGGAGCGCAGGAGGGGAGGAGGGGAGAAGGGAGGAGGGGAGGAGAGGCGAAGGGAGTGGGGAGGAGGGAAGAAGGGAGGAGGGGAGGAGGGGAGAAGGGAGGAGGGGAGGAGGGGAAAAGGGAGGAGGGGAGGAGGGGAGAAGGGAGGAGGGGAGGAGGGGAGAAGGGAGGAGGGGAGGAGGGGAAAAGGGAGGAGGGGAGGATGAGCCTTCCCTTATTTTTGCATCCACCATTGTTGAGCTTGTTAATGCTGTAGTTACCCCTTAATCAGCTTGCACATCTTTGCACTTACCCTGGCACAGATTATTAGAGCTCTGAGCTTACCCTGGTACGGAGGGTTGAAGCTCTAGAGTTTTCCTGTTGTGATGGCTAAAGGTTGGAACTTACCCTGGTGAAATGGCTACTGCTTCGAACTTACCCTGGTGAAATGGCGTGAAATGGCTACTGCCTCGAACTTACCCTGGTGAAATGGCAACTGCTTCGAACTTACCCTGGTGAAATGGCGTGAAATGGCTACTGCCTCGAACTTACCCTGGTGAAATGGCAACTGCTTCGAAATTACCCTGGTGAAATGGCTACTGCTTCGAACTTACCCTGGTGAAATGGCTACTGCTTCGAACTTACCTTGGTGAAATGGCTACTGCTTCGAACTTGCCCTGGTGAAATGGCTACTGCTTCGAACTTACCCTGGTGAAATGGCTACTGCTTCGAACTTACCCTGGTGAAATGGCGTGAAATGGCTGCTGCTTCGAACTTACCCTGGTGAAATGGCTACTGCTTCTAACTTACCCTGGTGAAATGATGTGAAATGGCTACTGCCTCGAACTTACCCTGGTGAAATGGCTACTGCTTCGAACTTACCCTGGTGAAATGACTACTGCTTCGAACTTACCCTGGTGAAATGGCTACTGCTTCGAACTTACCCTGGTGAAATGGCTACTGCTTCGAACTTACCCTGGTGAAATGGCTACTGCTTCGAACTTACCCTGGTGAAATGGCTACTGCCTCGAACTTACCCTGGTGAAATGGCTACTGCTTCGAACTTACCCTGGTGAAATGGCTACTGCTTCGAACTTACCCTGGTGAAATGGCTACTGCTTCGAACTTACCCTGGTGAAATGGCTACTGCTTCGAACTTACCCTGGTGAAATGGCTACTGCTTCGAACTTACCCTGGTGAAATGGCTACTGCCTCGAACTTACCCTGGTGAAATGGCTACTTCCTTGAACTTACCCTGGTACAGTTTGTTAATCTTCTGCACCACGGGTCGCTCCGTGAAGCACATGGGCTGCGCGCCCGCGCGCCGCGGAACAGATGCGAGCGCGAGCGCGACGACATACACCAGCGTGCGCGCGAGCGCGCGGGGTCTGTCGGCGCAATCTGACAGCCGCCGCTCCATTACTATCCAGCCGACTGGCTAATCAATCGGCCGGCTAACCGCGGGAATCTGGGCGGGTAGTACAGAAATCGGGGAATTCTCGGGATGGTCGGGGGAAGGAGAGCGCTAGCGCAATTATCGGGAAGGTCGGAGGAATGCAGGGCCGACGGGGACTGGTGCAGCCGCGAGGTGACAGCTGTCAGTATTGTCGGTATTGGCTTGGGATGGAACTGGGAACGGAATTCAAGTGTTTCAGAGGGAGGCAATGCGGTCCCTCCAATTTGCACCCAGATTTGCATTGTTGCGCTTGGATCATTCGCTTTCAGCGCACAAAGTCTGGAATCTTCGAATTCGTTTGGATTATTCACTAACTTTCACAAACGCTAATCACAGCTGAATTTATTTATTGAAAGCACACTTAATCATACTCTCCTCAAAGAGACCTCCCATTAATTGGTGCAGTTACTCAATTCTACTCCGATTCGTACTGTAGTCGGTGCAAAACCACCCCATTTCTAGCAGCTGCATTTCTTCCCCACCTACCAAGTCGTGGCTCCTGCGGACATAGTAGGATGTGGGTGCACGCGCAGGTGCCATTTGGGATGATGGGAGTGAGCACGAGCATGATAGCATGATGTCAAAGAACAAAAGATAGAAATTGTGGGAGAGAGAAGGTTGAGCAAAAATAGACAAGTGGGCAGAGAAGATGCATTACAATGTGCAAGCCCACCCCTTGGTGCTAGTAAGAGAATGAACGTTAGCAGAATGAAAACGTTCTCATTTACTAACCTGCCCAATGCCTGCAATGACGAAATCCGATCGATGTGCAAACGCAATAGAGTTAACAAAGCCGACCTGGAAGTAAGGGCCCAGGTAGAGTGAGGGGTGGAGGGTTGCAACAGAGCTTGAGCAAAAGCACAACAGTTGGACAATTAAGCACCCCAAGCAAGGCGCTGAATATCTAGAAGCCGCAAACAGCAGAGCATGGATTCAGATAAGTGTTAGTGGGAAAGAAAAACAGTGAGAAAGGCAAGGGAGGGGTGTGGTTTAGGGGAAGAGGGGAAGAAAAGGGGAAACGTGGGAAGGGTTGACGTGGGGAATGGGGGTGAGCGGTGGACGTGATCTGGTAATGCCAGTCCAGCCAGCCAATGCAACGCACCGTTGGCAGTGACCCCACGGGGCGCAGCCGGTTCGCTGACGTGTCGCAATGCCACAGCCTGAGAATGCCGTCGCCCGCCCCGCTGGCTGCCAGGTCAGAGCCGGGCGCCACGGCAACAGCCCCCACCCACGACTGCACTGCACTCGCTGCTGCCGCTGCTGCTGAGACAGACGGAGCAGCAGCAGCAGCAGCAGCAGCAGCAGCAGCAGCAGCAGCAGCAGCAGCAGCAGCAGCAGCAGCAGCGGCAGCGGAGGCAAACGGCGCAGCGTCAGGGGCTGCATCTGCTGGTTGTTGGGCAGCAACGCCGTTAGGCAGGCCATTTTGAGCGGCATCAGCAGCAGCAGACGTGGCAGGTGTACCAGCAGCAGCAGTGGTGGTGGTGCCATGCGCTGCCCGCACGACGTGCACGGGCTTCTTCTTCAGGGCGGACCAGAGAGACAGCGACCCATCATCACCACCCGTGATGAAGGAGGAGGGCGAGAGGAAGGCACACGAGTCCAGGCACGAGGGCGCCGGCGCTCGGAACACCAGCTGTGTCTCCTCGGGTACCTGCCGTGAGATGGATGGGGAGAGGGGGAGAAGGGGGGAGGAGGAGATGGGGGGGAGGGGGAGAAGCCAGTGATGAAGGTAAAGGGCAAGAGGAAGGCACACGAGTCCAGACAGGAGGGCGCCGGCGCTCAGAAAACCAGGTGAGTTTCTTCATGTACCTGTGGTGGGATTGGAGAGAGAGAGAGGAGGAGGAGGCAAAGGGGGAACAGCTGGTGTTGAAGGCGGAAGAGATGAAGGGGCATGAGTGAGTCCAGGCACGAGGGCGCCGGCGCTCGCAACACCAGCTGCGTCTCCTCGAGTACCTGCCGTGTGATGGGGGGACGGGGGAGAAGGGGATGGAAGAGGAGAAGGGGGGTAGGAAAAGGGTACAGTCAGGGATGAAAGCGGAGGGCGACAGGAAGGCGAGAGCATTCAGGCAGGACGGCAAACGCGCTCGGAACACCAGCTGTGTCTCCTCGGGTACCTGCCGTGGGATGGGGTTGGGAGAAGGAGGAAGCAGCCAGTGATGAGTGCAGAGCGGTACGGGAAGGTGCATGAGTGTAGGGACGAGAAAGCAGGTGCTTGCAAGGGTGCCCTGCACCTTACACAGCCTGCATCAGATAGCACCTGCCCCGGGCAAACCCACCCAGAGAAACCTTCCAGAGCCGGCTCTCGCCACGGACACGATCCTCTGCGGTGCAGCAGCTGCACATACCATGAGCGCCTGCAGCGGCACTATCTCCGCCTGGTGTGCACATACCCCCCACCCCTTCCTCACACACACGCACCTTCCAGAGCCGGCAGGTCCGATCTCTCGCCACGGACACGACCCTCTGTGGGTGCCTGAGCGCCTGTAGCGCCACTATCTCCGCCTGGTGGCCGAACAGCGAATCCATGTACGCCACGTCAGCGCAGCTCCACAGCTTGATGCTGCGGTCGGCGGACGCGGAGAAGAGGTCGAGCGATGCCGGCCGGAAGGCGAGCGACATGACCGCCCCCCTGTGGCCGGCAAAGGACTGGCGTGGGGCGGGAAGGGGGGTGGACGGGAGGGCGGAATAGGAAAGGGAATAAGGTAGGAAGGCGAGCGACATCACGTGACTGCCCCTCTCTGGCCGACAAAGGACTGTTCCCCTCTGCTCCGTGCGTTACGCAGGTGCACCACGCGGCAGCAGCCCCCCGCCGCTGAGCTCTCATGCGCCCCTAACCATAATCTGTAAACCCCACACGAACTTCCAAACCCCGAACCCTGACCCCTGCCCCTCACCTTGACGTGCGCGCGCGTGCGCGCGTCCCACAGGTGCACCATGCGGTCCAGCCCCCCCGCCGCCAGGTACCGCCCGTCGTCGCTCACACTCACGCTCAGCACGTGCCGGCTGCTCTTCCCCCCCTTCCCCTTCCCCTTATTCCCCCCTCCGCCTCCGCCTCCGCCTCCGCCACCCGCCCCCGCGCCCCCATCCGACCGGGAGTTGGGGTTTGAGTTTTCGGGCCAGGGGAACTTAAAGCTCGTTCCCGACTCGATGTCCCAGCCCACTATTAGTCCGTCTTTTGACACCGCGAAGCCCGTTCTGTCGTCCAATGAGAGCGCGACACCTGTCACCGACTGCTTGTGTCTGCGACCCACTGGCTGCCCTGGCGATGCTGACGTGGACGGGATAAATCGGGTCGCGATTCGCCGGATCACTCTGCCGCTCTCTTCTAGCGCGTCTTGCTTTAATCGGGCAGCTATTAATGCGTCCTGCTCCTCTTTTAAACCCTCGTCCCCTTCCTCCTCCCCCTCTTCGTCTCCATCCCCCTCCTCCGCCTCCTCCTCATCTTCACTCTCCCCTTCCCCGCTTCTATCCTCCGCCTCTTCCGCCTCTTCGTCCGCCTTCTCCCGCGCGGCCAGAGCCGCTGCCCGCTTCACTTCCGACAGGTACGACCGCGCAATGCGCAGGCGCTTCGCCTCCGCGCTCTCCGCCAAGCGCGCATCCCCCTCCTCCCCGTCCGACCCGATCTCCGCGTCCTCTTCCGCCGCCTCCTCCGCCCGCGCGAAAAACGACTCTTCCCGCTCCCCGTCGTCAATTAACTCGTTCCGCGCTCTTTTTCGCCCGGCTCCTCCTCCCTCCGCGCGACCCCTTCCGCCTCTGCCCCGCCCGCCACCGCCCCCTGCTCTCCCCCCACGTCCCCGCCCGCGGTCACCGCCGCGGGCACGATACATCCTGACTCCGCGATTCGCGGGGACGAATCGCAGCACTCTTTTGTTTCCGACGCGGACTCACGAATCGGGCAAAAAAATCCACTCCGTTTGGCCAAGGTCTGCCTGTAACGACACTAGCCCCGCGACGAACAGAGGCAGCAGTCGAACAGGATGACCAAGTCACAAGACTCGGCTTTGGGTCTTGGGGATGGAAGGAGGTGGTCTGGCGGGGTTCGTGGGTGTTGGGTTCGCTATTGCAAAAAACTCGGATCTCACCGAATAGCCACGCCAGTCTGATAATTTAAACATAAACAGCATCATTTTCAAATTCCTCATGTTTGGCCCATTGCTAGCGCTCCCATTTACTTGAGTTAAAAGAATAGTAAGTGTTCTAGAATGCGTAACCCCCTGAGAAGACAGCCCAAAACTTCCAATACGTACATTGAATGGGCACTCTATCTAACCATCCAAAAAGAACTGTATCCTAAAGCATGGAAATCTACCGTAGAAAACATGAATATACAGTCCAATGCAACGATGACAAGGGATAAAAAGGAAAGAAAATAAACACACACTGAAAAAAGAGCCGTTCTATACTAGTATCCCACCTCACATCTCATTCCTGTCACCGTACTAAAATCCAAACTAGTAGGTCCACTCACAGCTCAATGCCTTCCACCCCAACCCATTCAGCACCCCACGACGCAGTACAGGCCATTCTTGGAGGGCCAGTCGCATGCACGCGGGGCAGCAGCATAGTCAGGCACACGGGGAGACCACCACAGCAGTCCCACCAAAGAACCACATCACCTCAGCACCCCCCCACCCCCCCATCCATTACTTCCTGACTCCTCAGCACCCCCCCACCCCCCCATCCATTACTTCCTGACTCCTCAGCACCCCCCCACCCCCCCATCCATTACTTCCTGACTCCTCAGCACCCCCCCCCCCCCCCCCCCCCCCCATCCATTACTTCCTGACTCCTCAGCACCCCCCCCCCCCCCCCCCCCATCCATTACTTCCTGACTCCTCAGCACCCCCCCACCCCCCCATCCATTACTTCCTGACTCCTCAGCACCCCCCCCCCCCCCCCCCCCCCCATCCATTACTTCCTGACTCCTCAGCACCCCCCCACCCCCCCATCCATTACTTCCTGACTCCTCAGCACCCCCCCCCCCCCCCCCCCCCCATCCATTACTTCCTGACTCCTCAGCACCCCCCCCCCCCCCCCCATCCATTACTTCCTGACTCCTCAGCACCCCCCCCCCCCCCCCCCATCCATTACTTCCTGACTCCTCAGCACCCACCCCCCCCCCCCATCCATTACTTCCTGACTCCTCAGCACCCCACAACGCAGTACTGGCTGTTACCCGAGGGCCACGTGCAGGCGGGCGGGCCAGCAGCATAGTCGGGCACGCGGGGGACCACCACAGCAGTGCCACCAAAGAAGCACGTGCCAGGCTGGTGGTTGTGGCGGTAGAAGTACGCATTGAAGGCGTGAGACGCATGCTCCACCAGCGCGCCATCTCCCTGCCAGCACGCCCCTCCCGGCAGTATGGGAGAGCAGTCCACCCCGCCCGGCCCACACGCCCAGTCAAGCGCCCTCTGCACCGCCCCCATGTCTGCCGCACACCTGCTCCCCCCGCCCCTACCCCCTCCGCCCGGCGCCACCACACCTCGGGGAGGGTAATCCGGCTCGGGGGAGTACCCAGGGTATACCGGGTGAACGAGGCCCGGAGGGGGAGCGTACGGGTCAGGGATCTCCTGGCAGGCAGTGACGCAGAACTGGCCATTGGAGGATGGGAAGGTGCAGGTGGCCGGGCCGGCAGCGTAGTCGGGCACGCGGGGAACGACGACGGCGTTGCCTCCGAAGAAGCAGGAGCCGGGGCGGTGCGCGTGGATATGGAAGATGGAGTTGAAGGCCACTGAGGCGTGCAGGGCGAGGTTGCCAGGCTGGAAGCACGCGCCGCCAGGCTGGATGGAGGAGCAGTCGGCGCCGCCGGGCCCACACGCCCAGTTGAGTGCGTTGAGGAGTGAGCCTGGGGCCACCCCGCAGCGCAGGTGGTGAGCGGTGGTGGGGGGAGGGATTGTGGGAGGGGTGGTAGTGGGCGGGGGGGTGGTTGTGGGGGGAGGAGTGGTGGGAGGAGTGGTGGTGGGGGGAGGGGTGGTAGTGGGGGGAGGGGTGGTTGGAGGAGTGGTGGAGGGGGGAGGGGTGGTGGGGGGAGTGGTAGTGGGGGGAGGGGTGGTGGGAGGTGTGGTGGTAGGAGGAGGGGCGCTTGGAGGAGCGTTGGTGGGAGGAGGTGTGGTGGGTGGGAGGACCGGGGGGATCGGGACGCCATCATCGGCATCACCGTCAGCAGCAGCACCACTGGCACCACCATCATCGGCATCACCGTCAGCAGCAGCACCACCATCCTCAGCATCACCAACATCATCGGCATCACCATCAGCAGCTCCGCCACCACTGGCACCACCATCATCGGCATCACCATCATTTGCAGAACCATCTTCGGCATCACCATCATCATATGATGCATCCCCTGCTGCTGGGTCCGGAGGGCTCACTGCCCCTCCACTTCTGCCACCACTACCAGTGCTGCCGGTGCTACCGGTGCCACCACTGCTGCCACTGCCACCACTGCTACCGCTGCCGCCACCTGGAGTGGCAATCACCCCTCCACCAGAGCTGCTAGAACTCCCACCTCCGCTCCCAGACGCTCCCCCCGCACCCTGTCCCTGTGCCTGCCCCTGCCCTGTCGGTGCAACCAGGGTGCTGTGCTTCGCTGCCCTTGCCACTGGCACGGCCACCACACCTGTTCCCACGGCTTGGGCCGGCTTGGCTCGGACTGGCTTGGCCCGGGCCGTACCCGCATGCTGGTTTGCTGCCACGTGGGCAGGGGGACGGGGTTTGCCGTTGTGGTGGCCAGGTGTGGCATGGGCCGAACCGCCATGGTAGTTGCCCGGACGCTTCACCGGCTTGGCCTGGGAAGCCGGGCCTCGAGCCCCGGCTTGGCGCTTGACCGGCCTGGCTCGGGTAGCTCGGTTCGGAGGAACAGGCGTGGGACGTGCCACGGCACGTGGCGGACGGCGAGTGGCAGCAGTGCGAGGGACCATGGGCTTGAGTGCTGCGGTGCTGTCAGCAATGTCAGCAGTGTAGTAGTCGCCGCCAGTAGGGTAGAGTGAATCCTCTGCATCATTAGGTTCTGCACCATACGCGTCAGGAAAATATGAGTTGTCACCTCCACTGAACCCTAACCCCTGGTTACTCCCATAGTCGCCCTCCCATGTGCTGTTGTCGCTGCTGCCATCGTTGCCTGTACCATCATCCCAGCCTCCCTCCGAGCTGTCGTCCCAGCCTCCATCCGAACCATCGTCCCAGGCATCCTCCGAGCCTCCCCCCGAGCCTACATCCCAGCCTCCTCTGGAACCATCGTCCCAGACTCCACCCGAGCCGTCATCCGAGAGTGCATCCGAGCCGTCGTACCAATTCGAGCCCGAAAAATCTTCCCAACTTACATCCGAACCATCTTCCCAAACTCCATTCGACCCGTCATCCCGCTCTCCTTCCGAGCCTCCTTCCAAACCATCATACCAGCCTCCTTCCGAGCCACCGTCGGAGCTATATTCCGAGCCTCCCATCCTGCCGTTCTGCTCATCTATAGCGTCCAGCATTGGCCAGTCACCGCCCGCGCTCTCCTCACCTGATCCCGAGTCGGTGTATCCCGCCAAAATTCCTCCCGGGGGACCTCCCATCTCCTCGTTTTGCTCCGCTATAGAGTCCAGCATCGGATTACTGTACCGAACCACACTGTGCTGTCGAGGCGACCGTCGACCGTGGCGCCCATGATGCGGACGGCCGAGCAGCTGCATGCTGTCGTAGGCCGGACCGCCGCCGCCGCTGGAGGCTGCGCGAGGAACCTCCTCGAGAATCTCCACCTCGTCGCCGTCGCGGTCAGTCCCATCGAAAACTTTCATTGTCTGCCCCGTGCCGCGGTCAAACTCGAAAGTGCCACCGTCGCTGTCCGTCACTAGAAGCTCGCGCGGACGAAATCGATGCCCTCCGCCGAGCCTGGCCTGGTGCCCAGGCCTGCGAACGAGCTTCGGTGCGCGGCTCGTAATGAGCATCCTGGCTCGCGAATTCCGGGCTCGGCGAGTTTCTGGGCGCGGCAGCCGCCTGCGCGCGAAGCGGACGACTTGGATGGGCGGAGTGGTGGCGGAAGGGGGGGAAGGCGGAGGCGGAAGATCGGGGCTCGATTCCGCGCGGAGATGGTGCTGATGCACGAAGGTTGGGCGCAGCTGGTGGCTCGTGCGGTGCTGGCTGTTGTGCCTGCGCGGCGGGCGCGGCGGTATGGGCTCGCCGCGCGGCCCTGTCGCGTAGTACCGGCTCGGGAAGAACCTTCCGCGACCTGCGGTGGACTGGAGAGCGCATGCGACGAGCAATAGGATGACTGCGACGCGTGCGGACGCCATGATGACGACTAACCTAGCAGAGCAGTGCCCTAGTGAGATGTTCACTATCGGCGGTTGCGGGCCTTTCTTCGTCCCTTGTAAAAGTGCGAAAGCAATAAGCAGAGTTATGTGTTTTCTGTTCCGCGTACAATGCACAGGTGAGCTCTTTGGAAGAGGCTACCTCTAATGTCTTCGACGTTCGCTCTAAGTTACATGGATCCAGAAAGCCAAGCCTTGGGTTTTGAAGTGCGGGTGAAAGAGGGATGAGGGGAGGGAGGGAGAGAAGCAGGAGCAAGAAAGCCCACGCATTGCTGGCAGTCATTCGAGCCAATTTCGTCTCGCAGCGACTCCAGCACAGCAAATGTCAATTTCGCCCCTCCTTCTTTGGCATCTGCGAAACAGCGCATTTCGTTGTCGCCTGACCTTGCCTTGGTGGAATTCGCTGTGATACGTAACAAGAAGGTCATGGAGTCGCCAGCACCACCTCTGACTGTTCTCGACTTTCGCTGGACTCGGCAGGAATTGGGTTGGCGAAAAATCGGCCGCCACGTGTAAGTACATCCGCTTGTGCGACTGCCTGAGGAGTACAACCAGGTGCGCGCGACTTCGCAGGACTGACTGCGCCAGGCAATCCAGGGGAAGCTTGAAAAGGGAAATATGATGATTGACCGCAGCGACTGGGCTGGGCAATGCTGGGCTCGTCGTGGTGACGTGGAACAACAGGTCAACCGCTTCATATCCGCGATGTGAAATCCAGCGTTGAAAGGAAAAACCAGCCAGTTTCATTCTATATCATTTTACACTCTATGATATGACTTAATAACCATAGAAGAAACGTTTAGTAGTGCTGGTGTGTTTGTTTAAGAATCCCAATTGTGCTATATTAATTTTTCAAAAATAATAGAATAAATCACATGAAGATGCTACACATTTTTTGAAAGGTTACAGAAGGATGGAAGTGAGATACCGCTGGTTACATGATTTTACAGCCCACGTCAACGTTTCCACGTACAGCATCAGTGTGGAGCCACGTCGTCTCAATCCACGCACCATCCTTATGATCCTTCTATCGAGTACAGATTTCGCCAGCCCTGTTTCCCCACCACCTCCCCTTCTCGTTTGGATAAACCTCTGATCCTTGTTTCGTGCATGACTGCTCTAGAATCTCCACTCCTGGTTGCATGTGTTCTAGTGATCTGTCCTGAAGTTCTGCTGCAGCTGCATGGTTTGTCTGAAACCATCTGCTGCTGCTTTTCGAATATATTGAAGCAGCCTGATTTTTGTTGCACTTTCAGCAACCCTAGAAATCACAAATCTGTTCAGAGTACGTCTGACGTCCAGCGATCGCGCCCTCCCAGTCATGGCGTCAGCATTGACTCACATTGGAGGAACGCCTGTCGCCACCATTCGTCCAGAACCCACAGCCACTCTCAGAACTCCCGCGAGCCAGGCTTCGTCCGTAACATGGTTACCACCAGCCGGTATACGCCACTCCGTGTCCCGAGTTTCTGCTTTCGTCGGCCGGCGCGGGTCCAGCCACGGCTGGTCGCACGGAAACAACCGCTCGGCGCGCTTAGAGGTGACGGCGAGGGCGGGAGGCGCGCGGCCGCGGCCCGCTGGTGCGCGGCCGTCGCAACGGCCACCGATGAGACGGCAGCAGCAACAGACGGAGGATAAGGACGGACCGCTGATGAACAGTGATATCAGGTGAGAGACGGACCGCAGGTGAAACTGAAAGCAGGTGATTCGCACTGCAGATGAACACTAATATCGACGGACCGCAGGTGAACAGTAGATCAGATGAGACGGAGTGCAGGTGAATGGTGGACAGGTGAGTCGAATCGCATGCCGACAGCCGTGCTAGATAAGCAATAATAAGAAGGATCCCTGACGTTAGGTGAAACTTCCCAGGCTTGATTAGATTAGAAGGCAAGCCGTGAGCGACGGGGGGGGGGGGGGGTGGGGGGAGAGAGGGGGGGAGGTGGGGGGGGGGAAAGGGGGGCAATGCAGCCTCTGGAGCGCAATGCATCGTAGCCCGTGGATCGCCTGCCTCGGGGCTGTCGCGACGCGTCCCATCGGAGACCGTTTGGTTAGCATGGATTGTGGAAAGTTCGGTCCGATGCGTCTCAACGTAGGCTTTAGTTTGCGCAGCAGATTTGAGGCGGAGCGGATTAGGGCGGTCAGCTGTGCGTGCATTTCGCCGCACACGACGCGCGAGCTGTCGGCGAGAGAAGCTGCAGGCGTCTGAGCCGTGGCATGGCGCGCTATCTCGACGAGTCGCGAAGGTGTCTTTGAGGCGCCTCGGAACGCGAAGGTTGACTCGACGCGCTGTTTCGACGCGGCTCGTGCGTGTTGTTGAAGTGGTTTGTCGAACTATATCCGATTCAGAGTGTGAGGGGATTGGGTGCGGGGGGTTAATGCTCGGGTGTGGGGGGTCGCGCGAAGCATTGTGATCACGACGGGTGCGCGTGTGGGGGGTTCGTGTGGGTCGCGGTAAGAGAATCCCCTCCATTGCCGACAATGTTGAAATCACTTTTGAGAATCACGATGTTCTTCAAAGAGACTTCCCTCCTTTGCCGACGACGATCTCGCAGCGTTCGCTCTGCCGCAACGCGAACGACCTGGCCATCGCGAGTCGAGCCGAACCGACCTAACGGTCACCATGTTCGCACCGCGTTTTCATTTTAATGTGCGAAGCGATTGCGTGTGTGGAGTCTAGTCGAGTCGAGTCGGCTCACTAGTCGCCACATGCCAGTCACTAGTCGAGTCGATTCACCATGCACCATTCACCAGTAACCATGTAGCATCCACCATCCAACATCCACCATGCACCATCCACCATCCAACATCCACCCTGCACCATCCACCATCCACCATGCAACATGTATGTACGTACCCCGTATGCCAAACCAATCTGCACCCATCCATCCGTCCCTCCACGTGGCAGGGTGCCCACGCTGCGGCTGCTGGCAGAGGACCAGACTCTGGTGAGTGCAGCACCGCGTAGCTGCGCGGAGGGATTCTCGTTGGCGTCCTTTTGACCTCGATCAATGCATACTGGCTGCTTTTGACCTCGATCAATGCATACTGGCTGCTTTTGACCTCGATCAATGCATACTGGCTGCTTTTGACCTCGATCAATGCATACTTGCTGCTTTTGACCTCGATCAATGCATACTGGCTGCTTTTGACCTCGATCAATGCATACTGGCTGCTTTTGACCTCGATCAATGCATACTTGCTGCTTTATTCGCGTAGTGTAGGCGAGGGAATAAGAGCATTGAACAAGGAGTCCTCGGGTCATTCTCTCGCGCCGCGCCTCCCATTTCTTATTCCCACCGTCGCCCTTTTTTATTACCTGCCGCTGTGACTAACTGTAGCCAAGCCTGTAGCCGTGGCCGTTCCTCTCCCCTCCTGTTCTCGGCTGTCTCCCACTGTGCCTTTGACTCGCCCCTCCCTCTCTCCCTTTCCCTCTCAATCTGCCTGTGCCTGCCTGCCTTCCTGCCCGCCTGTGCGAGCGAGCACGTGAGCAGCTGGGGATAGTATCGAGAGAGGAGGCGCTCTCCAAGGCCCGAGAGTCGGGGCTCGACTTGGTGAGTCCGTGCTGAGGTGTGCTGAGTCAGCCGAGGCGAGTCCACCGAACGGCTAGGGATGCATTTATGGACGTGGTGGGGAGTGAGTGAGTGGATGTTGTTGTGGCGATGAGCTGATGGTTGTGACACGCTGTGAGCTCCCCTCGTAACACTGCTTTTGAGCTGACTCGAGTTGACTCAAAACCGGGTGTAATGAGTCTGCTTTTGAGTCGACTAAGAAGCAGTCCACCGGAAGGCTGGGGATGCAGATATGGACGTGGGGAGTGAGTGGGATGTTGTGGTGGCGTTGAGCTGATGGTTGTGACACGCTGTGTGTGAGCTGAGCTGCCCTCGTAACACTGCTGCTCACAGCGTCACATTCTGATGCTGCACCATCCGCTCATTGTTCCTGTGTTCACCTCCCTCCGCTGCCCTGCTCTGCCCTCCCTGGTTCTCCCCTGCCCTGCCCTGCCCTGCCCTGCCCTGCCCTGCCCTGCCCTGCCCTGCCCTGCCCTGCCCTGCCCTGCCCTGCCCTCCCCTTCCCCGCCCTGCCCTTCTCTACCGTGGCATGAGAGCAGGTGATGATAGCGGCGGACGCGAAGCCGCCAGTGGCGCGCATCATGGACTACAGCAAGTTCCGGTACGAGCAGCAGAAGAAGAAGCGCGAGCAGCAGAAGAAGGCTGCTGCCAGCCGCCAGGAGCTCAAGGAACTCAAGATGCGGTCAGCTCCCTCACTCGCTCCCTCACTCGCTCCCTCACTCGCTCCCTCACTCACTCCCGCACTCACTCCTGCACTCACTTTCTCACTTGCTCGCTCCCTCACTCGCTCACTCACTCGCTCACTCACTCACTCACTCTCTCACCCACCCACTCACTCCCTCACTCGATCGCCCCCTCACTCACTCCCTCTCTCGTGCCAACCAACCCTTCATCCCTGTTATATATTTCTTTGAATTTTCAAGAAAATGCTGCAGGAAACTCAAGATGCAGTGAGCTTCCTCATCCCTGCCCTTCATCCCACCTCCTCCACCTCCATCCATCCCATCACCCTTCTCTCTTCTCTTCTCCTTTCTCCACTGCCTCTTCTCTGTTCTCCCGCTTGTCCCTCTCCGTCGATTCTTGTGTTGGTTGGCGCCTTATTGTAATGTCAGATGTTGACCTCGGGATTGCGTTTTGACCTTTAGATTGCATGAACACTCAATAATTGGATGTTTTGACCTTCAGAACGCATATCGACATTCCATCTCTTCTCCCCAACACCTCCTCACAGCTTATCCCCCCGTAACCCTCCTTCTCTCCTTGCCCATTGCCCCTCCCTGCCTGGCCTTCCCTGCCCCGGCCACTCGTCTGGCAAGGCATGCATCCACTTGGTGTGAATTTTCTTACCTGTTGGGAGTGAGTGACTGTGAGATTGAGTCATTGTGAGGCATTCGTCCCTTGACTCCCCCCGCCCCCTTCTTTTGTCTCCCCTCCCCCACCCCTGATCCCCAGGTACAACATTGACACAGGGGATTACAACGTGCGCCTCAAGCAGGCTCTTAAATTCCTGCACGACGGTGATAAGGTGCGGTGCATGGTGGTGATGAGGGGTGATGCGTGGTGGCGATAAGGGGTGATGCGTGGTGGCGTGGTGATAAGGGGTGATGCATGGTGGTGATGAGGGGTGATGCGTGTTGGTGACAACGGGTGATGCGTGATGGTGGTAAGGGTTGATGCGTGGTGATGATAAGGTGCGATGCGTGGTGGTGATTAGGTGCGATGTATGCTGGTGATTAGGTGGCAAAAAGAGCTACGGAGAACCTTTTTCATCTGTTTCCCATATGTTTCCAATATGTTTCCCATATGTTTCCAATATGTTTCCCATATGTTTCCCATATGTTTCCAATATGTTTCCCATATGTTTCCAATATGTTTCCAATATGTTTCCCATATGTTTCCCATATGTTTCCAATATGTTTCCCATATGTTTCCAATATGTTTCCAATATGTTTCCAATATGTTTCCCATATGTTTCCCATATGTTTCCCATATGTTTCCCATATGTTTCCCATATGTTTCCCATCTGTTTCCCATATGTTTCCCATCTGTTTCCCATATGTTTCCCATCTGTTTCCCATATGTTTCCCATCTCCTCTCTCCCTCCTCCCCTCCCTTGCCATCTGCCCTTCCTCCTTTCCCCCCCTCTTCCCCCCTCGCCCCACTCCCCCCTTGGTTGTGTGTGATGGCAAGCTGACAGTGCAGATCCGAGGGCGTGAGATGGAGTGGTAAGGAGCAGGGAGTGAAGCCAACTTCCAGCATTCCTCTCCACTTCTGCCCTTCTTCCTTTCTCCTCCTCTCTCCCCCTCCCCTCTCCCTCCCCTCCCCCCTGGGTGTGTGGGAGGGCAGGTGAAGCTGACAGCGTAGTTCAGAGCGTGTGAGATGGGGTTCAAGGAGCTGGGGGTGAAGCCAAGTTCCAATATTCCTCTCCTTCCTCTCCACTCCCTCCTGTCTTCCTTTCCCCTTCCCTCTTGATTGTGGTGTCTCGCAGGTGAAGCTGACAGCGCAGTTCAGAGGGCGCGAGATGGAGTTCAAGGAGCTGGGAGTGAAGCTCTTTGAGAAGTTCCAACATGACGTCGCTGAGGTGAGCGGGCCACCTTCTCTGCTCACCCTCCTTTTGTGTGGTTCTGGCAATGGTTGTGTTGAGCCCAAAGGCACAACTTCACATATCGAGGATCTCTCCCCGCACACGCTGCTCTCCCCCCTCCACTTCCCCCACCTCCCCATTCCCTGTTTTTTAGCGCATGCAGCTGGCAATCGTGGAGTCGAAGGTGCATGTGTAGGGGTTGTCGATGCACATGGTGCTGGCACCCAACAAGGCCACACTCACCCCCCTCACCAAAATGCACGTGCCTCTCCTACTCATGTCTTCCCCAGCCCCCTTGCAGCTGGCGATTGGGGAGTCCAAGGTGCTTCTGGAGGGGTGGTCGACAATGCACATGGTGCTGGTGCGCAACAAGGCCGTTCTCACTCCCCTCTCACCCTCCACGCACATGCTTCTTGTCCTCTCCCCCTTGCGTCACCTTGCTCCCTCCCTGCAGCTGGCGATCGTGGAGTCCAAGGCGCATCTGGAGGGGCGGTCGATGCACATGGTGCTGGCTCCCAACAAGGCCGTGCTGCAGCGCATGGCTGCCGCCGAGGAGAAGAGCCGGAGGGCGGCGGAAAGGAGCAAGCGCGCCGAGACGCGTGGAGTGGTGTCTGGGAGCGAGAGTGACGGGGGGGAGAGTGCAGGGGAGAGTGATGGGGAGAGCAATGGGGAGAGCAATGGGGAGGAGGTGGTGGAGGTTGTGAAAGAGCCAAGTGGGCGGCAATAGGTCAAGTGGAAGGTTTGGGTGAAGAAAACGGGATGAAATGATGCGAGGAGCCATTTCTTGATGAAAGGTTTGCTAGCCAACATCTGCCACTTTGTTGAGGGCTTGCTAGCTAGTGGTGGTTTCTAATGCGGTATTATTTGTAAGTCTAAACAATTTCCCCTCCAAACAAATTTGTAAGTCTATACAATATTCCAGCTGTGCAACTTCCACTCGTCCAGGTTGGAAATATTGACGATGCGTCACGTGCCAACGTCAATGCTGGTTACCCCATTTCCTGCTAACCGTCAGTTGTCGCAGCAGAGCCAAGCGCAAATGGTGACCAGAGTTGACTCTGTTTCCAGTCGACACCTGTCGTGCGAAGGTAGTAGGCTGGCGAAATCTTGATTTCGAGCTAACAAAATTCATGCGAATCAGAACGAAATACACCGTTTCGCTGGTGGGATGGGTTAGGGAAACTAGGGGTGGCGAGTCGCACACATGTGCCTGGCTGGAATCGCAGAAGCAGAAAATGTGAATTGCTGGAGTCAGCAGCATGTTCTCTCGGGCTTGGGCTGAGTTTCCATGAAAGCCGCCCTTCCTCTCTCACTTTTCCTGAACATCAAGAAATAATGCGAGGAGCCATTTTCCCACCTTAGTACAAGCTTTCATTCAATATCATAAAAGAATCCTTCGACCATGCTAGGAGTCGAATAGTGGCATTGAATCGCAAATCACAGGGGTCTGACGTGACTTACGTCTGTTGAGGAGAAAAAGCACCACCTGACAGAACTGAAGTTGCCTGTACAGAAACGCTTAGTCGAGAACAAGCAGGTGATGCTTGGGAGTCGTCATGGCACCCACGCGTTCACTGACAGTAGTATTTCTCCTCGTCGCGTTCGCGCTGCAACTTCAACTGGTAGCCGTCGAGAGTCGCGGCGGTCGGTCCTTCCGCGGCGCGAATGTCGCACCGCGCGCTGTTGAACATGCGCCGCGCGTGACGGCGCACACTCCGACTCAACTCAACAGCCGCCACCACCACCACAACCAGAAGAACAGCGTTCGGAACACCCCCGAACTACGCCCGACTCGCGCGGGGGAGCACCACCTCCGCGCCGCAGCCCAGCGCCCTGATCTTCCGACTCCGCCTTCCCCGCCTTCCGCGACCACTCCGCCCATCCAATTCATCCGCCGCTTCGCGCGCAAGCGACTGCCGCGCCCTGAAACTCGCCACGCGCGAAATTGGCGCTCAAGAACGCTTATTCCGATCCACGCATCGAGGCTCGTTCGCAGGCGGCCAGGTGAACAGGCCAGGCTCGGCGCAAGGCCGAGGTTTCTTCTGCGTGGTGGCGGCGGGGGCGGCGGCGGCGGCGGTGGCGGTGCCGTTGGTGGTGCGGCCTACGACAGCATGAAGCGGCTCGGCCATCCGAAAAGGCGCCGCACTTTACGGCACGCCAGGTTTCCTCGACAGAAGCACAGTGTCGTTCGATATAGCAGCAACCCTATGGACACCCTAAGGGAGCAGAACGCCGAGATGATGGGAGGCTGGTGGTCCGGTGGGTCCGATGCTGACAACTCTTATGGTGCTTCTGAGGGTCGTTCGGATGGTGGTTTGGACGGTAGTGGTTCGGATGGTGGTTTGGACGGTAGTGGTTCGGATGGTGGTTCTGATGCAGGTTCTGATGGTGGTTCGGGCAATCCTATGCTGGACACTTTAAGGGAGCAGAACGCCGAGATGATGGGAAGCTGGTGGTCCGGTGGTTCGGATGGTGGTAGCGGTGACGGTGACAGCTCGGATGGTGGTTCGTATGGTGGTTCGGATGGTGCCTCCGGATCGGGCGATGGCAGCTCGGGTGGCTCTGCTGGCGGCTCGGACGATGCTTGGGATGATAGTTCATCTGGAGGCTTGGAAGATGGTTCGAGTGGGGCCTGGGATGGTTCGGAGGGGTCTGGCGATGGTTTTGAAGAGGCTTGGAATGGCTGGAGTGGAGGCTCGGGCAATGGTATGGATGGAGGTTGGGACGATGGTTGGGGAGAAGACTGGGAGGATGGTTGGGGAGAGGATGGTTGGGGAGAAGACTGGGAGGATGGTTGGGAAGAAGACTGGGAGGATGTTTGGGGAGAAGACTGAGAGGATGATTCAGGCGGATGACTGGTAGGGAGCCAGGGACGATGGGAGAGCAACAACGGGAGTGTTGCTGACCCGAGCTGCCAGCCCTCCATCCACCACCCATCACATCACCTTCCCCACTCTCATCACTCCTCCCACATCTCCCCCTCTATCACCCCTCCTCCCACACTCCTCCTTCCACCACTTCTCCCCCAGCCTGGATGAGTGTATATATGATGTGATTTCTGGTTAGTATATCCATTTTTATTTTCTGCTTCTGTTTGCACTTACAGAACCTGCTGTGCTGCTGTGTAGGATGGGAAGAAATTCTTTGCGGTTGGAGGTGGTTGATCTGGTTCCCGGGGAAACAAATGCAACACAATTTATAATATGCATAGTTGGCAATTGCCACTTCGCGAGCTCTTAGATTTCTGCACATAGAATTGCATGGTTCTTACCACCGGCCTAGTATGCCTTTCCTTATACACATGGTGTCGTGCAACAAGGAAGTAAGATGAGATTTAAGACATGGGGAAGGGGCACTAGCAAACTTTTAAAAGAGAAACAAACCGCTTGTGAGTGCACAGAACCATCTCTGTTCGATCCTGCAAAAACAGAACCTCCTCGCTGTCCCCTGGTCTCCCTCCCCCTCACCCCCACCTCCCTTCACCCGCTCCCCCATGTTCGTCTCATCCACATTCCCTTCCCCCACCTCTTCCCCACCCCTCCTTCCTTCACGACGTCACCCTCGCTGATACCCGCAGAAGTAGATCCCCCACATTG
Organism: Closterium sp. Naga37s-1; assembly: GCA_947471745.1. NCBI lineage: Eukaryota > Viridiplantae > Streptophyta > Zygnematophyceae > Desmidiales > Closteriaceae > Closterium > Closterium sp. Naga37s-1. The sequence goes on from CANJKZ010000607.1 coordinate 120,756, forward strand.
GTGATTTGAAACGGGAAAACCACATGCTCTCATTTCACTGCTTGTCGCCTCTTCCCCCCTCCACCTCCACCCCCTCGCCACCGCTTTTGCAGCTGCCCCCTTCTCCTGCACCTCCCTGTATCTCTCTCACTACCAGCATCAGCACCTCCTACACCACTCCTCTCCTTTTTTTTTCTTTCTTCTAAAGTGGAAGGCCTATGCTTTCATTTCACTGCTTGCCGTGTCCCCCACCCTCCGCACCCCCTGCACCACTCTTGCTTCTGCCGCCTCCTTGTGTGCTTCCCCTCTGTGGCAGCTTCCACCTCTCTCACTGCCAGCCTCAGCACCTCCCACACTACAACTCGCTGCCTGCCCCATGGAAGGTGGGGCAGAAAGATTAGGGAGGAGGTTGGTGGGGAGAGCGACTAGGGAGGAGGAAGGTGGGGCAGAGAGAAGGGACAGGTGGGGCAGAGTGAGGGGGCAGGTGCGGCAGATTGAGGGGACAGGTGGGGCAGAGTGGGGGGAAAGGTGGGGCAGAGTGAGGAGACAGGGGGGCAGAGTGAGGGGGCAGGTGGCAGTGAGGGGGGATGAGGAAGGAAAGATGGGCGCAGCATGGAGACAGGGATGTGGATGGATGGGTAACGAGGGATGTGACAAGGGCATGCACAGCTGCAAGGGGTAGAGAAATTAGTATATGCATTGTGACACTCGGTGCACCAAGACACTTGGTGAAACTGTTGGAGAACTAGATAAGTTATGAAACAACAACGTCAATCGAAATGTTTATAATAAGGAGTGTATGTGACCACAAACGCTCAGAAGCCCGAACATTTTGCATTTAAACCCTAGCTTTTGAACGCAAATGCCAAAAAAATGTGTGTGTGTTTTTTTTTTCATAGCAACATGAAAAAGAATAACTGACATATATTGACTTTGCGTGATTTTGCTGCGGAGATTCACTCTACAACGATAGTGAGCTAGACTACGGGGGTTGGCACGAACTACTAGGAGTGATCGTAGCTTTGCCTAGTTCCTTAGTGCTTGCACAATCACGGGAGAAATCGGCAAGAGTTTCCACTAGCAAAGTTGGAATTACAGAATTGTTCAAACAGGCAATGACAACAATAACTACATCAGGCACCTAGCAACTCTGTAGCTAGCCTGGTCGACTGACAGCACAGCATGGTCGACCGCCTGCCAGCGTTGCGTAGAGGAGCCATGCCAGCACTGCAGAAAGGCGACCTGCCAACACAGCAGGTCGACGGTGTGCCAACGCTGCAGCAGAGCGGCTGTCCAGCGTTGCCCCGTAGTAGATAGCAGTGCGCACGCGCACAGATGCGCGCAGACGATTGGCCCGACTTGCACCATTGTGCATCCGTCGGCTATTGTCTGCACTTGACGAGCCACATCGACTTCGGGATACCAACCCGAAGTCGCCTTCGCCATCGCGACCTCGACGATGTTTGCGTGCCTCCGCAGAACTCGCCGAGTAGGTTACCTGGTCGACCTGGACAACCCCAAGTGCTCTGGTCGACCACCAAGTCCTTCTGGTCGACCACCAGGTGCCCTTGGTCGACCACAGCTCCCGTCAAGCTACCCTTTGGTCGACGGACCCCTTCCGTCGATCACAGCTGTCAGCTGTTGTCGCCGAGCTCCCCTCGTCGACCGCTGCTCACCTATTAGGTCGACGGACTGCTCCGTCGACATCCCGGTCGAGCTGCTCCTCCTGGTCGACGGCACACCCGTCGCCCAGACCAGTCAGTTACAGCTGTCGAGTTCCCTTTTCGACAGCAACACCACAGCGGTCCCCTGCAGCTCGACGAAGCCTGTCGAGCAGCTCTTCCACTGTGAAAGGTCGGCTGCTACTTCCATACATCCGACCAAGTCGTCGGTGTTGCCCATTCCTGTTAACACTCCCCTGCCGCGCTCACGCTTGGGCCTCCAGCCCACACGGCAGTACTCCACAGAGAAAACTCGTCCTCGGAGTGCATCCCGCACACAGCACGCCGTCACCGCACCAGCCGTGCAGAAGGGCACGGCACCTACTGCTGCACATCATCGTCGCCGTTGCCGATGTCGGCCAGACGAACTTGGACGATGGCGACAGAGCACCGGCTGAAAGCCGGGGAATGCAGCGCCTTCGTCAGGAAGTCTGCCGGCTGTTCGGTGGTCGGGATGTACTTGAGTACGAACTTCCCGCGCCTCACCATGTGCTGCAGCCAGGCATAGCGTCGCTCCATGTGCTTGAGGTTGCCTGCCAGCCCCAAGCCCTCAGCGACCGTAATTGCCGACTTGTTGTCGACGCGGAGGATGGTCGGCTTCCCAGCGTCGAGTAGCTTGAATTCCGCAAGAAGGAAACGAAGTCGGCGTCCCTCCTTGCCTACATCCGTGGCCGCCACGTACTCCGACTCTGTTGATGACAATGTTGCGCACTTGATGCGCGAGCTCGACCAGGAGACGGCGGCCCCTCCGTAGACGAACACGTAGCCTCCTGTGCTCATCCGGTTCTGCTTGTCGCCCGCGTCATCGGCGTCCACGTAGCCGACCAGCTCCAGCGACTCTAGATCACCGCCAAATGCCAGGGCGGTGTCGCGGGTGTCGGCGAGGTAGGCGAGGCATCGGTCGACCTCGCGCCAATGCTGGTCGCTCCTCACCATGAGGCCGCTCCCCAGCTTGCTGCAGGCGAACGCAATGTTCGGCCTCGTCGTCGTCGCCGCGAACTGCAGCGAGCCAACCTTCTGCCGGTACTCCTCCTCCTCACGCTCCTGGGCCTCCTCGTCGTCGAATGTCAGCCCGGCGTAGGCATCGACCGAGACCGGCGTCTTCGGGACTCGACCGCCCTGCTCCTCGTCGATGAAGCGCCTACGCAGCTTATCGGCATAGCCCTGCTGGTGAAGCCACAGCTTCCTCGCTGGCCTGTCGCGCACGATCTCTAGCCCGAGGTACTTGACGACCGGCGAGATCTCGTGCAGCTCGAAGGCAGCCTCTAACAGCCCCTTTAGCTCCTTCAGCATCGCGGGGCTGCTGCTGGCGGCGAGCAGATCATCAACGTAGACCAGCACTCAGCAGGTCACTCCGTCGTCGCTGGCCTTGAAGTAGAGCGCCTCGTCGACCTGGCTCTTTTTCCAGCCTGCACCCAGCAGCACACCATCGAGTGCCTGGTACCACAGCAACGGCAACTGCTTCAGCCCGTAGAGGCTCTTCAACAGCTTACACACCCGGCCGGTCCCATCGTTGAAGTAGTTCGGCTGATACATGTAGAGTACCCTGTCGAGCTTGCTCTACAGGAAAGCGTTCTTCATGTCGAGCTGCATCAGGTTGAGGTCGAGGACGGCGACGATGCTGAGGAAGATCCTCAGTGTGACGTAACTGCTCACCGGGGAGTACGTCTCATCATAGTCGGCACCACACACCTGCGTGAAGCCCTTCACGACCAGCCTCGCCTTCTCACGCTCGACAGTATCGTCGATGCGGTACTTGGTCGTCAGCACCCACCGGTTCTTCATGATGTTCACCCTGCGTGGGCGTTCGACCAGTTCCCATGTGCCCATGCCGGTGAGGCTGCGGATCTCTTCTTCCATGACGGCCCTCACTGCCTCACTCTTCCAACTTGCTAGCGCCTCCTTCACTGTCATCGTGGCGATGTCCCAGCGGTGTTCGGGGTCGGCATGCACGTCAGGGTCGAGCTCTGGCAGTTCTTCATCCTCCTTGGCGTCGTCGTACAACAGGTCGTCGTCGACCTCGTCGTACACAGTGGTGAAGGCAGCTGGCGGTAGGCAGGTGTGGATGCTCAGCCGCTCCGGCGGCCGTCGAGTACGGCCTGTGCGTCGCAGCTTAGGCTTCGTGATCGGCACCTCCACCACGTCGCTGTTTGTGGACTCTTCTCCTGCCGACAGCTCCCCTTCTTCGTCGACGGCCAAGTCTTCTGCTGACTTCGACAGCTCCCCTGTCGACTACACCCCTGATGATGCCTCTTGTTCGACTGGCTCCCTTGTCTGCTGCTCCCCTGTCGTCGACGGCTTCCCATCCTGGTCGACAAGCTTGGCGTTTTGTCGACCGCCGGCGATGCCACTGGCCGGCGCCATAGGCGACGCCTCAAGGCTCCCCTCATCGCCAGTGGCCGACACAGGTGTCGACTCAGGCCAATCTGCAACGGGGAAGGGAGGAGCAAGAACAGGGGGAGGTGGAAGCACCTCCACAACATCCTCATCAGCAGGCTCATCGACTTCGGCGAGCAAGGGAACCGTCGCCGTCGTGGTGTCCGTCGGCGGGTGTGCCTGCGTTCGCCCCGACGCAGGCCCAAACTTCGCCTTCCACACTTCCAGCGACAACGTCTCGTAGAAGATGACCTCGACCGACGTGACCACCTTGTCGTCGGTCAGGTCGAGCACCTCCCATCCCTTACTCTCCGGCGACACGCCCAGGTGAAGCCCCCAGCGAGCTTTCGGCGCCAGCTTCCCACTGCGCTGCTGCTCAGGGACCATGAACTGCACCATGCAGCCCCACACCCGCGCCAGGGTGAGGTCGGGCTTCTTCCCGGTCAGCAGCTGGTACGGAGTCGTCCCCGGCGGCGTTGTCGACCGCTCCAAGCAGTTGCGCACCCAGACAGCTTGTCGTAGGGCGAGGTGCCACCAGTGATGCTGCACGCCCATGTGCAGCAGCATCGTCCTCACGAACTCGACGGCTGTGCGCATCTCCCGCTCAGCCATGCCGTTCTGCTGCGGAGTGTAAGGGCATGTCAGGTCGTGGACGATGCCCTTGCCGTCGACGAAGTCGGTGAACTCCTTCCCGAGAAACTCCCCTCCCCGGTCTGAGCGGAGCATTAGCACCAGCTTCTTCGCCTGCTGTTCCACCAGCACCAGCCACTTCTGGAACTCCCGCAGCACGTCGCTCTTCTTAGCGACCGGCATCACCCACACAAATCAAGTGTGGCGATCCTTCAGCAGCAGGAAGTACAAGCTGCCATCCTTGGCAGCAACCCGAAATGGCCCGTACAAGTCAATGTGGACGACAGCCAGCGCCTCCTCGGCGTTTGAGCCTTTGTCGGGGAAGGTGTGCCGCGCCAGCTTTCCTCCGACGCACAAGACACACGGCGGGTCTGTTCCGGTCGACGAAGTGATGTCGAGCCCAGTAGCCACTTCATGCTTTGCCGAGCTCTTGATCATGTCGACGCTGACGTGCGCGAGCCTCGCATGCAACCGGTCAAGGGTGGACTTCGTCGCTGAGACGATCGTTCGCAGAGCCACGACCTCGATCGACTGCGACAGCGTTGAGAAAGGGCGAAGGTCAGTGCAGAGGACTCGTCCGGTGTAGCGTGCTCGACCGAGCATCCCCCCGGTCGCGGCGATGGGCAGCATCTCGTTGCCGTCGCCCTTCAGCTGCACTCCGCTCTCCTTCAGCTGACCAGCAGATAGCAGGTTCACGTGTACGCCTGGAACGTAGAGTACGTCGGGGATGAGGACCCGCTTCCCAGCTTCCCCTTGCAGAGCGACGGTTCCGCGGCCCTCAACAGGCTGTAGTGCCCCGTTGAATCCACAAACATGCTTCACGCCATCACTCGGCGCCATGTCGACGAAGACCGCCTTCGTCCCCATCAGGTGGTGGGAGCAGCCGCTGTCGAGCAGCACCGCCATCGGGTTGGCTTGCACAGCTGCCGCCACCGCCTGGAAGTCCTCGCCAGCCTCCGGCGCCAGCGAGACCGTCGGCTCCACTACGCCGACCATCGAGCACGACGCCTCCCCGTCGCCTCGGCTCTTGCCGCTGGAGTTGTTGACGTCCTTCGTCGACGACGTCTTCCTCGACGTCTGCTTCTCCTTGTGTGGCCTCGCATCTCTATGAGGGTGACGGCTGGTCGATCGACTGCAGCCACCCTTGGTGTCATCCTCGTCGCTGTCATCGCAGTCGGGACACTCATAGGAAAGGTGGTCGGGGTCGTGGCAGATTCAACACTCCCGCCGTCGACCACCACCTCCACGGCCCTTGTCCCGCGTCGACCTCCTCTCGTCGACGTCCTTCGTCGACAGCCCACTTCCGCTACCATCTCCGCCTGGCTTCCTGCAGTGCCCTTGCTGCTGATTCAGCTTCGTCGGTGCAGCGTAGTTTGCCTGGGGAAGGAGCTCCATGGGCTGTTCGGCCTCCTGCATCGCCTCGTCTTGAAGGATGTGGCTGATGATGGGGTCCTCGTCAAGGGACTCGCGCGTCCCAGGTACCATCATCATTCTCTTCATAAGGTTGTATCCGCGCGGCAGGCCCTTGACAATATGGGAGATGTAGGACACTGTCGAGTATTCGGTGCCCGCCATCCGCATTTTGGCCAGGATCCGTCGAGCACGATTGCAGTAGTCCGTCGCCGACTCCTGCTCACCCATCCGAATGTGTGTCATCTTCTCTTCTAACTGTGCGATGTACAGGTCGTCCCTGACCTGGTACGTCGACAGGATGAAGTGCCATGCCTGGTGACCAGCGTCCAGTCACTCTCGATAGCTCCTGAGCGCCAGCTGCACCACCGGTGAGCAGCACCTCGAGATGACCATGAAGGTGAGCAAGTGAGCTGCACGAAACTCCCCGCGTAGCCCGACATCGTCCACGGGCGGAATTGGCACTGTGCCGTTGGCAAAGCCCTTTAGCCCGGCGACGTCCAACTGAGGTTCTATCGACTCCCTCCAGGTGATGAGGTCCCGTCGACCTTGAAGCGGTGCAACGGAAATTCGGTCAGGCGAGAACTTGAAGTAGCCATACGTCGGTGCAATCCCGCCCGCCGTCACATGCGTCGTCGCCGAGAGCCCTCCACCGCTTTGTAGAGGAGAGTGACGTCGACCATCGACGTTGGCATGCGAGCTGACAGCAGCCGCCGTCGACCGCTGCACTCGCGCTTGACTCCTGCCGACGCCACCGCCGACCTTAATCACTCCTCTCTGTTTCATGCCATCGTTGCCGCTGACTTGTGCACCGCCATCGACCTCATCGTCGACGACACCTTCGTTTTGCACCGGTCGAGGAGAAACTGGACAGGAAGGGTGTTCCGTCGCCCACTACGACCGGATGCCCAATTCGACGATTAGCAAGGGGATCGTCCCGTACTCGCCATCCACGTGGCGTCTCCTCGCATCAGCCAAGCGTGCCTCCAAGGTGTCCGCTACGCCCGCATTAGCTACGGGGTCGACCATGGTGACTATCGCTGCTGCCGGCCTACGAACGACTTAGTAGGTGCAAAAGTCGGCTCCTATCTGAAGGTCGCGTGTTCGGTCCACGCTCACCGCACCATGCGGAGATTCACTCTACAACGATAGTGAGCTAGACTGCGAGGGTTGGCACGAACTACTAGGAGTGATCGTAGCTTTGCCTAGTTCCTTAGTGCTTGCACAATCACGGGAGAAATCGGCAAGAGTTTCACTAGCAAAGGTGGAATTACAGAATTGTTAAACAAGCAATGACAACAATGACTACATCAGGCACCTAGCAACTCTGCAGCTAGCCTGGTCGACCGACAGCACAGCATGGTCGACCGCCTACCAGCGTTGCATAGAGGAGCCGTGCCAGCACTACGGAAAGGTGACCTCCCAACACAGCAGGTCGACAGTGTGCCAACGCTGCAGCAGAGTGGCTGTCCAGCGTTGCCTCGTAGAAGACAGCAGTGCGCTCGCTCGTAGGTGGGCGCAGGCGATTGGCCCGACTTGCACCGTTGTGCATCCGTCGGCTGTTGTCTGCACCTGACAAGCCATATCGACTTCGGGATACCAACCCAAAGTCGCCTTCACCATCGCGAGCTCGACGGCGTTCGCGTGCCTCCGCAGAACTCGCCGAGCAGGTAACCCGGTCGACCTGGGCAGCCCCAGGTGCTCTGGTCGACCACCAAGTGCCTCTGGTCGACCACCGGGTCCCTCTGGTCGACCTCAGCTCCCATCGAGCTGCCCCCTGGTCGACGGACCCCTTCCGTCGACCAGAACTGTCAGCTGCTGTCGTCGAGCTCCCCTCGTCGACCGTTGTCACTTGTCAGGTCGACGGACTGCTCCGTCGACCTCCCGGTCGAACTGCCCCTCCTGGTCGACGGCCCACCCGTCGCCCACATGCCGGCCTACGAACGACTTAGTAGGTGCAAAAGTCGGCTCCTATCTGAAGGTCGCGTGTTCGGTCCATGCTCACCGCACCATGCAGAGATTCACTCTTCAACGATAGTGAGCTAGACTACGGGGGTTGGCACGAACTACTAGGAGTGATCGTAGCTTTGCCTAGTTCCTTAGTGCTTGCACAATCACGGGAGAAATCGGCAAGAGTTTCCACTAGAAAAGTTGGAATTACAGAATTGTTCAAACAGGCAATGACAACAATAACTACATCAGGCACCTAGCAACTCTGCAGCTAGCCTGGTCGACTGACAGCACAGCATGGTCGACCGCCTGTCAGCATTGCGTAGAGGAGCCATGCCAGCACTGCAGAAAGGCGACCTGCCAACACAGCAGGTCGACGGTGTGCCAACGCTGCAGCAGAGCGGCTGTCCAGCATTGCCCTGTAGTAGACAGCAGTGCGCACGCTTGCAGATGTGCGCAGAAGATTGGTCCGACTTGCACCATTGTGCATCCGTCGGCTATTGTCTGCGCCTGACGAGCCACATCGACTTCGGGATACCAACCCGAAGTCACCTTTGCCATCGCGACCTCGACGACGTTTGCGTGCCTCCGCAGAACTCGCCGAGTAGGTTACCCAGTCGACGTGGACAACCCCAAGTGCTCTGGTCGACCACCAAGTCCTTCTGGTCGACCACCAGGTGCCCCTGGTCGACCACAGCTCCCGTCAAGCTACCCTTTGGTCGACGGACCCTTTCCGTCGATCACAGCTGTCAGCTGTTGTCGTCGAGCTCCCCTCGTCGACCGCTGCTCACTTATTAGGTCGACGGACTGCTCCGTCGACATCCCGGTCGAGCTGCTCCTCCTGGTCGACGGCACACCCGTCACCCAGACCAGTCAGTTACAGCTGTCGAGTTCCCTGGTCAACAGCAACACCACAGCAGTCCCCTGTAGCTCGACGAAGCCTGTCGAGCAGCTCTTCCACTGTGAAAGGTCGGCTGCTACTTCCGTACATCCGACCAAGTCGTCGGTGTTGCCCAAGCGAGGGTGGGGCCAACACTCCATTCCCGTTAACATTTGCAACCTCACATTATTTTTACGAACACAAACTCGGGGGACTTCATACAATCTAGAAGCTTGACCTTCCAACATTCACATCCCAACACCTCTTCACAACATACACTAGGAAACTAAACTGGATGCAATATTCACAATTCAAACCCTCTTCATTACTCATATGGAGCCACCGCCCAATCTTATATGCAACCTGGTTGTATCTCCATCCTCTCTTTCATCAGAGTAGTCTCGCTCACATCCCTCACCTTCTCAGCTGACGTCCATCCACTATCGGCACACATTAACATCTTGCGCAATCAGTTGGGCCTCCTTATCTACGCCACGTTTTAGGCCACAAATCGCCAGATATGGTGGAGATCCACCCCTACACCATTGCTTGAGCAACCCACCACGACGGCTGCTACAGTCCATGTAGGTGATTTTAACTCAGCTATCCTCTCCGATGACCATAAACACAACCTGCACGGCCATGAAGTCAACAAGGCCACCATTTATCCAACCTCTTGTCAACACACAATGGACTCGCACCGCTCACTTCACCCCAACATACCCTCATTTTCATGCTTCGGCTAGCCATGCTCCTCTCGGGCCAGCACAACTCACTTTCGCCAGACTGGACTGCATCCGTTTCTTCAATCCCTTCCTCCTATGACTCTCTGCATCCCCCTACACCACCCCACTTGTTGATCACTCATTTGCCTGCACCCCCACCTTTAACATATGGCGGTTTAGCACCGGAGAAATGGAACTCCCAAAAGCATTCCCCAAGTCTGTTCAATGCCTCAAATGCTACTCCAAGCAAGATCGCAGACAAGTTATTAACACCACCAAACATCTAGTACAGCTCATCAGCCCCCTCCAGCTCAATTCCTCCCTCCCCCCCCCCTCCCCTTCAGATCTAGCTTTGGTCGCCCAATCAATAAAAGACCACCAACAAATCACCAGGTACGAGACCTTTAGGAACGATGAGATTGTTTGGAGGGGCAAGACAAGGAAGGGGCATGGAGAGAAGGCCGTAGCGGCATGCTAGCCACTATACCAGCATGTCTGCCAGCTCCACTACCAGTAGCCCCAACTCGTGCCCCAGTGCCTTCAGCTCTGCACGCGTGTATGAAAGGGGAAAAGGGACGGGGGTGAGGGGTGGGTGAGTGTGAAAATAGAAGGAGAACACATAGGCATGATGGTCTTATCAATGATAAAAGGTGGGTTGCAAAGGCCTTACTTATTTTGTGTTTTTTAATGATGACAAGATGAGTGAGCCGGTGAGTGGGAGGAGCCTGGTTAGGCAAGAGCTTTAGCATCTCTTAGAAAGCCATTTTAAACAACTCCTCAAGAAAGAAACACAAATTTACACACAAGCTACGTTAATCAAGAGAAGGGGTAGAAAGATGAAAATGGCAAGGTGGATGTGAAGTGAAGATATGAGGTGAGGTGACGACTTCAACCTTCCTTAAAACTGAGGTCTTTAAGAGAGTTTGTGGTGTTAACACTTTGTCGCGCGAATGGTTCAGCTGCGACCGGTCCTAGCCTCGACCAAGAATTTACATGAAGTAGACAGATAATAGCCACATGGAGATCAAAGGATAGACCTTTCTACAAAATTGGGTGTAATTGTTCTTCAACACCAACTGTACGTGAGGTCTCAGATTTGGTTCGGTAGATGAAGGTCTAAGTAGTTGTCGATCAAGGGCTCATCATAACAGCTCCTCTTGTTTATTAATAGAAGCAACAACAAAGAGTGGTAGCAGAAAGTTAGGCTAATATCGCATAGAGCGTAGCCTATGGAGGAAGGACAATTTCAGGCCAAAGAATTTGGTGAAAATGGGACTCCCGAGCAGCTAGGCTCCAAGAAGATAAACACTTCCTTGTAGTTACGCAAATGGAACAAAGGATATAGAAAATAGATATACGTTTGTCGTGCTTATGAAATGTACAAATGTCCAGTCGACCAATGCTTCAAAGCATTGTCTTTTGTGATGGTGAGTATAGGATGTTACGCAAATGTTCTGTGCATTAGGAACCGTCAAGAATGAAACCTTTCCGAATTCGGTAGAGTAATTTCCGTGATAAGCACACATATGCCAGATCACAAGAGATAGCTCTAGAAAACAAGAATCCAGTGCACGCCGCCTATTCCAGTCCTAAAATTATAATAAATATAGTAAAATCAACGAACTAGGAAATACACACATAAATCATAATATAAAATAAGAAGAAGCAAGTTCAGGTACAAACGAACGTCATACTCTCACACGTCCCCCCGCTAAAAGCTGGGTGGCATAAGAAACACCCTGCTTGACAAGATAATTCTTGAGATCACAACCTGCATTGCCCATATCAACCTTTGTAACCCAGATGTTCTCCGATGGGTCATATCCCTTCCACCAGATTAGGAATTTGAGCGTGTTGCCATGTCGACGTCAATGCGCGAGGACACGTTCCACTTCGTACTCTGGTTTATCCAGTATGAGAACTTGTGGCGGTGGTAGCTGACGTCCCTAGTACTGCTGATTGGGGTCCTTGTAGGGTTTCAACAGCCGAACACGGAAGAATTGTGAAGCTTCCACGTATGGCCTCAACACGAAAAAGACCAAAGCTTGGACGCGAGGAGAGATAAATCCAAGTTACGTGTGTCCAAAAGAGTCTGATTTCCGACTGCTACTGAGTGATCACGTCGTTGTTGATCGGCATACTGTTTCTGTTAATTCTGCATCGTTGTGTGAGAACGCTAAGTCTTCTCCCATAGCTGCTGCTTGGTGGTGACGAAGTCATGAGCAACTTGGACGTGTGTTGGTGTGGTTGGCTGCTGTGGTTTAAAAGGTTCACGTCTGTAGCATAGGAAGAAAGGTGATTTCCCTGTGGCCACATGAGATGCATTGTTGTAGGCGAACTCAAGAGTCGGCAGCTATAGATTCCAATGGCTGATATCGTCCTTGCACGCGCAGTAACTATTCAACCACCTGATTTACTCGTTCCGCCAGTCAGTCTGTTCGTTTGGGGGTGGTATGCTGAAGACATCGTAATCTTAGTTCCAACAAATCCATGTTGTCAGCGTACAAGGCCGGGGCAGAGCTAGGCCGCCCACCTAAGCCAGTGAGGGGCGGTTTGTAACTCTCAAAGCGACAGTTGACGAGCTAATAAGTTTCAATGCAAACTTGGGGACACGGCCACCTTGTAAGTGCGGAGTTACTCTACAATTGTGGGAGCTGAACTATGGGTTGAGTGATCGTAGCTTTGTGTCAGGATTGATAGGATCGAGTTCAGAATATATATTATGAATCCTGGGTACAACACGAAGCTATATATAGGCACGACACAAGGGCATCAACAAAGATGTTGCGTGAAGGTTCCGAGGGTCGCGAAACGTCCCGAATAGATCCTTCCCGAATTTGGTAGAGGCCTTTCGATGTAAAGTGAAAAGCACAGAATTCGGTCCACGCAACCTAGAACGGTGTTATAAAAATAATAAAATATAGTAATCAACGATTCTAAGGTAGTCAAGCAAAAGCATGTATAATAAATCTAAGCAAGATAATGCCTGATAAAGTAATTTGAAGTAGGTAAAGCCGTCGTACTCTCACATGTCACCCCCTCAAAGCTGGGTCGCGTGAGAAACACCCTGCTTGATAAGATAATAATTGAGAGGACGGCGTGCGTTGCCCATATCAGCTTCTACAACCCAACTGTCTTCTGACGGGTCATATCCCTTCTAGCGTATCAGGAACTCGAGTGTGTTGCCGCATCTGTGTCGATGAGCGAGGACACATTCCACCTCATACTCGATTCATCTTGTACGAGAACAGGTGGTGGTGGCGGTAGCACTCGTCCCTTGAACTGTTTGTTGGGGTCCTTGTAGGGCTTCAGTAGCTGAACATGGAAAGCATTGTGAAGCTTCCACATAGTTGGTAAACGCAAGCAAAATGTTACTGGTGTCACCATGGCCTCAACGTGAAAAGGACAACAGAAGTGAGGCTGGATCTTGGACGAAAGACGAGACAAGTCCAATTTGCATGTGTCAAGAAGCACCTGATCTCCGACTGCTACTGAGTGATCTCGTCACTATAGATCCGCATACTGCTATTGAGTTCTGTATCGTGGTGAAACGTCGTTGAGTCTTCTCCCATAGCTGCTGCATCGTGGTGATGAAGTCATGTGTAGCTTGGACATGCGCCGGTGTGGTTGGCTGCTGTGGTGTAAGTGGTTAACGCCCATAACACAGGAAGAAAGGAGTTTTTCTTGTGGCCGCATGAGATGCATTGTTGTAAGCGAACTGAAGCGTCAGGAACTGTAGATCCCAGTGGCTGATGTCATCTTTGCGTGCTGTACACAGTAACTGCTCAACCACCTGATTGAGTTGCTCTGTCGGTCGGTCTGTATGGGGGTGGTACGCTGAAGACATTGCAAGCTTTGTCCCCAACAAACCCATGAGTTCCCTCCAGAACTTACTTGTGAACTTTGGGTCCCTGTCCGAGATGAGTGTAGCGGCCGTGGATGGTGACGATGCGGTCGAAGATGATGCGAGCAGTTGCTTCAGCTGTAGCCGTGGCGTTGGTTGGGATGAAGTGTCCCATTTTAGAGAACTTGTCGATCATTACGAGTATAGCTTCATGCCCTCGTGAAGTCGAAGGATGCCCAGTGATGAAGTCTAGGCTAACGACTTGTCTTGGCTGCTCCGGTATGGGTAGAGGCTGAAGTAACCCTGCATTTTTCTGCTTGCTACTCTTCATCCGCTAGCACGTGTTGCATGAGGTGACGAACTGCTGCACGCCTGCTGCCATCCGGGGCCAGTAGTAATACTTTGCTATTCCCTCTAATGTCTTGTTACTTTCGAAATGTCTTGCGTATGCTATGTCATGGAACTCCCCCTGTAAGATCTGTCGGAGCGGGGCATAGTTCAGTACCCAAATCTTTCATGAGCCTTTCCATACCGCTAAGTCTTTTTCCCACTATAGTAGTTTCTGCTTTCTGCTGTCATGGTTTCCGCGTCCACGGAGTACCCATGTTGGAATAGACCCTTGAGCAGAGAACTCAGCCCATCGAGCTGGATGCCTGCTACATGTCCTGGGCGGCGGCTTAGTGCGTCGGCCTTGTTGTGTAGCCTTGGCTTCTAGAGGATGTCATAGTGGAAGTATGTTTCCAGGATGTCCATCTGTCATCGTGAGAGCGTCGGCTGCGACTTAAAGCCCAATACATGAATTACAAAGAATGGAAGGCAAAATGTGCAGATTTTGCCTTCCGATTCCAGACTATGCTCCTGAGCCTCTCTGGTTACCAGATATCGTCTAGCAAAAATGCCTAGGAGTGTTAGAGTGACACTGGATTGTTGGCCAGTGTCCCAACCACTCCCCCCAAGTAAGACTTGGGCTGGCCTGTGCACAATTCGAAATCTGTAATTCAGGTCACGTTAGCACCCGTAGTACGCGATACTCCCATTTCACTAGCAGAGATATAACAGGAAGCGACTAACGCATTGTCCAACTTCACAAAATACACGAGATTAGTAATAACGGGAAATGCGCTAAAGACGGCCGCACTTTCGGCCGAATTCAACGACCAAACCCCGCACAAAAGTGCGAAACACTACTCCACCGTGTGGGCACCTTCCACGTTGTGGTCGCCACCCGCCGCATGTTACTTACTTCTCGTCATCCACGCCATTGTGACCCCTTTCTGACGGCCTCTGATTTTTTTTTTTTTCGGGAACGCATCGCATACTCGCCTTGAGGGGAAAGTGAAGGCGACGTGAGGGGGAAGTGAAGGCGACGGGAGGGGGAAGTGGGGCGACGGGAGGGGGAAGTGGGGCGACGGGAGGGGGAAGTGAAGGCGACGGGGGTGGGGGGGGGGGGGAGTGAAGGCAACGTGAGGGGGAAGTGAAGGCAATGGGAGGGGGAAGTGAAGGCGACCGGGGGAGGGGGGGAGTGAAGGCAACGTGAGGGAGAAGTGAAGGCGGCGGGAGGGGGAAGTGAAGGCGATGCGAGTGAGGCAACGGGAGGGGGAAGTGAAGGCGATGCGAGTGAGGCAACGGGAGGGGGAAGTGAAGGCAACGGGAGGGAAGTGAAGGCGACGGGAGGGGGAAGTGAAGGCGTAGGGAGGGGGAAGGGAAGGCGACAGGAGGGGGAAGTGAAGGCGTAGGGAGGGGGAAGGGAAGGCGACGGGAGGGGGAAGTGAAGGAGATAGGAGGGGGAAGTGAAGGCGGCAGGAGGGGGAAGCGAAGACGACGGGAGGGGGAAGCAAAGGTGACAGGAGGGGGAAGTAAAGGCATCGGGAGGGGAAAGTGAAGGCGACGGGAGGGGGAAGTGAAGGGGACGGGATGGGGAAGTGAAGGCGACGGGAGGGGGAAGTGAAGGCGACGGGCAGAGCGAAGGCGACGGGAGGGGGAAGTGAAGGCGACGGGCGGAGCGAAGGCGACGGGCTGGGGTCGCGAAGGCATCGGGCTAGTGTTGCGAAGGCATTGAGCTGGGGTCGCGAAGGCGACAAGCTGGGGAAGCGATGGCGATGACGCGCGTGACAGAGAGCGGAAGCGCAGGACGTAGGGAAAGGAAAGCCAGGGCAAGGGGAGGGTCACGCTTGGGCGAACGGGTGGGGATTCAATTTTCGCCGTGATTTTACGCAGCTGTTGCATAAAAACCTGCATTTCGACACCAAACTCTTCACCCGACGAACACTATCTTTGCGCGTCGTCATCGAAATCCGCGCCACACACATTCGTAATGTGCCTCTGATCCCTCTCAAGTGAACGCCCACACCCTATCCACAGGTACGCTCTATGTAACAGTGTGGCAGCCGAATGCTGCCAAGTACAGTGCAGGTGGGCGGAAGTCAAGCGCCACCTCACCAACTGTTCGTATTGGTCAAACGCCTCAACCTGCAGCTGGGCGACCAGATCCTGACGCGCAGTCCAAGTCAATCCCACGCACGAAAATAACGAAACGCAGAACACCGAAGTTCCGACCCCTCGCCGACTTCGCCAACCACACCGACGAAGTTACAGCCTTGTAATCAACTCGTCGACCAATCCCGCAACGCAATCAATCTCTGAATTTCACGGCAAGGTTCATTTCAAGGGGTAGAGTTACCAATAAGAAATTCAGAGTGTCGCGACTTGGTAGTGCGACTCGATTTGTGAATGCATCCTATAAAATTGTGTGTGAAATTTGTTGAAGTCATATTGCAAATTCCAGAGAACTCCAGAGAGCACTCTATACTCGTTTTTCAAGCCTACTAAGGTTGCTACCTCCCTGCCAGCAACGTTTCACTGGTAATCAGAGCCTGGTTAGTCATTTCGCACGCTCCCGCCATATTCTAGACCCTATGGCTCGGCCGTCTGATATGACTCTGGAACTCTGGAACGAGTTTGTAGCCAATATGCGCCGAGAAATTGAACGCGAGGTGCGTGACCGGATCCTCGGCGAACTCCAGGAACGTGGACTCCTGGGCACACAGGTGCCGGCGCCAGCACCTGCTGTGGTTTCTGCACGACTCAAAGCACCCGAACCTGAACCGTTCATCCCTGGAAAACGTCACTTACCGGTGCGAAGGTGGCTTTTCCAAGTGGAGGAATACCTTTCCCTTTGTCATGTCAACCGGGCGGAGTGGGCTCAGCACGCCGGCATGATGCTGCGAGGAGCTGCTGCTACTTGGTGGCAGAGCTGCCACGCTACAATTTCAACATGGGAAGAATTTTCTGCATCGCTCTTAATGAACTTCGAACCGGTCAACGCCATCGAGCGCGCACGTGACAACCTTGCTGATTTACGCCAACACCGCTCGGTCGCTGAGTACATCAATCGCTTCCGCGAGCTCGTGCTTGAGATTCCTGACATCCCTGCTGCTGAACAGATGGACAAGTTCAAGCGTGGGCTGAAGCCGAAAATCCGCACCGAGGTTGAACTCCGTGGCGCTACGACGTTGGATGAGATGATTCGTGTCGCCGAGCGTTTCGACACCATCAACTTTGCAGCGTACCAGCGATTCCAAGGACGAACCGGGCAGCACACCACTGCTGGACCTACCTACCGCACCAACAGTCCTACTCCCATGGAGCTCGGTGTAGTGGACCAGCGCGCACACAACCAGTCCATGCTTACGTGCTACTCGTGCGGGAAAGTTGGTCACATTAAGCGACACTGCCCGAACCGCCGCAACTTTGAAAGGTCTCCGGGAAACGGACAGCGCCAGTAGCTGTGGGGCAGACCGCTGGCGCATCGCATGCCCCGCTTCTACCAACCCCATTGTTCATCGGCACCTCTGAACTCTACACCACCTCAAACGCTCCATTCCCCGCCATCATCCTATATGCAAAAATAAAGAATCGCTACGTTGACTTTCTACTCGATACCGGCGCTTCCGCAAATTTCCTCTCTCCCTCGATTGCTGCTGAACTTTCTCTCCCCGAAGATCCCAACAGCAACCCGGCGGACGTGATCATGGCAGATGGTACTCGGCGGCGCTGCGGACCTACTCTCCTCCCCATGCATTGCATGTTTGGAAGCCTGGAGGCGACGGTCACGTTCGAGCAACTGCATCTCGGCGGGTACGAAGGCGTTATCGGACGACCATGGTTGCACCAGTTTGGACCGTGGATTTATTGGCGCAACGGAACTGTCACCATCGGCAACTACGACCTCCCATCCCACTCTTTCTGCCGACCATGGTCATCCCCAACCGGTTCCGCTTCATCAACCCACCCACCCCAACGTGCCCCATCTCCATCTTCCCATATCCCCCCTCTCCCTCCTCCTCGCATAGCTCCCGTGCAGCAGCCAACACCACCCGGCTCTCCCGAAGTGATCAACACACCTCCTCCTTCTCCACCCCACCCAACCCAGCAGCCACGCCGTCCCATCATCCGCCCCGCCTCTGAAGTTATCAATCCACCAGCCCCCACCCCTCCTTCACCACCTCCTCCTCCTCATCTCCTAGTCATCTTCACAGCTCCCGAATCTGAAGCATCAGCTACTTCTCTGCCACCACCCATACAGAATCTGCTCAACGGCTATACGGATGTATTTCCCGATGATCTACCCGCCGAACTTCCACCCGAGCGTGCTATTGACCATAGCATCCGCCTCATTCCAGGTTCTACACCGCCCGTGCGCCCAACCTATCGCATGAGCACTGCTGAACTTTTGGAGCTACGACGACAACTCGACGACCTTCTTGAGAAGGGTTTCATCCGCCCTAGCACCTCACCATACGCTGCCCCTGTGCTTTTCACTCGCAAGAAGGAAGGTGACCTGCGTCTTTGCATCGACTACCGCGCCCTCAACGCCATCACAATCAAGAATAAGTACCCGCTGCCCCGTGTCGAGGAGTTGTTCGACATGCTTGGGGAAGCAACGGTTTTCAGCAAGCTCGACCTACGATCCGGTTACCACCAGATCTGCCTCGCCGAAGACGACATCAGCAAGACGGCGTTTCGAACCCGCTACGGCCACTTCGAGTATCGAGTTCTTCCGTTCGGCCTCACCAACGCTCCAGCCACCTTCATGGGTCTCATGAACGACATCTTCCGGCCTTTCCTAGACCGATTTGTCATCGTGTTCCTCGATGACATCCTCATTTTCCGCAAGTCACTCGAAGAACACGCTCAGCACCTACGCATCGTCCTCGACACGCTTCGCCAACACCGCCTCTACGCCAAGCTCTCCAAGTGCACCTTCGCCCGTTCAAGCATCGGCTTTCTCGGCCATGTCACCAGCACCAAAGGCATTGCTATGGACCCCGCAAAGGTCCAGTGCCTTGCTGATTGGCCAGCACCACGCACGGTAGCGGAGCTGCAAAGTTTCATCGGCCTCGCCAAGTATTACCGGAAATTCATCTTCAACTTCTCTCACATCTGCGCCCCTTTGACCGATCTTTTCCGTCAAGGAGCTGTTTTTCAGTGGGGACTACCGCAGCAGACCGCTTTCACCGCAATCAAATCATCACTCACCTCTGCACCGGTCCTCACCGTCGCTGACCCATCGCGCCCATACTTCATATGGACCGATGCCTCCGATGTCGCCGTTGGTGCCATTCTTTGCCAAGACCACGGCCATGGGATGCAGCCACTTGCATTTGAGTCACGCAAACTTCAACCGGCAGAGCGCAACTACGCCACACACGATCGGGAGCTCCTTGCCATTGTCCACGCAATCAAGACATGGCGCTGTTACGTGGAGCTGCAGCCCGTCACCGTCTACACCGACCATCGCCCTCTTCAACACCTAAAAACACAGCCCGTGCTCAGCCGTCGCCAAGCCCGATGGGTTGAGTTTCTGGAGCAGTTCGTCCCCTCACTTCAGATCATCTACCGTCCCGGAAAACTCAACCCAGCTGACATCTTGTCTCGACCACCACCACCAGCCCCACCACCCACCGTCCAGCCCAAACCAAAAACCAACCAGCCCCACCAAGCCCCAACCAGCCCCACCTCATCACCTCCACCTCACACTCCAAACCCACCCTTGCAACTCCATGGAACCAGCAGCATCACCTGGGATGATACCTTCATCACGAAATTTCAGCGCGCCTACAAACATGACCTGTTTTTTGTCAAGCAAGCACCCGAGGACCCGGCCTACTCATTTGAAGACCCATTCTGGTACAACAGTGTTACGAAGACCATTTGTGTCCCTGCTGATCGCTCCTTACGGCAGCTGCTACTCTCCGAATACCACGACAATGTTACCGGCAGCCACTTTGGTGTTGAGAAGACCTACGCACGCCTCTCCAACGACTACCATTGGCCACGCATGTATGCTGATGTGCGTGACTTCATACGCACATGCCGAACCTGCCAACAACTCAAAGCACGCACCACCAACCGCTACGGACTCCTTCAACCCATCCCTCCACCTACCAAAGTGTGGGATGAAGTCACAATGGACTTCATCATGGACCTGCCCCGAACACCCCGCAGCTACAACGCCATCCTAGTCGTCGTCGACCGACTCTCCAAAATGAGCTACTTCATTCCTACCCACACAACCGTCACCGCACCCGAAACAGCCCGGCTCTTCTTCGATCACATAGTCCGCTTACACGGCCTCCCATCCGCCATCATTTCAGACCGCAACCCTCGCTTCTTGAGCAACTTTTGGCAAAGCCTCTTCAAGCTTCACGGCACAAGGCTGAAGTTTTCTACAGCGTATCACCCCGAAACGGACGGACAAACCGAACGGATGAACTGCACGCTTGAAGACGCCCTCCGTGCACAAGTTACTGCTCGCCAAACTGATTGGGATCTCCACCTCACTGCCATCGAACTCGCATACAACAGCACACCCCACCTTTCCACCGGCCAGCCACCCTTCTACCTCGCAACCGGACAGCACCCACGCCTCCCATCGACCCCACCCTCCCACCTCTCCCACGCACCAGCAGCCTTTGAGTTCCTCACTTCACTCGAATCAGTCATTGATGCCGCTCGCACCTCCATCCTTAAAGCACAAGCCAAACAGACCCACTATGCCAACTCTCACCGCAAAGATATCCGCTTCAAGGTTGATGACCAAGTACTTCTCTCCACTGATCATCTCCCTCTCCTACGCAAAGGCACAACCAGGAAACTCGCCCCTCGCTTCATTGGCCCGTTCACCATCAACCGAGTCCTCTCACCAGTCACCTACCGCCTCCAACTGCCCAGCTATATGAAGATTCACCCCGTCTTCCATGTCCAGCGCCTCCGCCCTTTCCGTGCACCTTCACACGACCGTCCAGCCGCACGCCAACTGCCACCGATGTTCGAAGGCAGCCCCGGCCTCTTTGAGGTTGCATCTATCGCTGCTCACCGTGACACACCTCATGGTCGTGAGTTCCTCATTCATTGGAAAGATCAGCCGGCTAGTGAAGACTCATGGGAACCTGAGAGCCACGTTGACCGTGCCGCAACTGCTGTGAATCGGTACTTGACCAGCCGCGGTTTGGCGCCGTGGACGGCGCCACTTGGAGGGGGAAGTAATGTAACAGTGTGGCAGCCGAGTGCTGCCAAGTACAGTGCAGGTGGGCGGAAGTCAAGCGCCACCTCACCAACTGTTCGTATTGGTCAAACGCCTCAACCTGCAGCTGGGCGACCAGATCCTGACGCGCAGCCCAAGTCAATCCCACGCACGAAAATAACGAAACGCAGAACACCGAAGTTCCGACCCCTCGCCGACTTCGCCAACCACACCGACGAAGTTACAGCCTTGTAATCAACTCGTCGACCAATCCCGCATCGCAATCGATCTCTGAATTTCACGGCAAGGTTCATTTCAAGGGGTAGAGTTACCAATAAGAAATTCAGAGTGTCGCGACTTGGTAGTGCAACTCGATTTGTGAATGCATCCTATAAAATTGTGTGTGAAATTTGTTGAAGTCATATTGCAAAAATCCAGAGAACTCCAGAGAGCACTCTATACTCGTTTTTCAAGCCTACTAAGGTTGCTACCTCCCTGCATCGCGGAAAAGACAAGTGCCGAAAGTGACGTAATTGTGACTTTCCCGCCACTATTACGTATACGGAATTATGGGATAAAAATGTGATGATTGGAAGTACCGGGTTTTCCGTCACATACAAAGTGACCAAAAGGTCATGAAAATGTCACGTTGACATCACACTGACGTCACTTTCAACATGACGGACATGTTACGGCTATGTCACGTGCACGTCACGCGTTCGTAACCCCGCTGGATGCCAATGTGCAATCCGCCAAATGTCACAATTTGTCTGCTTTTAACGTCGGCCCGACATCTGGCGAGCATTAGGTCAGCGTGTCGACCATCAAGTTTCAACAGTCTACTGTACTGTGCGCTCCGGATCATCGCACCCCCCAATCACCTGCCTGCACGTGAACGAAGAGGATCAAAACAACATTGTATCCGCGCCCTTCATTTTTAGAGTTCGTACACAATGCCGATGCACCATGTGTGACACACGCTTGCGCCTTATTCGTTGAAATTCCAGTCTGCTTCTGGCTGACCCCTTACGTGTACGCGCCAGATGACGTTGAAATATGACCACGTGTACGGCTTTAATTTTACATTTGACCCTTGTTCTACCCATGCATATCGATATCCCACCGTCCACGCCTGGGTGCATCGACGATACTGCACCACCCACGCCCCCATCACACGTTGAATTATGCAACGTGTTCACCCGGGATGCCGTTGACAGTCACCGACCTGTACGGCCTAAATCATGTGACGCACGGATTTGTCCTCCACCTGGCATGCATCCTACCGTCCACAATTCCACACATCGACGACACTCGTCGCACCGCGGTTCCTCCATCTACGGCTGTAAACGTTCGTCATGCCCAGACGGATGCCATCATCTCACGGCATCCAACGGCGCTAGGTCGAGCCGCCTATTAACATCGGAGGAATCCTTTTGGCCGTAACGAATCCCTAGCGGTAGCAATGCCGCAGTATGGTTCTTGGGGCTATGAATACTGTTCTCAACATGCACTTGGGTTTGTGTACGGGATGAGTTTGAGCGACGGTATCTGACCATTCTCAATAGTGCTTCTCATATCCCGCTTCAATTACATATTCTCTCTTCTCACTTCATAAGCAACCTCCTCGCCCATACACTAACCCCCCCCCACGTAAGGCAAATTAACTCTTCAAGGAAGAGTTCGTGTCAGTGAGCGTCATGGCGCAGACTAACGGCTCGGCGAGCCCCCATTTCAGTTAAGCCTGCGGAGTCCCAAGGCTGGCGCTTGCTTGGGCGCTCGCGGTCCTCCTGTCAGAATGTTATTCTCTAGCCTGTAGTGGGGTGCTCTATAGCGAGTACAACCCATCTAGGGTTTGCTATATGTATCCTCATTGCTGCTAGTGAAACCCCCTCTCTTCTTTTGCTTATTCTGTCTTGCCTGGCTAGCTAAACCCTAGCCATGGCTCCTCGTTCTGCCTACTATCTTAACATGGTGTCAGAGCTGTTACGCTCTTGGCCTGTGGGCCCACCTGCTTCCGCTGCTACTACTCTGCCTAACGCGCGCCTCGAGCGCGCGCGCGCGGCCCTTTTTTCTTCCCGCCGCGCGCTCGTGGCGCGCGGCGGTTTTCTGACCGTCGGGCGCCCCGTGGCGCGCGGCGGTGCCTCGCCCCGGCCCTGCCTCGTCGCCTGTCGCGGCCCCGTCGCGGCCCCACGTCGCCGCCCCCCGTCGCGGCCCCCCGTCGCGTCCCCCCCCCGTCGCGGCCCCCCGTCGCGCCCTCTCGTCGCGGCCCCCCGTCGCGACCCTGCCCCGTCGCCCGACGCCTCCCCGTCACGGCCCTGTCGCGGCGCCGCCCCGGCCCTGCCCCGTCGCCCGCCGCGGCTCTGTCGCGGCCCCGTCGCGGCCCCGTCGCGGTCCCGCCCCGGCCCTGCCCCGACGCCTGTCGCGGCCTCGTCTCGGCCCCGTCGCGGCCCCGCCCCGGTGCGGCCCCCTCAGGTCGCCTCGACAGGCGACGGGAGGGGCGACCTGGGGGGCCCGCGCGTCGCCTCTTCTGCCGCCTGCTCTGGCGCCCTGGGGGGGCGCGCCTCGGCCCCTCCTTTCTTCGTCGCGGCCCTGCCCCCCCCCCCCCCCCCCCCCCCCCCCACCCGCCACCCTGCCCTGCCCTGTCTTCGGGTTTGGGGGTGGCGAGTAGGGGGTGGCGGGTGTGTGGCCTTCCCTGCTCCTCCTCCTCTATCTCCCACTGCTGCAGCTGCCGCTGAGGGGGGTGGGTGTGTGGGAGCCTAGGGTTTAGGGTTTAAGGGGGGTGCTGTGGGAGTGGAGCTAGGGTTTGAACAGGGGGTGTGTGAGAGGGGAGTGGGGCAGTTGGAGAAGGTTGTGTGAAGGTAGCTGTCTTGTCGCCTACAGCGCCTGTAGTCCGTCGCCCTTGCTTCGGTAGCCAGTGAGCCTGTTGCACCAGTCGCCAGTGGGTCCGTTGCTCCTGCCGCTCGTCTATAGCCGCGGAGCCAGTCACTCCAGTAGTCCGTCGCCCTTGCTTCGGTAGCCTCTGAGTCAGCCGCTCCTGTGCCCGTGCCTCTGCAGCTTCAGTCGTTGCCTCCCATCTTCTCTCCCTCCACAGTCTCTCCTCCTCCTCACTTGCCCTCTGTGATTAGCTCTAGCTTTGCTTACCTTTGTGAACTCCTGCTCTATACCTGCTTGCTCATTGTACTGATTACACCCCACTTTGGCTATGGGGGTGTGTCAGAATGTTATTCTCTAGCCTGTAGTGGGGTGCTCTATAGCGAGTACAACCCATCTAGGGTTTGCTATATGTATCCTCATTGCTGCTAGTGAAACCCCCTCTCTTCTTTTGCTTATTCTGTCTTGCCTGGCTAGCTAAACCCTAGCCATGGCTCCTCGTTCTGCCTACTATCTTAACACCTCCCGCCAGCTGTGCCGTCCGCAGAGATGCGGAGACCATGGCGGCCCCAGGCCCACGTCTGAGACGCCGCATCGTACTCTGGCTTGAACTCAGCGATGGCCCGGGTAACAGCACTCTTCACAAGGACGTGGAGGCCGTCCACGATGTGCGCGTTACATCCTGTGGAGTTTGATAGGCAGCCCTTGCGCGCCTCCCAGTTCCGGATTGCATCTGTCACCTACGCACAGCACCGCACAGAAGCACGCATTCATCATTCCAAAGGCTGGGAAACCAGACCATTTTTATACGCAGGTGAGTCTTCATACCACGTGCTCCAGCCACGCCACGTGGTACAGCTTCAGCTTCACTATCCCGTTCACCATCCTTGGCCTGAACGCCGCTCTTGCGCATGCGGTAAATGCGCCAGATGCGAATGGAATCCCGTTACGATCATAACTCCAGCGAGAGAGTGCAAGCCTCTATGCAACATTCACCACACAGGACATGTGCACGCATTAGACACGAGGCTTTCTCCATTTTCAGCGTGAAAGCGTTAAAACCACTAACACTGATCGTACCCGCGTCGACGTCTCCAAGGCCGACCCTATCCCGGACCCTCGCCAGTGTACGCATAGAGGGTGCCGCCCAGGGGCTTTTTGCGTCACGCTCGTCGCGAAACAACCCCAGCTTAGGGAGCGAGATGTCGCGGACCCTCCCAGCAGCACCCGTCTTCCAGTCGCTGAGAGACCTGTTGAAGTCGACCCGACGTGCACTGTCAGCCGCGAGTGCAAGGCTTGCGTAGTTGACAGGGAGGTTATCAACGACTGCGCATATGCCCCAGGTCTTGGCGGCGCTGCTCGGGTAGAACGTCAAATGCTTGTTGGGCCGCCGTATGAAAAGATGGTCGCGAGCCTGCTCACATATTTGCTGCAGGGGCGACAGACGCTGCTCATCATCAACTGGCCCACTTGGTCCGCAAAACGCAGAAGCGCAAAATACACCCACGTTGGCAAACATCACGTGAAGCGTACCTTCCATCCCTTGTCGGCAGGCAGAAGACTGAGTGCCTCTTGCAGAATCGCTGATGACGACGATCGAATGTGACCCTCAAGTCCTTCCTCGGCCTCTTCCTCATCCTCGGACGCCGTATCCGATGTGGTCCGAGTACGACGTGCCTTACGTCGCTTTCCATTGCCGGATGCGTGCTTCCGACGCCTCTTCCTCTTCTGTTCGCCGTCACCTGCAGGCTTTGCAAGAAACACAGATTCCAGCCTGGAAATTGCACGTGCTGTAGCTTCCTGCAGCTCGCGCAAGCTAGCCATCTCCTCCTGTCACCGGAGTTTCATCCGGCCAACTTTCCGCGCCAGCGTCCTCCTCATCCGCGCCTGCTTCTTCTTCGTCCTCGGCTTCCGCAGCATCTTCGTCATCGCTCTGCACGGGGTTGAGCCTCGGGAGGGCCTCATTGGGATTGTCATCCGAAGATGCAGCTGGCGGTGCTTCGGGTTCGCATTCTTGGCGTGCGGACCCCTGGAGGACTTCGTTAACGTTGCGTTTGCGCCGGCGGCGCGACGACTCCCCTTCCACAGCATCCTCCTCGTCCTGCCGGCTGGACCGTGCGGTTGACGAGCTACTGTCGGACGTGCTGCCATGTGACATTCGCGAGTCTCCGCCCCCATGGGAGGGAGTGACAGCTGCAGCATGTAAATGTGACGACACCAGATTAGTACCGTTATATTGGCCCCAAGCATTGCGGCGCACATTATTAAATCCAAGTATGCCAAAACAAATCCATAAAACACGCCGACTTACGCGGGGCCGAAGGAGGAGCCCGTGCTTGTTGCGCACTGGCGTTTTTCGGAAGAGACCGACGAGGTTTGGCCGTCACTTGACGCCTAACTGTGCCAGGCAGAAGGTAAGAGTTCAGCAGGTAAGCTGGAGGCTGGGACACGCGCTGACTCCTGCCCTCACGGGACGAGACGGGTCCGGCGGTAAAACTGTCCATTGACGCTAGTTGTGTGGGCAGGAATTAGTCCATTTTGGCACAGATTGTCTATACTTACGCAGTGAATGACCCATCCTGACCTCTGCTATGCCGTGTCTCCTTCCACGTGGCTCGCCCTTGGCTGCCAGACTAGTTTCGTCATTCGCCGGATTTGCACACTTGGCACTCGATGTACCCAACATTATCCACAGCACTCGATACGACGTCGCGTCCGTGCCTCTCTAATATGCCAACAACAGTACACTTATCAGCAGACATATTGCACAAGACATGCGACATGAGTTGTGGGATAACTACAGGTAAACACGTACAAAGCAATAAATGTATTGCTCTAATGTAAACATTTCTACAATCCTTGCCATTTCCTTTCACATCCTGCTAATACAACCACTAGCATGGCTCAAACGTTTTTCACTCACAACAAACAAGCTAGACGCCAAGGATCCTATCCCAGCACAGAGCGAGTGGAATAAGTGACGCTCCTACCCCAGCTCTGGCTCTTGCATCTCCTCGTCAGATGCATCATCCTTCAGTGTCAGCGGGTACTCCCCTTCGTCATCACCAATTCTGATAGGAGGCGAGCGGGAACCTCCATTTTCGAGAGGGAATGGAGTCCCGGGTGCAATGCCCACTTCTGCCATTGCTGTCCTCCACTGACGCCACCTCCACCACAGACGAGCCTTCACAAGGTGCCTCACGTCCGATCTGACACACCCATCCAGCGCTGCCATCTCTGTATCAGTCAGCACCTTCATGTGCGGGATGTGATCCTTGCGCCGGATCACGTACGCAGCCGCGGCATAGGCATATGCCGCATCGTCCTCCACGTTGTACGCACCAAGTCTGATCTGTTGTCCCATACCGGGTCCGCACACCATCTTCACCCCCCACTTATGGCCACGGGGACACCAGCTCACCCCAGTCCACCGGCTTGAAGCTGGACGATTGCCGTTCGCGGATTGCATACTGATATTACGCACTGTGCGTGATTCCTCCATTCCTCCCAGACGACTGCTAGCCCTTCGAGTCCGACAAGGCCTGCCTGGTGCTTCCGGTGTTACTGGAGTCGTAGGATTCTCGGATTCCTCCTTCGTGGGCACGGCTTGAGGTGGTGACTCGGGCCTTTGACCAGGAGAGGCAGCATCGACTTTAGGCCGAAATGACGATGGCACCGGCAGCGGGCATGGTGTAGCATGGATGGAGCTGGCGAGCGTCTTCATCGATGCCGCGTGATCCACCTGGTTATGTGACGTCGACAACGACAGTAGAGGAGTCCCGTAGGTCTGGAGCTCGTGGGCTGCACCGCTTAGCAGCTGCTCCTCCGATATCCCACACGCTCGTGCCAGGCTTGTTACCGCCGCGCATACCACGTAACCCCCAAGCTCCATCCGGGTTACCATGCCGGACTGCCTTGCCAGGTCGGTACGCACTTCGTCTTCCTTGGGAAACACTAGGGCCCCAAACTCACCCAACTGGGGAAGTGGCTGCAGTGGAACCTCTACGCCCTCACCAAAAAGCCTGACCACAAGGTCACCCGTCGTGTGCAGCGACACTTCCTCCCGTAACTGCCGCCTGTAGGTATGCGACTTCTTTCCGTAGAACGTCATCCACCGCTTGATGATAGTGAAGCCGGACGACACCAGTGCGTGAAGATACATGCACACGTATATCCCACAGTCCACAGAGTTCGACTGGGTCGGGATTTCTTCAGGCTGCCAAATGGCACATACACCGAGCGCAAGACGGAACGTGAGCACACGTACGCACACCAGAAGGCACATAGCTCCATCAGCATGTATGCTGTACTCACATCCATTATCGTGATTTCGGCACAGTCCAGGCTGTTCGCGGCCGTCTTCCGGTCAGCAGTGGGAAGCTGAGCTGTGTGAAGCATAAGCAACATCCTGCATAGATCGTTGACGGTTAGGATGTTAGAACAGTTAATACTATAACTACCACAACGACAACGGACAACGTGAGCATGTCTCACTTCTTGACGCCTTCCATCACTTCCGGTTTCTTGGTGTGCAACGACGCGCTATCGTAATGCACCAGCTGAACGTTGTCCTCTACTGTCTCAGAAAGCTTGCCGCTGACCATGCCGGCAAGGTTCATGGCGATCACGAGGGAGTAGTGGCCTCTGAAACATATTAAAAACGGACGTTATTAGAGTCGTGCTTCAGGACTTTTTTTAAGCATCATCACAACCGTAAGATTTATACAACGGTACTCCAACCAATACTTACTCGTAATAGACGGGGATGGCAAGGTAATCCTGCGCGAAGATACATGGTGCATGCCTAAGAGGCCACGCCTTGTTCAGTGATGTCGCGTAAACGAAGGCCTTTGTATCAAGAGGGAACCATGTCTTTCCACCCTCGAGCCTCGGATGACGAATGTTAAGAAGGCTGAAATAAAAAACACCCGTGTGAGTCGCATAATCAGTGACGGCAAAATCCAGTTAGTAACCATGCAGTCGTGCAGTTCTTGGAACACTCACATGTTGTGGAAGTCTACAACGGTGTCCGCCAGACACTCGCCGTCCGCGAGGGTGAGAGCGTCTTGGGCAGTCAGCTGACATCCCACTCCATGGGGACCGTACAGCGCCAACGTCTGAAAATTGCGCTGATAGGTGGGGTTCCGCAGGTGAGAAACAACGTCATCCGGTGGCGGTGGTGTTGCTGATCCAGAAACAGTTACGCCGCTGGCCGCCGCTTGTACCCTTCGCTCAGCACGGGGCTCGTTCTTCACTTTCCGCTGACGGCGCACTCCAGACGTCTTCACAGTTGTCAGTGTACTTGCGGCACCGGAAGAGTTGCCTCTGTGTGTGAGCATATGCTGTATGTTCATCGTGTGCCCTTGCAGGCTATGACGCTAACTAAGCTGCTTGGAGAAGGAGAATCCGAGCACGCTAACAGGACTCATGACGCTAAGAGGCGGATAGATCCGCATTTTCATTTTCAAACCTCAAATGAGTTCCGCACGGACAAACGGAAGAATATACTAGACATGGGAGTGCACGCAGACGGTTGCGTCTGTGTGTTGAGAGGAACTCAAAAGATGTACATGGCAACCACTGTGTCACACTGCGCGCCAACTCCAGATTCGACGTTTTGGTGCGGAAAAGCAGCTCCGTCCGGGCGCCGCACGTGTCATGCTAAAACTGCACTCGTCATTCGTTCATTAGCATGTGATGTGACGTACGCGGTACTGCACGCCAGATGATAAACACGAAATACAGCCGCGTTGGCAAACCTGCGGCTGCATGCCATCATATGAAGATCTTATGTTTGAAAGCGGAAGAATGGTTTCGGGTGCCTGTGTGGCCACCAAACCCTATCCACGAATTTACGTCTTACACAGTCCCGGTACAATGTTTAAATATGAGACATAGCGGAGCAGAACGAGATGTTTCCGAACAATATTTTGGAGAGGTCCTTCACAATCGTAGTGCCGCATGCTGAAAACGCGTCAAACACACTCTATTACATGATTCATGGCACACTAGTGAAAGCACATTAACTAGCTATCGTAGCGACATTAACCGCATCATGTCAAGCACCCAGCGACATCGACGTTCTTAGATGACCGTCGCAGCAGACTTTCGGGGACGCTTAATAGGAGTACGGCGAAGACGACTAACCACTTCGGCGTTCGACGCACCAAACCGTTCAGGCGCGTCTCGCACTTGTATGCCGAGAGAGATGGCTTGACGAACAAGTAGTTCGGAGACCACGCGTGCTACGCGCCTGCGACAACGACTGTCACTGAATAGCGGGCCAGGATGAGTGTTCAGTGTTATGACGGGGTCTTCCACAGAGGCGGGCGTCTCGTTACCGACACGCTCAACGCGTGGGGGTATAAGGAGCTGCTCGCAATGGGCAAAATCTGTAGCATGCATGAGGCCTTCGCCCCGAGGCCTGAACTCGTCTATTAGCCACTGCAGCTGACCCAGCTCCAACACCAGTGGTTCTGACAGGACGCTAAGTACTGGGTTCTTGTACGCGCGGATGGCGAGTCGCCATGATGCTGACACACATCCAGCGCGCCACTAGCTAAGATGGACCGACGCAGGCGTGGCTTCCGACCACGAGGCCCCCATCCATCGAATCATGTGTAACAGGGGCGGGAGCCGGAACTCAGAGCCGTCGCGCCACTCTTGAGTCCGCATCAAATGTCGCAGGTAACATCCACGATAAAGCGTCCTCCACAACTCCACGATCCCACACAGGCCGGGATGGATGCACCGTGGCGCAGCGCCGTGCATGTGAACGATACGGAGGTTGCTCAAGTTTTGGACGCGGAAACCATGTTCCGTCGTTTCCATCGCGGAAATGTCTGTCGTAGCGTGGGAGTCCTTCGTTACAAGGACAATGACGTGGTCGTCCGTGGAGTACGAGACGCCGTTCAACGCTTCGAGGTACTCGCTGAATATCTGCGTGAGGAGCAAGACAACGAGTGCGAAGTATAGTCAGTAGGGGTGTCACAGCGGTTGTAATCAGGTGTAGCCATTGGTTCTCGAGATAATGCATGACAGTACGTACATCGGGGGTGACTGTTCCGTCGATGGTGTGGCGCACGAAGACGGGATGACCGGCCGGGTTTTCTATGCCCTGCGCAAGCTCGTCTTCAAGGCGAAACATTACCAGCGGCGGACACATGACGGTGCTGGCTGCATTGAAAAGAAAGCCAATGTTGAGGTGCCAGTCGGGACGCGGGTCGAGTCGGCCATCACCAGAAATGCGGAAGGGCAGCTTGGTGGGCAGGATGGCTTCTTCCACAAAGCAGAACACGTCCTGAGGGTGAGCCTGTAACTCCTCGAGCAAAAGGGCCATTTCAGCCATGGTGGCGGGAATTCAGCGCTTTGCACATGTGGTGCGCGAGTTATAACAGAAGGAAGCGAGACGGATTAACGGGCTCTAATAACGGACAGTGCCATTACCCACGCGGACGTTATCCGCCACGTAATCAATACCCTAACCAACGTTGTGAACTTGCGTACGTGACATGGACACATGGAGTATTGTCATTCGGACAGAGGGCGCCACTATCGACCGCATGGAGGGGGAACAGCTGGGATGAGTGGCCCGGATGAGACCAGTGTACATTGCCCCCCCCCGACCAGGGACTTAGATTCCGCGGATAGTACTGTAACCGGAATGGAGTGAGTGACACTTTTAGCGGGTTTGTTCCATAGCGAACATAGAAGGCCACAGTTGGACAGAACGAATGGTGGGCTAAACACAAGATCATAAGTAGAACTTAGCAACTGAGTGGGAAGTATGGTACATGTACGGCCCATCTGGCAGATTGATACCGGGCCCGGCGTTAAATTGACCGCTACACACCGTGCTTTAGTTTCAATCAACCAGGTCAACTGACGTGCCAAATGTCATATGGACCAACCTCGTTTCTACCGGCGATGAATACGCTGGAACCGAGCTGGGAGAGACCTGCAACAGTTGCAAACATTCAGGCACATATTGTGCCTTCGGATGGACGAACAGCCTTATCGGTAGGCAGAAGTTAGGGTTAGCACAAGCTCTAGCAATGCTGGGCAACGTCTGCGAGGCGTGCGGACTGGAGCATGTTGACGACAACACACTCCAGTCGCATGTGTCGAACAATATTAAATGCAGGCGCAAGATTCAACACTCCCGTGCCCAGCGGCTGGTGGAGGCGTATCGGGACGCGCTCCGCGCCAGACGCGGAGCCAGGCCCCAAACACCCGTGCGTTATACAAACAACAATGGAGGCGCTTCGGCGTCGGGCGGAGAAGTGGACCCTGCTGCAGTTGTCGATGAACCAGACGATCCCATAGATCCCGCTGAGGAGAGCGATGGGGAGGAGAGTGTTATGTCACATATAGACGACGGCTTCAATACTCTCATAGAGCTGTACATCTTCTTCCGCGAAGCCAATCTGTCGCGACGAGAGGTGAATAGACTGCTCAGCATTTTCCAGAACCCTAAGTTCTCTTTGAGGGACGTGCGGAGGTGGCTCAATTTCGTGGATGTTAGACGGTTTGGGCGCGAAAGGGCACCAGTTGACCAGGTGCCATGGAAGACGAAGGGCGTCAAGTGCTACGGACCAAGAGGGAGGATGTGCACGCTGCTGTTGCACTACCGGGACACGGAGCTGGTGAGAAAAAACCAGAGTCACTCCGCATACATGGAATGACGATGTATAGATTAACTGCTTGTTATACTCATCCCTTAACAATTAGCGGGAGTGTGTTTGGCAGCTGGTGAAGAAGTTGTTACGGGCATTTCAGCACGTCGCGGGGTTTGTCACCAAACCGCGCACGGACGAGGAGGACACTTAGGACGTATGTCATTACAGCACGCCGGACACTGGGAAGTGGTGCCACGAAGCGCAGGTGAGGTGTATGGCCATTGTAGAAGATAACGCCCGGATCAATTTATGCTAGTCCTAATACCGGTCTTTCAACGTGCACAGGCCAGCATGCCAGACGAAGACTGCATTGTGCTGGGGGTGATCGTGTACAGCGACAGCACGCACGCATCCAGGAACGGCAGGCTTGCTGCGTGGCCGGTACTCATCAGTCTATACAACATCCCGGAAGCGCTACGCTGGCAGGAGCCGGGACACCTTATGGCGGGAGTGCTGCCATTCCCGCCAGAGTGGGCGTCGTCAACAGAGAAGACACGAGTATTCCAGGCGTGCATGGAAGTGATTTTTGAGCCATTACTCAGGGCACACCGAGGGTAAGGGGAGCGGTGTATGTTACAAGCATAGTATGATGGATGAGACACGTAAATGACATTTGGTGTGGCGACACGTGCAGTGCAGAGCTTCGATGGTTCTACGTCACCGATGCTACGGGAAAGGTGGTCAAGGCGCGTCTTTTCGGTCAGCTTGGTGACTACCCAGAGTTGTCAAGATCCACAGCAACGATGCAGCAAGGATCGCACCGGCCGTGTTCGTCGTGCTACACCAAGGAAACACATCTGTCCGACATTACGCAGGAGTCAGTGGTGCGGACTGTAGAGCTCCATAGACGAGTAGTGGCCGCAATCCACTTGGCCCCGGACTCTAAGGCGGCCGAGAAAATCAAAAATCGATGGTCGACGCACCCGGTGCAGGTGAGAACCGAGTACCACACTAAGAAACCCTGGACTTCAGCGTGTGTCAATGCCCATCTTAGTGTGTCAATGTACATGAGCGGCAGTGTTACTTGGAGAGGTGGAACTTCGCAGAGACAACATGGGGCAACGTGTTCCTCGCATGCACCGCGGACCTTCTTCACGTCCTGGACGCAGGCATGCTCCCACGCATGGGCAAGTGCTTCATGGTGGGGAAGAGCAAGCCAGAGCGAAGGGAATTTGAGAGGTGTGTACGCTCTCATCCGGATATTTCTAGCTGCCGCGTGATGAACATGCAATGCACGTGGCTGACCGTAGATGGGTGGGTTGGCAGGCGCCGCAAGGAGCAAAAGAAGGACACGCGCGCAAGTGTGGTGCGCATACCAGGAGGGGCCACATGGTTTAGCAGTGGGACGAACTACACAGCCTTTGAGCACAGGGGGATGATGCAGGTGATGCCCTTGCTGATTGCCGACAGTATGGCGAGGAGCAAACCAGCGGAGAAGGAGAAACGGCAACGGGAGGTGGCGGCGTTTGTGGCATACGCCAGCTTCTACAAGGCGCTTGTCGGCGTGACAAAGCACACGGACGACACCCTGGACGACGTCAGAGCAATGGCAGTGACGTAAGTTCAGTGATTCGTGCAGACCCTGGTGTGCACTAAAATTTCAAATTGTAGGAATGTGTAGGTGTAGTATGGGGAGTGGTGTGCGACGACATGTGCTGAAGATGTGATGTGCCATTACATCCGGACTTATATCCGCCTCACGTGTCGCTGTGCAGAATGATGGCGGCAATCGTCGCTGCGTTTCCCGACCAGATCTCAGGCTGGAACATCCCGAAGGTGCACCAGATTGTGCACCTGATTGCCGGCATCCCTATGCGTGGGTTGACGCACGAGACATCCACGAACCTATGGGAGCACACACATAAGGGCACAGTGAAGGTGCCGGTGCGAGGAAGCAACTGGCAGGACATTCCATGCCGCATTATCGAGGAGGAGGTGCAGCGCGAGATAGCGCGGGAGGTGTCCGCGGACGCAGGCGGCAAGAGGCAGTATGTGACGGCGCTGCGCGAGGTAGTTGCAGTACACGGCATGCAGTCTGCGACACCATGTAGCATGACGTATTGTGTCGGAGTGCGGTAACCTCATGGAATCATTCAGCGACTGTATCACAATCCGTGTGCACACAGGCTGTACGGACGCGCAAACCCGTCCTGACGAAGAAATCACGTCCGGCCAATGTGGACGAGGACCTGGACGCGGTTATGTGGGTGTATCGCGAGGCACATGGGTCCGACATGGACGCACTCGCAGGCTGCATGAGGGCGGCAGGCCTCCCGTCGCCATCCATCGCGGTGAGGCCGGCTTTTATGCATTTTCGTGTGGCATGTGGACCACTATCGTGGGCCGCTCGTGCTAGAGTCTTGGTACTTGTGGGTACAGTCACCAGAATTGCCCTCATGTTGACCGTCATGCGCAGGTGCACACCGCTGTGGCGATACCTCGAACAAGAGGCGGGGAGCTTGTGCCGAAGGGTACGTTTGTGAAGGCAAGCCCATCAGAGAAGTGGTTTTCAGACGTAGCCGTGCTTAACCCAGACGAGGGAGAGTGGTACGCAAGGTGCCTATGCATCTTCAGGACAAAGGGGGTGGATGGAGAGATGGGGAGGCACGTGTACGTGAAGTACTACGAGGCGGAGGGCACGTGCCCGATGACAACTTGCTTGCAGTTGACACCCGGCTGTGTGAGGACAAGGTATGCTATGGTGGACGTAGAGTGCATCCAGAGGGTGGTGCACATTTGCATGTCTTATGTGGACAAGCGTGTCATGCTGCTCAACAGGTTCCTGCTGACCGAGTGAACATGAGTGGGTTTGAATCGCTGGGTTCACGGGACAGTTCCGTGGCTTGTCGCACCGTGTGACACGCAATTGACGCTGATTATGTGTGAAAGGGCAATGACCAAAATCACGTGATGGTGACCACACAACACTATTGAAGAGTATTTTATGCAGTATATGTGGGTTGAGCATGACGGTAGTGTATCTTACTTTGACATTCCTAATTGCGTAGACACACAACAGACGAGCCCAATTAGCAGTGGTCGCCGAATGGCGAAAAATGTGCGGCGCGGGGAATTTACATTGGCGCGGGAATCCCAAATGTGCGGTCCGTCGAAAACGTGCGACACATTGCATGAAATGTGCGGTGCGAGCATCCAAAGGCCGAAAAGTGTATAAGGGGAAAACCCAAAATGTGACATTTGCGTCACATGTGGTTTGGGGTCTTTTGTGTACTGTATGGGACTTTTTGTATGCTTTTTCGTAGAAAAACCTACGGACCCCTGAAATGTGCTTCTTCCTTTTCCGCGATGTGCCAGCAACGTTTCACAGTCAGTCAAGTCGCATTGGTGCGAAGTCCAGCTGTGCGGATAACCCGGCAACGTCCAGGAGGGCAGGTTTGATGATGTGTCGCGTGCCAACAGCGAAGAGGGTTACTTCGATTTCTTATAACCGTCAGTTCTCGCAGCAGCGACACTGCGTACGCACAGAAAACGCAACCAGAGTTTCACCCTGCGTCCTTGGACCCCTGTCTTGCGAAGGCAACAGTTTGGCGACAGGAAAACTACAACTAACGTAACCCATGCGAAGATCACGGACCATTCAGTTTTGCCTAGCACACATGGCGACCATGCGAAGAGATGGGTCTGGGAAATGAGGGATGGCGACTCGCACACATGTGCCTCGCTGGATTCGCCAGAGCAGAAATTGCGAATTGCTGAAATCTGCAAGTTTTCTTGAGCCAGCTTGGGTTTCATTTTATCCAAGCTTTCCTTCTCAGCTCTCCAGCGCATAATAGCCGCCCTTCCTCTCGCTTTCCCCTGAACTTCAAGAAATTTAATCTTTAGGACAAGCTTTCATAGAATATCGCAAAACAATATTCCTTCGACCATGTTAGGAACATAAGTATTGACTCGCAAACCATAGAAGTCTGACGTGATACAACAAAATCAGCTGAGGAGAAAGCCTTTCTCCTGACAGAACCCTGTTGCATATACAAACGCAGTGGTCGAGCAACATAGCAGGTGCTTCTTGGAACCATCATGGCACCCACGCATGCACTGACAGTAGTAGTTATCCTCATGGCGTTCGAGCTGCAACTTCAACTGCGAGCCGTCGAGAGTCGCGGTGGTAGGTTCATCCGCGGGCATCACGTCGCGCAGCGCACTGCTGACTCTACAAAATTCACCTAGCCACAGATAATGCTCGGTTGGCTCGTGTCGCAGGGAATGCTAGACGGACAATGTGCATGCTTGTTGGAGGTCGCGTGAGTTAGAAGCAAACGGTGGTGGGGCAATTGATATGCCCTCAACCCACCGAATGTGTTTCGGTGCTCACCGCTTGAGTAAGCTGCAGGTTTCACGAAGTGTGTGGGTTGACTTCGGAAGACCCACTCGATTGGTGCCACATGGCAACACAAGAAGAATCGAGACTCAAGGAGAATTCGATTCGGTGAAATTCGAGAGTCGAATTTCACCCCTTCGATGTTACTCGAACATTCGCGAGTGTACCGCGGTTCGAGGTTACTTGTGCGACTCGATGTTGATAGATGCTATAAATCTGTTTGCTTTGTATTGCATGTATCATACTGAAAACCTGAATCACTTTGTATGTCATACACTCGACTACAAAATCTAGAGAGCTCCTATCCTTTGTTCTAAGAGCACTAGCAAGCACATAAACGCATATAACTCTCTCGTTACTTAGGCGAATCACGTGCTTGACGGCTCGTTGGAAAGCCAGCAGAGTGCTCTATCGTTTAGTAAAACTCTCAGTTCCTGCAAAGTAGAGGGGAGTCCTCTACAACAGTGGTATCAGAGCTGGTCGGAGGAGTCTACGCACGCGACAAGGAGCAAGCATGATGACGTCAAGCGAGGCCTCCCGCACTTCGTTGGATGGTGTCGTTGTAAATTCCGGCGAACCCTGGGCAACCGCGACGATGTTCGACACGTCGGCGGTACCGATTTTCACGGGACAAAACTACTACGCGTGGAAGTTTAAGTTCCAAGTGCTCATGATGGAGCGGGGACTTTGGGGTTTCTTCGATGGAACGGAGAAGAAGCCGGACGACGAGAGCGGCATCACGGCATGGAAGAAGAAGGACCAAAAGGCGTTCGCTACGTTGATTTCGCGCATCGGCATCAATCTCGTGAGCTCGGTGCACATGTGCATCAAGCTCGAAGCGTCGGCGCATGAAGCGTGGAAGCGGCTCGAGACCATCCACGTAAACAAGAATCTCCACGGCAAGATCCTAGCCCGGAATGCATTCTACACGGTGAAGATGCGCGCGGGCGAATCGTGTGGAGGAACTCGGGGAATCGTTCATGGATCTCGGTGGAACGGTCACGGAGGAGGATTGGATTTTGACATTGCTATGCGGCCTTCCGGAAGAGTGGTCGACGGTAATTACGACACTCGATAGCGTGCAAGACACTTGGACGAAGGAAATGGTGGTCGGTCGGCTTCTCCATGAAGAATCACGTCG
The DNA here is from genome assembly GCA_947471745.1 of Closterium sp. Naga37s-1. NCBI lineage: Eukaryota > Viridiplantae > Streptophyta > Zygnematophyceae > Desmidiales > Closteriaceae > Closterium > Closterium sp. Naga37s-1. Next base: position 158,825 of record CANJKZ010000607.1, read on the forward strand.
CCGACAATTCGCTAATGAGAGCGAGGGTGCCGCCATGTTCTCCGGAGGGAGTTCCGGAAAGAAGTCCACGTGGAGCAAGGGCGCGACGAAGAAGTCGCCCGGAGGAAGCGATCGCGGCAAGGGAAACGCATCGAAGTGCCACTATTGCGGCAAACCGGGACACTTTTGGCGAGAGTGTCGGAAGCGGCCGAGCGATTGGACTCCATCGAAGGCGCGGAACCACGAGGGCAATGCGCACACGGCATCCGGCGAGACGGATGATACAAGGGAGTCGATCGTGTTATTGGCCGGTGACGGGAACAACACACCAAGCGACGCGTGGTTCCTCGACACCGGCGCAACACAACACATGACGCACTCGGCATCGTTCCTCACCAATGTTGGTGCACCGGGAGACGTCACGCGCGTCGTCTTCGGAAACAACAAGTCGCTACCGGTGGTCGGAGTTGGAAGTACGCGTCTCATTGTCGATGGCGGACCGGTGGACATCACAAACGTACTTCACGTCCTGGGGTTGAAGGTGAATCTCCTCTCCGTCACTCAACTCGCGAAGAAGGACGTGAAGTTCACCATCGATGGCGCGAACATGAACCTCTTTTGGAAGGGGAAGCAATTCGCACAAGGCGTTCTCAACGGGGAACTCTACCAACTCAAGACGCACCCGGGAGCGGCTTCATCCAACGTGGCGCAAGGTTCCAAGGCGACTCTCAAGGTGTGGCATAATCGACTTGCGCACGCCAATTACGACTCGGTCAAGGAGTTGGCAAACAAAGGACTTGCGAAGAGAGTCGACGTGATCGCCGGCGTCGACGAGAAGGGCGTGTGCGCGGCGTGTGTCGAAGGAAAAATGGCTCGCAAGCCATTTGGTAGCCGTACCTCTCCCCTCGCTAAGGACCCGCTTGCGCTTGTTCACATGGACGTGTGTGGACCGATGCGGCATGCATCAAAGGGAGGAGCACGGTTTCTCTTGGTGATGCTCGACGACGCGACGCGGATGTGTTGGACCCGACTCTTGATAGCTAAGGGAGATGCGGCCAAGGCGATTCAAGAGTGGGCGCTCGATGTTTGCAACGACGACAAGAAGCGGATCAAGTGTATTCGTACCGACAGAGGCGGCGAATCCGTGAACAACGAGCTTGAAAAGTGGATGAAGAGCAAGGGCATTAAGCACGACGTCACGACACCCTACACACCCCAACAAAATGGAGCGGCGGAGCGGCTTAATCGAACATTGGTGGAGGCCGTTCGTTCACTTCTTCAACACTCCAAGCTTGGGAACGAGTGGTGGGGAGAGGCGAGTGCGCTAGCGGCATGGATCCGTAATCGTGTGCCGACCAAGGTGCTACCGGGGACGACTCCGTTCGAAGCATGGACCGGAACGAAGCCGAACCTTTCCCTCCTACGCACCTTCGGATGTCTTTGCTACTACCATGTACCAGACCCACTTCGCCACAAGTTGCAACCAAAAGCTCGTGCGGCGATCTACTTGGGAATTGCGGCGAACGAGCGTGCATACCGAGTGTGGGATTTGGGAGAAAAACGCGTCGTCACGTCTCGGGATGTGGTCTTCGACGAATGAGCTGCGGGGACTCCGTCGCGATGGCCTGCCAGTGTATTGGGTAGAATGTTCATAAGTGGGGCAAGGTGGTGGGGTGGGGGAGATTGGGGTAGCAAAGGATGGTGTGTATATCCGTGGTAGGCATGGTGAGGATGTGGTGAGCGTAACAGGTGACAGCGTGGCAACCACATATGTGTCACCGAACTATTCCGGAAACCCACAAGTGTCGGGAGCAAGACACTGAGGCACAGAGGTGAAACATCCAAATGCCCGCACTCACAGCACCACATACCCATCGCAAGGCCGTGTTGTAGCGGCCGGCAGGGGCCACGTTGCTAGGCAGGGTCGTGAGCATCGCGGCCGTCGCGTTGTGAGCGGCGATCTGAGGGCCATGTTCGCGATGGTTCGAAGTACGGTAGGGAATCTTGCAGGTACGGATGTGAGCGTTCTCGTAGACCGCCGCCGAGTACTCCTCAGGTAGTCCGGCTTGCTTGATGGCATCCGGCAGGTGCAGCAATTCGTGAACCTTGATGAGGTTCCACCCGCATCGACTGCTACGCGGAAACATACTCTCCACCAGCTGCACCATCCTGCAAGGGCAGCGTGTCGCGGTAATGGGGTGAGGAGGTCAGCAACCAGCATTGGAGCTCACGGATACAGAGGAAAGTGACTAAGCGTGAGGTGCAATGCTGGTGTCATGGCAAGCTCTAAGTCCCACCTCCGCGTAGCTGCATCGAATTCGGCCAGGGACGCGTCCGTGTGGTACGGCGCCCGGAGGTAGGTCTCATGCCACTCAAGGACAGCAACGAGGGCTTTCCTGCTGATGACGCTGCCCTCGCCCTCGAGCACAAGCGGCGCCACCTGCCAAACATGACAAACAGGCGTGACAGAAGGTGGTCATGTAAGCCTGCCTGGCCATAACGATAATCATGGTGTCTCTGCCGCAAAGGAGAGCCAGGAAAACCAACTGCTCGGCGATGCGCACCATCATCACGGCTGCGTGCTCGGTGGCAGTGAAGTTGGCCCCAGAAAGCCAGTATGAGCCACTCCCGGGCTGATGCAGTCCAGCCTGACGCGCGCCAGGAAGAAGGGCCTCCATGCGCCTGGGAACATTCAGACACGGGTGTGCATCAACGCCCGGTGGATGGTGGGGGGTGCGGGGGTATGACCAACCAACCGTTCCGACAGCATCCACTGAATGAACAGAAATTGTAAAGAACAAAACGACTTACTCGTCTAGCAGTAATGCACGCGCATTTCCGCCCCGCAAGGCAGCCCGGATGTAGAGCCAAAATCTGATGTAAAACACGTGAAGTATATCCGGCATCATTGACAGGTAGGTGTTCCCAAACACCGTCCCTGCGAAGTTCCAGGCCCACAGCACGCACTGGAATGCGTAGGCAGAGGACAGAGGGGATTAAAACGAGTACAAAACCAAATGGCAGCGACAACAACGATTGGTATACAGGCCTAATAAGGACCAGGGATACCACGGGCAGCATGCAGCCGAACGCCTACACACACGACATAGGCAGGATGTACCTCGATGAGGTGGGTGGAGTACTCCTCGGCCTTGTCCGGGTCGGACATCAGGTCCATCTGGTCGTGCACCGTGCGTGGCGCGGATGGTCCGGCATGCATGTCCCGCAACTGCTCCTGCGCGACATAGCACGTCGAGCACGGCGACCCGCTCTGATGCTCCTTCGTGCAGCTGACTTTGCAAGTCTCAAGGAAGTCTGCTATGTACGAGAAGAGGAGCGGCCATATGAAACGCTCTTCGCCCCAAGGGTCCTTTGCCGCCACGCCCCTGCATACACAACCACAACCCCGGCTTTCGCGTCATGCCCTGGGCGCAGGGTTAAAGCATCGATCCATATGATCCGCAACATCGCTGTTTGATACTCTACGGCAATCAGCAACGTCAGGAGGGGCGTTAACGGAAAACAATGACTCGAAGCAACTAAGGTAAATCACTCACGTGTGGGACGCCACTATCAGGTCAGCCATCGCCACCTTCAGCGCCGCCTGGAAGAGCTGAACTTTTTGCTCGGGGCTCATGTCCGACCGGGGTAATGGCAGGAGCGCTATCAGCACACGGCCAGTGTCGCGCCAGCGCATCTTGAGTGGGATGTTAGCGAGGCTCAGGTACAGCGCCCACACCTTCACGCGCTCATTGCCACTCAGCACGGTGGTGTCGCTCGACAAAATGACAGGCGCTACAATTTGTCCAGGCCCGAACAGTAGGTCAAGCAGGTCCTGCGGCGCACAACCAGAGAGGCAATAAAGGAGTGTGTGATTTCAGAGACCATTCGGGAGGAAGAGCGATAACAGAGTTTGCAATACACTGCACATGGCTGGCGGCACTCTATGTGTTACGGGAGTGGACTCACCTGCATTTCTTTCCAGTAAGTCCCAGTCTCGGGTGTTGTATAGATTCTGCCGGCTCCACTATCAGCTGGGCGCGCAAACAGCACAAACCCTTCCGCATTGGCCGGGTGAGCTAAGATCTCCAAGGCCGCCTGCCACACAAAAGACAGCGCAACGGTGTAAGAAAGCAATGACAAACCGCTAGAACCCAACAGCGCCCCCATTTGTTACTATCCTGAATTCACTCACGGCTACAGGGTTGGTGCACAAGACCACAAAGGTGTGGTCGTAGCCATCAATGCGGATCTCCCTGTGGCTGAAGGCCCTACGTCCTGTGAGAAGCCTAAGGCCGTACTGCCTCACAGCACGCCTGTGTCAGACTGTTATGTTTGTCTAGCCTGCAGTGGGGTACTCAATAGTGAGTACAGCCCAATCTAGGGTTTGCTATATGTACTCAACTGCTTGCTAGTGCAACCCCTCTTCTCTGTTTCATTCCATTCTCTCACATTCTAACAGCCTGGACCTCCACCGTCGTAGAACTCGCAGATCGCAGCGGGGGTCATTGAGAAGACTGAGAAGCCATGCCGTTGAGTCGTCCGTGAGGCCTCGGCCACCGTTGCAGCTGAAGATGAATCGGAAGAACTCAAACAGTGTGTTGAAGTCATTCGCGGGTCCCGCACCGTCCCTGGAGTCTGTGTCACTCTCGTCGGAGTCTTCAGACGCCTCGCTGTCACCATCAGTGTCGCTGGTCTCGTTGCTTGTTGAGGAGGCAGGGTCGTTGTCGTCGCGACGTTGCGTGCTCCCCTGCCGTAGTGGGGTATACTTTGCATCAGTTCAAGACAACAGACGGAAAACGAATGGAAATTAAACCCTGGTGTGCAGGAAATAACAAGTATGCTTACGGGTGGGGAAGTAGGCGCATCGGATGCAGACATTGCGTGTTCTGTTTCGTCTTCACCGCTGGAGTCGTGCTGAAGCTCGTTGTCTGAGTCATCCGAGTCCAACTCATTGCGTGCAGCTCGTCGGTAGAAACAGAGTCGCTTGGCGCGCCGATGTTGGCATGCGTGCTGGTGAACCTTGTGTGCGACGAGAGCTGCACGTGACCGGTAATGATGCAGACAACCCTCGCAGACGAAGAGATACGTTTTCGGCGGCATCTTGCCAGAGGCCAATGGCCAGTGACTTGCTTGAATAGAATAGATCGAGATCTACGATTATCATGCACAACGCCACTCAGCATCCACCTAGCCATAGTCGCCGCGCGTTCCGAGCACATAGTCTCGGCAGCTCTGTCGCCGTCAGCAGTAAAATCCGCGTTCATATGTTGCCGCGATGGCATACACACGTGCCCTGGCAGTGCCAACGCGATACTGCTCGAGGGTCTGTTCCAGGGTCCCAGGGTCTGTTCCACCACTGGTCGAGCCGATGCCAGGTCGATTTCTGATTTTTTGCTGACCAACAATAAGAGCCTCGAGGTTTCAACTGCTGCTTCTGACACGTCGCGTCAGCATCAGTAGACTAAGTCGAGCATGTGGGCGGGACGACAGAAATCCTAGGCATCACGTGTGCTGCTGACAACGCTGATGAGGACACTCGTGTGGCAGAACTCCCTAACGAACGGCGTGCAGGACAGGGGTGACAGCAAAGCTCTGCCCACACGCGCGGCAGTCTAATAGAAGAATAGTCTGTCCATTATGGCGGGAAGACTGGTCAGTATTGAGATATTGTGGGCTTTGACACGTGTGGTGCTTCGCAATTTGAGCGAGTTACCAATCGTGTTCATTTCGTCACTGATGGCGATCCTCATTCAAGAGGGGATGCCATGTCAGATTGGCACAACTCACGATTTATGATACACCCCTCTGTTTTGGCAATTACCAGAGCCAATATCGAACCTTCTGATATCGGAGTCTGTAGCTAGTCGCGAAAATTGGCCCTTCACGATCCAAATGTTGTGGGCGACTCCCGCAGCATGTCATTCTTCCTCAGACATTTCAATTTTCAACAAACACCACGAGCTCTTCCATGGCAACGGCAAGCTCCAAATTCATTGAGAGTATCCTCAATCCTACAAAACGGAACTGGCGCTGTGCACGCGACCCGGATGACGGGAAGCCTCGGTCTCAATACTACGGCCCCGAGTGGCCGCGCGTCCGTAACGCGAAAACGTACTGCCCCACGATTCACATTTTTATTCGTGATTTCCCGGATATTGCAGCTGTATTGATGCAGGGGGAGTACGAACGGCTTAGAGACTCAAACATATGCGTGACACCCAAGAAGCTGGCATCCAGCGTAGAACATCTTGTCATGCGCAGTCGTGCTCGGGCAAGCACCCTCCGTGGACACGCCCTCGAGAGTCTGCGCTCCAGTCGTGGCCTCGACAAAGCAGCCTCGTTACCGTACATCGACGTGCGCGTAACTGAGGCCATTTTCCACGATGCACACGATCACCCGGCGTTGCGCGATAGGGCGTCGGCTTTCTTGGCGCTTGCGGCAAATGGTTACCGCGGCATCAACGTCCGCGCGTCTGGCCCGGATGACCTGGTCCGGGACAAGCCACCAACGCACGACTATCGCATGTACCTCATGCACTTCTCATACTCGGAGGGGTGGGTGGTAAGTGGTTAGACAGGAAGTGGCATGCTTGTAATCCTACCCGAGCTCATGGATTTCCGTGTATTGATGTCGGGGATATGATTGACCAACCGGTTCCCTGCGCAGATTGAGCGTGGACCGTACAATTTTGTGGGTGCGCCAGACGCATGGGAGGAATTCACTCATGCCAAGCTTGCGGAACGTAAGCTCGACACATTCAAACAGTACAAACACATTGGCGGGGAACACGGCATGGGCGCTGGTGTGTTGGCGCACGCGCTAGGGATGATGGCTTGGTGGGAGATCCCTCATCGTATGGACAAGGACTCTTGGCGCGCCCTTGGGCCGGCCTGGCACACATGCAAATACCCGTGGGAACCTCCCAGTGGGTTTAGCCAGACGACGATTTTCCGTCTATGCCCCCAGGAATACGACCACTTCAAGCCCAACCCAGTGATGCCTGAGTTCGAGCTCTGAATATGCAGTCCCACACTATACTTGCTAATTTTGTCGAATTAAAAAGTGCTTGCGTGTGCTTGTTTGAAATGCTGTTTCGTACGTGTTTAAGGTGTGATGGTGCGTAATCGATACCGAATCAAATACCCGCAAACGGGAACATGAAACATAACCCTCTATAGAGGTCTGTCTCGCCACTACTTCACAGCTTCTTGCGGTACCCCGAGTCAAGGGGCACAGCTTCGCACCGAACATAGTACCGCGATCGGCGTAGGTAGTCTCGAGACTGACGAGGCACATGTGTAGGGCCAGAGCAGCGGATTTCACCCCAAAATATCTCAACCACGTGCAAACACCATGCGCTGGTCAAGGCAAATACGGATATTGGACACAGTGCGCTACGTTGATGCGTATCTGGATATTTTCGACAGGCGCGGCGCGTGTTCATTTGTTGGTTGTTAGAGCTCGCGTAGGAGGCGATGACAACGGTGGTAAACGTGGTGACAGCACGTCGACGTCGCCACGTCGACAAGGGAAGGCACGGTGGCGGGGATCCATAGTGTGGTTCACTCGATGGCGAGGGAATGTGCTCGTCGACCAGCGGGGAGTGGTAATCTCTGGGGCAGGTGTCTCGCGGTAGTTGCTATTTATGGGAGGGGTTCAAACAATCCTACATTTGTAATCCGTTTCATGCATTGTCAGAAGATAATGGACAATCCGAGGTCACCTTACGCGCCTATAAGCCGCAGTGGCAGGGCGAATGCTGGCAGGCGCGCCGGCAACGCTGACATGGTTTCTTACGGGAGTGAGAGCATTACCAACAACGGCAATCACCTTGGCGGCGACACTGCGCATGGAGGGCAGCGTAACGAAGCCCCGCCACCATCTGCTGGAGACGTGGCCGACACGTCCGCAGAGGAGTTGGAGGCGGAGTCTATGCCCTCGGACTCCGGCGAGGCGCAAGAAACTGAGTCGGTGGATGAGGAATATGAAGGTGACGATTGTGGCAAGTTCTGTGCATGGTGCATATATTACGCAGACCTTGATGGTACTACTCTTACTACTGGTTTTTCAAATACACACCCGCACTAACACCAGTGCCTTTTTTTATGCTGCAGAGGCACGCGCCAACCAGAGGCCGCTAGGGGATGTTAACCAGGCGGCGCCGAATGTGTCAGAGGTCCACTGGTGATCCCCGATTGATCCTAGGGAAGGGTTACAAGCATGTTGGCCTGGGGGGTTATGGGCGCACTGACCCGCTACTAAACAAGCCCTTTTATCCCAATGGTCTAGTGGTTGGGATTCTGACATGGTATCAGAGCGAAGGTCTCGGGTTCGAATCTCAGTGTGTGCACTTCGGGCATCCCAATGCGGGGGGGTGTCAGAGGTCCACTGGTGATCCCCGATTGATCCTAGGGAAGGGTTACAGGCATGTTGGCCTGGGGGGTTATGGGCGCACTGACCTGCTACTTAACAAGCCCTTTTATCCCAATGGTCTAGTGGTTGGGATTCTGACAGAATGTTACGATCACGACCCCGGGAGCACGTGGCCCTGCCAGTTAGAGCAACAGACCGCCCCGCGCGAAGACAGTGCCAGCTGTCGACGCGGCCCTGGCAGCGCGTCTGCGTGCGCGTGAGCGGGAGCTGCACGACCTGCGCAGCCAGATGCGCAATCCAGAGGCAGGCCCTGCTCAAACGCAGGAACGCTGCGGCGATGGTGGTCCCACCACGCCACGCCCTCGCAGGTCTGCTCTCGTCGTACCAGACGCACCCAATCCACACCTTGCGCGCGACCCGCCACGCGATGCGCCGCGCACCCCTTTCGTGGCACGTGCCCTTGCTCGTGAGACCGTGGCGATGCTCGGCCGTCACGGGGCTCCGACAACCGGCCTGATAGTGTGGGCGGATACTCTCGAGTCTGCGAATTCGTCTTTGCTGTCGCTGGACAACGGTTGGAAGGTATTGCGTATGGAGATGTTCTGCTTTATTGACGCCATGAACACATAGACTTAATCATTCATGTATGGGTGTTCTTTTTTGTGTTTGGGCGGCAGGAGGCTGTGGGAGACGGCATCGTGATTCTGGTGTACGATACCAGGGTGCGCCGTGTGAGCTTTTGGCCATCCCAGCCTCTCGTTGAGCACGTGATGTGCCGCGCGCTCCGCCTCCATTCCCGAGCCCAGAAGCATATGCTGCACCTGGTCATGGTAAACAACCCCTCTCGTTCGGGTTGGTTCGTGCGAAAGATGCAGTTGCTTCGGAGCACGCGTTGGGAGCAGGGCAGGGCGTATGTGTACATTCTGCACGGCTTTCCATACGACCCACCGTCATTCTCTCGTGTGTCCGTCCCCGCGCTGCTTGCGGGGATTACGGTGCCTGAGATTACCAGACAGGAATTTACAACGACCCATCGTCATGGTAAGCAGGGGGGTAGGTGAATATTCCGTACATTCCGTGGCGCGTCTTTTTCCAATGTATTCCGATGTTGCCTGTTGTGCCTGACGTTTAAAACCGCGCATGTACACAGGGGCTGGGTCGCACCAACTGATGGTGTGGCACGTGTTCAACGGGCTCCCATTTGCGTCAGAAGTGTTCGAGAGGGGCGTTTACGCTTCGTTTCGGCGCCCATTCCCACCACCGCTTGTGCTGCGAACCTACGCCATCGCCTTCTGGCTCTACGGGGTTAGTAGATTTCATGGTTTCACGCTTTAGCAAAGGTCCAGCCATCTAATTTTCCCAGAACTGTTCTGTTCATGCACGAGCTGTTGGAGTGGTTTCCGTGAACCACACCAACGACGGCAGGCGGACTAACGACGGCTGAAAATCTGGACCGACGGCGACTTCATGGCGATGGCGTGTGGAAGAAGCAATATGAAGGAGCTAAGAAGTGTCTAAGATTACTATGCGTGTGTGCTAAGTTATGAGCTACGGGGAATGAATACGAGGAAGAAATGGGAGTGAAGGAGAAGTGACGGGAAAGGAATTGACGGGAAGGTTTGAATGGTTGGGAAGAACCCGAGGCATGTTCAACAAGTTTCTGAAATTCGGACTTGAGGAATGTTCGGTGAATTCGGTTCGGTTGCGTGTGCGACTCGGGTGAAACGAGGCGCACGCGGTTACTTGGGAAACAAGTGAAGTTACGAATCGCATTTTGTGTCTTGCCTGACTATAAACCTGTTTGTACTCATTCTGGAAATACAACATGACAACATTGAGATTCTGAAAATTGCTGGTGTGTATTGACAACTTCAAGCAGAGCTGCGCATATCGTTGGATTCGGGAGATCGTGGAGAACACGATAGGCGATAGCAAGTAGACTATTGCCGACTAAGGTGTTTACGATCTTAAGAACTGGTATCAGAGCTTGACGAACGGGCGCGTCGATCGCGGTGAATTCACTTGGTGCGCTAAGTGAAATTAGTGGAGAAGAGGAGTCGTTCACGCCTACGCTATGGGAGACGAGGCGAGTTCGTGTTCCAGTGTGAGTCTTGGAGACCCGCAGTTGAAGACTCTTCTCGAGGCCCTTGCGAGTGGCCGATTGGTGGCGAAACCGACGATCGGGCTCAGTGAAGCTCAGCGCTTCAACGGAAGCAACTACAACGTGTGGCGGAAGAAGTTTATTCGAAGGGCAGAGGAGGTGGACCTCTTGCCGTACTACCGTCCCGACGAGGAGACGATGGAGGGAGTTGTTCCTTCCACGACGGATACGAAGGAGAAAATAGCGGCGTTTAAAAAGCAAAGTAAGCAAGCTTTCTTTCAGCTTTGTCATTCAGTTGCCGATGGAATCGCAGTGGATTTGGACCAGTTTGCAGGGGAGCTGAACTCTGCACAGAAAGCGTGGGAGTACCTGGAGTCCACGTACATGGGTACGAACGATGTCAACAAGAAGGCGATTCGGAAGCAGCTGCTGATGTTGAGCATGGAGAAAGGCGAGAAAATCGTCACCTACATCAACAGGGCGAAAAGCTACAACGACGATTTGCGGGTGATGGGAGCCGCGGAGACGGAGCATGAGATGATTGACTATATCATCCAAGGCCTTCCTAAGGAGTGGGAATCCGACATCGGTATGTTTACGTACCAACCGCCGGAGAGATTGACGAAGCTGCAGGAGATTCTGCAATCGCTTGAGATGGTGAAGGAGATGAGGAAAAAGAAAGCGGCAGCAGCAGCTAATGAATTCGAAGAGGAGAGGCCGGGTATGGTAAATGCAACAAAGGCGTTTGGAGCGTGCTACCAGTGTGGAAACATGGGGCACCGTGCGTTTGAGTGCGCGGAGAACCCAAGGAGCAAAAACTACAAAGGGAACGGTGCGGGATCGAGTGGCGTGCAGCAGAACGGGAGGTTTTATGGCGCGTGTCATCACTGCAAGAAGATTGGACATCGTGCGATTGATTGCTACTCAAATCCCAACAGCCGTAACTACAAAGGACCGTTGAAACAGGAGCAGCAGCAGAACGTGGTAGCCAAGGCTAACGTGGCGGAAGCGGAGAAAGAAAAAGAGGACGTGATTTTGGGGGGGGCGCATCGTGCGAATGTGGTAAGGGTGCCGAAGGTAAACGAGTCAACGGACGGTGGTAAGAATGATGCGTGGCTCTTGGACAGCGGATGCACACGTCATATGACTTTCAGGTCAGATTTGGTGAAGAATATGAGAGAGTCTAGTGAGAACTATATCCTGCAAGGTAACAATGGAAAACTGCCGGTTATGGGAGAAGGTGAAGTGGTGTTACATGGTCCTGATGGAGGAATCGAGTTGGAAAACGTGCTACTGGTGGAGGACTTAAAGGTAAACCTCATTAGTCAGTCACAACTCGACGACATGGGGTGTAAGGTATTCTACGATGAAGGTAAGGTTTTTGTGTCTGGTTCTGAGTGGGAGAGATACGCGGATGGTGTTTTCAATGATGGGTTCTACGAGATGAACCTCATAGCATGCAACGACATGGATTCAGTTTATGAGGATGATGAGTTCTATAAGGTGGAAGTGAAGGGGAGTTCATTCCTTGAGGTTGGTGAGGTTGATGACAAGGGAGATGTGACTTCTTGTGTGAAGAAGGATGTGGAGGATGTGTTGATCAAGGAGAAGGATGTGCGTGTGGAGAAAACGGTGAAGCCAAATGAGGTAACTCGTGTCAACAACGCAGCAACGTTCATCATCGAAGACGGAGCTGTGTGCAAGGAGAATGAAGGAGTTGAAGCTGAAAAAGGAAGCTATGTGGTGAAGGCAATGGTGGAAAATGCAGCTACAACGGAGGGACTACTCAAGGAGGGAGCTCGAGTTGGTGGCAACAACGTTCAGAAAGTGTATGATGTGAAGCGGCCAAGGAGGAGTGCAAGGCTCCAGAGCATTTATCGCGGACTCGACGTCAAAGCAGACAATCTCAAGACACGTAAGCAGCGCTTTAAGATGCAGGAGCTGCAGGGGAGCGTGAATCTCACTTAGTCATCATGAGGACTACAAAGGAGCAGGGGAGATACGGGTGGAGGTGTGGTTCACGAAACCACAGGGGAGGTTGTTGGAGTGGTTTCCGTGAACCACACCAACGACGGCAGGCGGACTAACGACGGCTGAAAATCTGGACCGACGGCGACTTCATGGCGATGGCGTGTGGAAGAAGCAATACGAAGGAGCTAAGAAGTGTCTAAGATTACTATGCGTGTGTGCTAAGTTATGAGCTACGGGGAATGAATACGAGGAAGAAATGGGAGTGAAGGAGAAGTGACGGGAAAGGAATTGACGGGAAGGTTTGAATGGTTGGGAAGAACCCGAGGCATGTTCAACAAGTTTCTGAAATTCAGACTTGAGGAATGTTCGGTGAATTCGGTTCGGTTGCGTGTGCGACTCGGGTGAAACGAGGCGCACGCGGTTACTTGGGAAACAAGTGAAGTTACGAATCGCATTTTGCGTCTTGCCTGACTATAAACCTGTTTGTACTCATTCTGGAAATACAACATGACAACATTGAGATTCTGAAAATTGCTGGTGTGTATTGACAACTTCAAGCAGAGCTGCGCATATCGTTGGATTCGGGAGATCGTGGAGAACACGATAGGCGATAGCAAGTAGACTATTGCCGACTAAGGTGTTTACGATCCTAAGACGAGCAGGTCGAGTACCCATTGATTAACGGGGGCCAGATGCCCCGGCCGGCCCCACGTAACGATGAAGCCGTGCGCTGGTACAACGAGCGTGTCTCCTCATGGGCTAGGCAGTGCATTCTCGCGCGCACACAGACGGTCGGCCCATGGTGGGACACGACTAAGCGTGCCTGGGCATTTAAACGGGGCAGCAGGGTGCTGATTTCGGAAGATGGCTTGGACGAAGACAAAACAAAGACAATAACTAAATAGCATGTTTGAAAAACGGAAGGACGGAAGGAAGGAAATAGACGAGCACAAAGAAACAATCAAATAGATCAAAAGATCAGTAATAAGATGACAAAAATGTTATAGTCACAATAGGCTTGAATGTGCCTAAAACGAAAGATAGAGAGCACAGACGGATTTCTGCACAGCGGCTTCAATCGTTGATAGCGTTCTGCTCACAGCTGCAAATGACTTGATTCAAATTGGATCTGGAGCGTCTTCACGTCGTCTACAATAAGAAATTTAGATTGCACGATTTGATAAAGAATTGACGACACAGCGTCGGTTTGAACGAACGGTACTATGGCAGCCACTATAATCTTAGAACACAAGATAGGAAGAGTTACGAGTTGGGAATGACTCCCAGCTCCTACAAACCCCAAGAGCCGAGGTACAGTGATGTGGAACAGTGCCACACTGTCCCCAACCACGAAGGGTCTCGAAACTACCCTCCACAAGGGCCTACACCAAGAGAAATGTTACACTACACAAAGTAATGCAACTATTCTCACTATCTTCAAGTTTACCCTTTTTGAGAGCTTCGAAATCACTTGATTCTTGAAACCAAGGCTCTGGTTCTTCAAGGTAAATTCTTCCTTGAGTTCTTGGAAGTCTGCTGCGCACACCTGCGACACGCCGAACGTTCCACACACGACAAAATAGAAAACCGCAAACGACACGCAAACGACGACGTGACACGCGACTAGCGATAACTCGCTATAGACTCGACACACACATTCAAAATCATGCCTCATCATTCACACACTATTGTAAGCATGAAATATATATTATTTCATGCCCTCATACCATTCCATGCACACACGCATGCACGCACACGGACAACAAGCCGAATGCCAACCGTAGGGTTGCACCAACAAACTCCCCCTCGGATTGTTGGCCTTAGGATCTTGCTCTCTCAGTTCAGAGCCATCCCAGCCAGCTTGCAACACTTCCAATGCTGCTGCTCCACCAGCCTCTTGGTCATCATGTCAGCTGGCTGCCTTGTCGTCTTCACGTAGTGCAACTCAACTTCACCCGCGGCCACCATGCTCCTCGTCCAATGCCACTTCACCCTCATGTGCTTGGTGAGGCCATGCAACACAGGGTTCTTAGCAAGAGAAATGGCACCCTGGTTGTCACAGTAGAGTGGGGTAGGTCCTTGCTGCTCCTCCCCCAATTCAGCCAACAAACGCCGCTGCCACACAATCTCCCGTACGGCACGGAAGAGTGCCATGTACTCGGACTCCACCGAGCTCAATGCTTGATCCACCTGCTTCTTGCTCTCCCAAGCAGTTGGGCCTCCACCAACACAGCAAATGAACCCTCCAACACTTGTCATGTCCTCTGGTTCTGATGCAAAAGAAGCATCCGAGAATGCGGTGAGGAAAAAACGCCCGGGTTCAACACCATCCGCGCCCTTTTGGCGCCTTTGTGCCGCCGCCGAGTATTGTAGCCCAACGGTCGGTGTTTGGCCAAGATACTTGGCCACCCTCATTCCAGCTGCTACCTGCTCCTCGTTAGGGCATGGAACAACCCTAGCCAACTGTCCGGTAGCAAATGCGACGTCCGGTCGGGTGTTTACCGCCGCGTACATGAGGCTGCCCACCAACGAGTGAAAATGGCGCCTCTCCTCTTCACCAACGCTCTCCTCCTCTGGTCCCTTCACACACTTGAACCAAGAGGAAAAGGGTGTAGCCACATGGCCTTCACTCTGCCCAAAGTTGGCAGCCAATGCCTCCAGGTACTTTCGTTGATGCACCCGCATGCACCGCTTCTCCACATCTCGTTCGATGTGGAGCCCAAGGTAGAAGCTCACGTCACCAAGGGCCTTGCACTTGAACTTGTCTTGAAGCTTCAGCATCACCTCCTTCACAAGGTCAGAGGAGGGTGAGAAAATGAGGATGTCATCCACATAAACCACCATGAAACTCCTCTGCTCCCCCTCGCCAAGCATGAACAATGAGTGATCGGCCGTTGAGGGAGTGAAGCCTATCTCCTCCAAAACTCCTCGCAGCTTCAAGTACCACTGCCTAGGGGCCTGCTTCAGTCCATAAAGGGCCTTCTTCAGCTTCAAAACTCTGCCACTACCATCATCAAACCCCTCTGGCTGCGCCATAAAAATCTCTTCCTCAAGGACGCCGCTGAGGAATGCCGTTGTGACATCCATTTGTTTCACCACCCATCCTTTGATGGTAGCTCCCGCGAGTAGGGTTCTCAGCGTCGTCGGCTTCACCACACCTTCTCCTTCTGCTGGTACCCCTTGGCCACAAGCCTAGACTTGCAGCGCTCGATATTGCCGTTGGCGTCGGACTTGATCTTGAAGAGCCACTTGGACGTAATCGCCTTACGCCCCTCCGGTAGCTCCACCAATTCCCACGTGCCGTTCTCCTCAATGCTCTTCAGCTCACTCTCCATTGCCTTCTTCCACTCCTCAGCATCACTACTCTCCAAGGCCTCCTTGAGAGTTGCTGGTTCTCTCGGCATCTCCACCGGAGAGAAGAACAAGAAGGCACCCTCGTCGTAGTCACTCTCCTCGTCATCTCCAACTATAAGTGCCGCAGCGGCGAGAGCTGACTTGGCTGGCTTTCCCAGTGCCTCATAGGTCAGCCTATTTGGGGCTTGGGTTCTCCTTTTGCCCCTTCCTTCTTCCTCAGCTGCAGGGACATGAAGGCCTTGGCGTTGCTGCGGGGTGACTCGGATCCGTGGAGCACTCGTAGTGCGAGAAGGAAGTGTCGGTGCACGCTCGCTCACTTGCTGCACCTCCTCCTCTTCTTCCTCTGCATCCTTGGCCTCCTCTCCCCCATTCACAAGGGAAGATTGCCTTGTGGTAGTGCTGCCACTGCTCAGCTCCAAGGGCAGCTCCACATGCTCCAAACCGGAACTCTTCACCTCCCCAAACCGCATGCCTATCTTCGCCTCATTCTCCGCCTTCCAATCCTTGTACATCAGATTCTCCATGAATTTGCAGTCCCTGCTCACCAAGAATTTCTTAGTGAATGGGTCCCAAAGAAGCCACCCCTTGCTGTTTTGAGCCATGCCCAAGTGCACAGCCCATATCGCCTTGGCACCGAGCTTGTTGTGCCGAAGATGCTTAGGCACGAGCGCCATGCACATGCACCCGAACACCCGAAGCATATCCACCTTTGGCTTCCTTCCAATCCACTCCGCATAGGGCACCCATTTGTCTGCTCCCACATGAGTCAAAGCTCTGTTCTTGGCCACACACGCACTCCGCACCGCATCAGGCCAGAAGTAGTCGGGTAGCCCGGCTTCAATGAGCAACCCACGCGCCGTCTCCGTGATTGTCCGGTTCGCTCGCTCGGCGATGCCGTTCATTGCAGGGGAGTATGGCATGGTAAGGGAGTGCCTTATGCCATTCTTCTTCAGCCACAATGAGAAATCCTTGCTCAGGAACTCTCCCCCTCGATCGGTGCGAATTGCCTTCACTAACCGGTCTTGTTGCCGCTCCACCATCGGCAACCAATCGGTCTTCACCGTTTCAGCCACGTCACTCTTCTTGGACAGCACGTACACCCAAGTCATGCGAGTGTAGACGTCCACAATGGTGAGAAAGTACTCAGCTCCAGCAGCTCCAAGCTTCAGGGGGCCCACCACGTCCATCACCACTTCATCAAGTGGTGCCTTAGCCGTTGCCTCCGAACTAGAGAACGGGTAACGGGTGAACTTGGCTTGCATGCACGTCGGGCAGCCAAGTACCTCATCGGGCTCCCCCTTCACACGTATGCCAGCAACCATCTCATTCTTCACTAGCTGCTGCAAGATGGGCAGGGCCACATGCCCCATTCGCCGATGCAAGGTGAGCCAATCACACTCCCCCGTAGCCGAAGTCGGATTGGAGAATGCCGCACTCGCAATAGTGCCCCACATGTTCTCTCCGTACTCCTCCTCCGCTGCTGCCTTGGGGTTCTCCTCACCCTTGTGCTGCTTCTGATCTGCTGCACCACTCTCTCATGTTCACCGAGCTTGCTGGTCCCTCCAAGATTGCATTTCTTGGACTTAATCTCCTTAGCGCGACCGTTCGCGCCATCTCCGCTACCAACCGCTTCACCCTTGGTGCTGATGCTTGCTGCCACTTGCCTCTCCTTAGGCATGGGGACCACAGGGATCTGCCACATCTCGTTGTAGACATCCCTATCCTCGTGAAGGTCCCAAAGAATCCGCTCACCAAGCCTCGCGGTGTAGGTCTTAGCTCCCTTCGAGCTCGTGTCCATGCCGGCCTTTTGCAACCGCCGCACGGAAATCAGGTTGGCAGCAAGGTTGGGCACCCAAAGCACGTTCTTGAGGCCCACCATCTTCCCATCAGCACCCTTGAACATGGCCTTGCCCATGCCTTTCACCTCTGCTCGGTGCCCCAAAGCCGATGTCACATGCTTCACCGGTGACGGCTCAAGTTCGGTGAGCAAGTCCGCACGAGGTGTCATGCGATAGGTAGCGCCGCTATCGATCACCCAATAGTCCAGGGAGTGTAGGGTGACCTTTCCCACAGCTGCTGGCTCCTCAAAGCCTTCATCCTTCTCTGGACCAGCCGGTGCTTGCGTGGACACAAAGAAGAATTGACCCGGAAAGCGATCATCCCTCGACTCGCTCTCGTTGCCGGCACTCTTCATACTTGCAGCACCACCTCCGCGACCGCCACGGCCTCCACGGCCTCTTCCTCTCCCTCCTCCTGCTCCTCTACCCTCTTGGCCTTGAGCAGGAGTCCATCCATCAGGGAGTTTGTAGCAATCGCGCCACATGTGTCCGCTCTTGTGGCAAAAATGACACTCGCCGTCGAACCGTCCGCGACCGCGTCCGTTGTTCTTGTTGTCATTGCCGTATCCGCTACTCCCGCGGCCTCCGTTGTAGTTGCTGCCTCCAAGCCTTCCTCCTCCTCGTCCTCTGCCCCTTCCACGGCCATATCCACGGCCGATGCTTGCTGCCCCGGCGCCATCCGCACTCGCCAACTCACGGCGACGGAAATCCTCTTGAAGGATCGCTCGCTTCACGTCTTCGAGCAAGAGGCGGGGCAGGTCACGATTGAGGTTGATGATGAGCGAGGACCATGACTCTGGGAGTAAGGCCAGCAACTTGGTCTTCTTTTGGAGCTCACTGTAGTTCAAATCAGCTCCCTCAAGCCGCGTCAACAAGTCGAAGAATTTCTGCACCCCTTCTTCAACCGCTTCGTCTTCTTCAATTTGTAGTGCCGCCATTTGCCGTTCCAACACCACCGCTACCGCCGCTGTTGCAGGAGCGTGTACACCCTTGAGAGCAGCCCATGCCTTTGGTCCCTTCTCTGGTTCACGCTGGAATGGCTTGATGTGACAGATCTGGCTGCTCCCCAACGCTTGCCCAAGTAGGAGATAGCCTTGTGCGCTCTTCCGCACCCACGGGCTCTTCTCCGGGTCGTTCTCGGGGCGCTTCTCTGTTCCTTCCATCACCTCCAGCAGGTCATAGTGGTCAAAGATATTCTCCATCTTGAAGGACCATTCAGCAAAGTTGTCACCGTTGAACTTGTCAAGCCCAAACACCCTAGGCTCATCCCTAGGTGGGCCAAGACTTGGTTGCATGGGCGCCATGGCTAAATCACGGGGTTGGCCTTGAGCTTGGGCTTCTCCACTGCCACCAGCAACTCTGCCACCCCTTTCCTCAGGTCCAGCCATTGTCGAAACTGCTCCAAGGGGCTCTGATACCACTTGTTATAGTCACAATAGGCTTGAATGTGCCTAAAACGAAAGATAGAGAGCACAGACGGATTTCTGCACAGCGGCTTCAAACGTTGATAGCGTTCTGCTCACAGCTGCAAATGACTTGATTCAAATTGGATCTGGAGCGTCTTCACGTCTTCTACAATAATCAATTTAGATTGCGCGATTTGATAAAGAATTGACGACACAGCGTTGGTTTGAACGAACGGTACTATGGCAGCCACTATAGTCTTAGAACACAAGATAGGAAGAGTTACGAGTTGGGAATGACTCCCAGCTCCTACAAACCCCAAGAGCCGAGGTACAGTGATGTGGAATAGTGCCACACTGTCCCCAACCACGAAGGGTCTCGAAACTACCCTCCACAAGGGCCTACACCAAGAGAAATGTTACACTACACAAAGTAATGCAACTATTCTCACTATCTTCAAGTTTACCCTTTTTGAGAGCTTCGAAATCACTTGATTTTTGAAACCAAGGCTCTGGTTCTTCAAGGTAAATTCTTCCTTGAGTTCTTGGAAGTCTGCTGCGCACACCTGCGACACGCCGAACGTTCCACACACGACAAAATAGAAAACCGCAAACGACACGCAAACGACGACGTGACACGCGACTAGCGATAACTCGCTATAGACTCGACACACACATTCAAAATCATGCCTCATCATTCACACACTATTGTAAGCATGAAATATATATTATTTCATGCCCTCATACCATTCCATGCACACACGCATGCACGCACACGGACAACAAGCCGAATGCCAACCGTAGGGTTGCACCAACAGAAAAAAACGCGCAAGGGTAGAGTAACAAAGAATCGAGTAAAGGAGAAATGATAGAAGGAAGGGGGAAAAGGAGATGAGAGGGGACAGAAACATTAAGAAACATACTATGTTGACCTGATGTAGATAGAGAAATAAATAAAAGTCGAAAGATAAAAAAAGGGTGAAGGATAAAGCAACAAGAAAAACATCAAATCTAAGTGAAATGCCACTAAATCAGGAACCCCAGTAAATAGAAGGACGAATCAGAGAACATATGAAAAGGCAGAGAAAATGAGACCGGAAAGGAAAGAACATAGGATGGACAGGAGAAAAAAGAGAAGGAAACAACAACCAAAGAGCTTATCTAATCATGAAAAGGTAAAGAGCGCGATATGGAATGGATAACGGACGCAAGGTGGACGACGTAAGGAATACCACGCGAAGCTGAAGTCCTATAGAAAGCCTAGAACCTAATACATAAACAGTTTGCGGCCCTTTAGAACGTCCAACAGTAAGTAGACGAGTAGAATACGACCATAAATAACATGCTAGTCCAACTTAGTTTCTTACTATCACCTAACTTAGTTCTAAAACATAAGAACAACAACTTCTGGCCTTTGAGTGGTAGGTAGAGCTTAGGTAGCAGGAGCAAACCAAGAGAAACCAGAACCGGGCTCCTCTAGCGTGAGGAAGAGAGAAGAAAAAGGACGAAACAAACCCTAACGATTGCAGATTCGCAAACAAACTTCAGATAGAAAGTATAACACATTGATTCAACAGTGCTTCTAGCGCAGTCGGCTGAAGATGTGCATGGGATTAGAAGGTGTGAGATTAGATTCCTCGTGCTATTCAACGGTGCTTCTAATGTAGTCAAGGCGATGGAAACAGGCAAAGCCAGCGACAGTGTTAACAAGTGCCGAGACAGACGACAGAGGTGCAGTCGGGTGAGTGACCAATGCGGAAAAAACACGGGAGACGACAGGACGAGAGGCACGGAGGTAGTCGGACAATGGGTCGTGAAACACAGGGAGTGACGACTCTGGAAGCTGAGGAAGGACAGGAGGAGGTGGAGCAAGTGATCAGAGAACAAGGTGAAACAGACTGTCTACACGGTAACAAGACCAACAGGGCTCTGGTGTCAGACACAACGAACGAGAATGAATGAACTATGAAACAGTTGGGTACAAGTACTAACCCTAATTGGGTTGTACCCCTTATGGGCTACCCACTATAGCCTACACAAATGTAAGCACTATAATGTGTAACACACCCCCATAGGCAAAGTGGGGGAGAACAAGTGGTCACAAGACCAGTCAAGAAAAGCAAAGCAAGCTCAGGGTGGATCACAAAGTCACCACACAGTCCGAGCACAAGCAAAAGACCACAAGGCCAGTTCACATGCAGAGTTATATAAAGAGAACAAACAATACAGTGATCATACCCTAGCAAGTGCAAGCATGCAGGTATATATATAGATCACAGTACAAGCAGATTCAAGCAGTAAGCAAGTGAGGCAAAGTAGGCACAAGGCCTAACACAGTAGCAAAACGCTGATGATCACCAGGCGGAAGTGCCTTGGTGAATACATCAGCAGTGTTGGCCCTAGTGGCCACGTACGCAAGACGAAGCTGGCCACGCTGCTGCAACTCTCGAGCAAGAAAGTATCGCAGAGCGATGTGCTTCGTTCTGTGCTCCAGTCTGTGCTCCTGACACAAGGCAAACATGGCCTTGTTGTCTACGTACAGAACTGGAGGAGAACGAGGCTGCTCGCCGAAGTCAGTCAACAGGTAGGTGAGCCAGCGTAGCTCCTGTGCAGCCATGGCCCCAGCGTAGATCTCAGCCTCACAACTGGAGCTGAGAACCGAAGACGAGCGGGTAGACCGCCAGGAGACAGAGCCAGAGCCAAGGCTAAAGGTGTAACCTTGTGGCAACCGCTGCGTAGCTGAGTCGTCAACCCAGGAAGCGTCTGCGTGACCGGTGAGGACAACTGGACCCCGTCCTCCAAACACGAGCCCCATGCCCGACGTACTGCACAAGTAACGCAGTACCATCTTCGCAGCATCCCAGTGCACCTTTCGGTGCCTGCCAGGAGCCACGTAGCAAGCCAGGAGGCTGAGAGGGCACGCGAGGTCGGGTCGAGTGCACGTCATCAGGTACATGAGCCAACCCACAAGCTCTGGGTACGGACCACTCGGCTCTACGGACTCGTCGGAAGGTGGAGCTGAAAGCGAGTGGCTGGTAGATAGAGGAATGGGCTGTGGCAAGAAGAACTGGAAACCGAAGCGCTGAAGGACCTGGTGCACCATGTGTGACTGAGTCAGTGTGATGGTTCTAAGCTGGTCAGGCGGGGGACACAGGAGGGGAGGAGTAACGGCAGTAGAAGGCGGGGTACCAAGAACCTGCTGGAGCAGGGGAACGAAGTACGGTCGTGGCCGCACAGCGCCACCAGGGTCAACAGCTCCAGCTCCTCCAGCTTCAGCACCTCCAACACCAGGGCCTCCAACTCCAGCGCCTCCAGCTCCAGCGCCACCAGCGCCAGTAGTACTTGACTCCGTAAGGTCTCCAGCTCTAACACCACCAGTCCCGGCAGCTCCAATACCCTGGGTACGAGCACCTCCAGGACCAGTGGTCGCAGTACCTCCAGTAACACCAGCTCCAGCAGCAACTCCAGTACCTCCAGCTCCAGCAAGGCCAGCACCTCCAGCTCGAGAAGCTCCACTCCGAAGGCGAGTACGCCGAACAAACCACTCACGCAACTGCTGCGGAGACAGGCTCGGTGAAGCACCAGCAGAAACTCCAGACGAAGCAGCACCCTGAGGCTCTTCAACTCCAGACTCCGCACCCTCGGACGCAGCACCCCCAGGCTCAACAACCTCAGGCTCAGCACCCCCAGGCTCAACACCCTCAGGCTCACCACCCCCAGACGCAACACCCCCAGGCTCAGCACCCCCAGTCTCAACACCCCCAGGCTCAGCACCCCCAGTCTCAACACCCTCAGACTCCGCACCCCCAGGCTCCGCACCCCCAGACGCAGCACCCCCACACGCAGCACCTCGAGCAGCACCTGAGTCGACAGCTACCTGAACAGGCGCAGGACCAGGAAGAGCGTCTACCTGAGACACACCTATGGGAGAAGGACCCTGGGGCGGGAGGGGGTCTACCGGAGGGGGACCGGGAGCAAGGAAGAGCGGCGGGGGCGGGGGAGGGGCAGAGCGGTAGGGGAAGAGACGGTAAAAGGGAACCGTCTTGTCAAACGTGACGCCCTGAGAAGGGAAGACACGGCGCGAGGTGGGGTGGTAAAACTGCCAGCCAGGCGCGTCGGGGACAAAGCCAAGAAAGACGCAGGGGATAGCACGGGGGGAGAGCTTGTCCTCTGACGTATCCCGAACAAAGGCACGAGAACCCCAGACCCGGCATACCGACGCATTGCCAACCTCCCCCGTCCAACACAGTGTGGGCGTGGTCTCCAGCAAGGAGACATGGGGCCAGAGGTTGAGCTGATGCGCAGCGTACCGGACCGCAAACGGCCACAGAAAATGGGGAGCAGCCGCATGGATCATGGAGGTATGAGCGACCTCCATGACTAAACCAATGCGGCGCTCAGCAATCCCATTTTGCTGAGCGGAGTCCGGAAGCATTAACGACTGGAGAATGCCCTCCCCACGACAAAAGTCCCGCAAGAGAGTGGAGGAGAACTTACCACCTCTGTCAGAGTGCAGACGCAAGACAGGAAGGTCCTGGCCGAACCGATCACGTAGCTGGAGACGGACTGTGCGGATCCAAGGGATCAAGACATCAACAACCTGACCCTTGCTGCGCAAGGGGAAGACTGTGGTGTACCGCGTGTAGTCGTCAACTACCAGCAAAAAGTAGCGCTCGCGGCCCTGTCCACTGACGCGAGCTGGGCCACACACATCCATGTGGGGAGTCTACAGGGGAGCAGTCGTCGGGGGAAACGAGGAGGAGTGATGAGCAGCGCGCTGCTGCCCCTCGACGCAAGGGAGGCAGGGCGGGGCAGGCGAGGGCGGCAGGGGAGGAAGAGACCTGGGGAGACCAGAGACAAGAAGACGAGAGTGCATGCCACAAAGACATGGCAGGGAGGGGTGACCCAGGTGGTGGTGCCACAGAAGAGTCTGGTGCGACAGGAGGCGACACAAGCAAGAGGCGGCTACCTGACCTGACGTGGACACCTGAGCAGACGCTGCAATCCGAGGAGGCTCGGTAGCCAGCGTGTACAGACTCGACCCTGGCCGATGAGTGAACGTAGCCAGGTGATGCCCCGTCTGTGTGCACGTGCAGATCGACACACGCTGACCCCCAAGAGTGGTGGTAGTGACCATCGCATCCTGGAGGGCAGCGGTACTCACCAAGTTCGTAGAGAACGAGGGGAGGTGAAGACTTGACAGTGAGCCAGACGGAACCGCCGGACACGGGAGGACAGTGGAGGAACGAGCCACGACCGGTCCTCCGGAGGGGTCAGCAAGTCTGACCGGGACAGGTGCAGGAAGAGGAGTGAGGGTGGTGCTGCCATGAAAGAAACAGCGCGAGGCGCCGGAGTCCAACGTGAAAGTGTGCAAGGCCTCAGCAGGCGCTGTACCAGGGAGAGTACCAGACTCACTAGCACCTAGAGCAGCAGTGGCTATACCTGGGTCAGGCGGCACACACCGGTAATAGTCACCCTCAGCACTAACAGACAAAGCATACATAGCAGAAAGAATAGCATCAAAGTCTAGGTCAAAGATAGCAATCCTAGACTTAAGCAGATCTGCCCGGCGCGGGAGCTCGAGATCGTCACCAAACTCAGCACGCCAAGAGTTGTCGAGGCGGGAGAAGCAGCGGTGCTGAGTGTGAAGCCGCCCGCAAGTCTGACCAGCACGGTCACCCGTGCGAATGACATACGGGCAACTACCCCCAGACGCCCCACGCAGAAACCACTCACGAAGCTGCTGGGGAGACGGGGTCTCGCTCCGACGCTGCTGCTGCTGACGCTGGCCACCCTCAGAATCGACACGCCGAGCGCCAGTCCCACCGCTACCAGTCCCACCTCCTCCACTGCCGCCACTCCCATTGCTGCCTCCACCACCGCCACCAGAGCCCCCAGTGCCGCCAACAGTCGCACCGCCACCACCACCTCCACTGCTGCCCCCACCACCACTCCCGCTGCCACCTCCACCACCGTCACTGCCACCTCCACCACCCCGGCCACCCTTGCCCTTGCATCTGCGGCGCTTCGCACTAGCAGAAGCAGCCCCGGCGTCCTCAGTAACAGAGACGTCAGCAGCAGTAGCAGAGGCGTAGGAGGGGGCAAGGGGGAGGGGGAACACCCCTCAAAGAAGGGCGGACGCGGAGTGCCACGAGCAGCACCTACAGCAACTGCACTAGTCTCAGCTGCAAGGAGATGCTGCTCGAGGAGGTCAATAGTGAGGGAGGTGGGGTCAAGAGAGAGGAAGTGGTCCCTGACAGAGCGAAGAGAGTCAGGGAGGCGGGTGACTATAAAGTAGAGAGTGATGTACATCGGGGGCGGGTTCCTGTCAAGGAACTCAGCAGGAACGGCAGCGCGGTAGCGAGCGTCACTAGCGCGAAGGTGGGAAACAAGGTCCTCGACTGTGGTAAAGGCGGACAGCTCGGGGAACAGGTAGGGTAGAAGAAGGCGGCCTAGAGCAGCAGTGGCAGGGGAGGAGTAGCGAGCGACTACAGCGTCGTACAGTGCCTGCGCTGTCCTGTGCTGTCCGAAGTGAGCGCAGCGTCAAGAGTAAGCCACTGTGAGCGAGTCGAACTGTCAGTTGTGGCGGGAGGGGCAGTAGCGGCGCCTGACGCTAGGTCAAACAGCGAGATACTGTCCTTAGAATCGCTCAGTAGGTACAGCTGCAGGTCGTCTAGCCACGTGTCAAACTGAACTGGTCTGCCCTCATGATCAAACGTGAGAACCCGAAGCGAAGCCATAGCTGTGCAGCACGCAGAATAGCAGTAGCAGCAGTAGTAGCAGCAGTAGCAGCTGTAGCAGTTTCAGCAGTGACAGTGGGGGGGGAGGGGGGGGCGGGCGCTGGCTAGGGACGAGGCCGGGCGCGGGCGAGGTACGGGGCCAGGCGTAGGCTTGGTACGGGGCCGGGCGCGGCTAGGGACCGGGCCGGGCGTTGGGCTAGGTACGGGGCCGGGCGCTGGGTTAGGGACCGGGCCGGGCGTGGGCTAGGGGCCAGGCGCTGGGCGACGGACAGGGCCAGGCGCGGGCTAGGTACGGGCCGGGCGCGGGCTAGGTACGGAGCCGGGCGCGGGCGAGAGACGAGGCTGGGCGCTGGGCGAGGGAAGGGGCCAGGCGCGGGCTTGGTACGGGCCGGGCGCTGGCTAGTTACGGGCCGGGCGCGGGCTAGGTACGAGGCCGGGCGCGGGCTAGAGACGGGGCCGGGCGCTGGGCGAAGGACGGGGCCTGGCGCGGGATCGGTATGGGCCGGGCGCGGGCTAGGTACGGGCCGGGCGCGGGCTAGGTACGGGGCCAGGCGCGGGCGTGATACGGGCCGGGAGCGGTCTAGGTACGGGGCCAGGCGCGGGCGAGAGACGGGGCCGGGCGCGGGCTAGGTACGGGCCGGTCGCGGGCTAGGTACGGGCCAGTCGCGGGCTAGGTACGGGGCCAGGCGCGGGCGAGAGACGGGGCCGGGCGCGGGCTAGGTACGGGCCGGTCGCGAGCTAGGTACGGGCCGGTCGCGGGCTAGGTACGGGCCGGGCGCGGGCTAGGTACGGGCCGGGCGCAGGGCGAGATATGGGCCGGGCGCGGGCTAGGTACGGGGCCAGGCGCGGGCGAGAGATGGGGCCGGGCGTGGGCTAGGTACGGGCCGGTCGCGGGCTAGGTACGGGCCGGTCGCGGGCTAGGTACGAGGCCGGGCGCGGGCTAGGTACGGGCCGGTCGCGGGCTAGGTACGGGTCGGGCGCAGGCTAGGTACGGGGCCGGGCGCGGGGCTTAGGGCCGACGGGGCCGGGCGCGGGCTAGGAACGGGGCCGGGCGCAGGGCTAGGGGCCGACGGGCCGAGGGCTAGGGGTCGACGGGCCGCGTAGGCTAGGAGCGACGGGCCTAGGGGGGGGGTACTAGCAGTGTAGCAGGTGGTGGGCCCAAGGAACCTGCTCTGATTCCATGTTAGAATAACGAACGAGAATGAATGAACTATGAAACAGTTGGGTACAAGTACTAACCCTAATTGGGTTGTACCCCTTATGGGCTACCCCACTATAGCCTACACAAATGTAAGCACTATAACATTCTGACAGATGCAAGGTGAACGACATAAGGAATACCACGCGAAGCTGAAGTCCTACAGAAAGCCTAGAACCTAATACATAAACAGTTTGCAGCCCTTTAGAACGTCCAACAGTAAGTAGACGAGTAGAATACGACCATAAAGAACATGCTAGTCTAACTTAGTTTCTTACTATCACCTCTAGCGTGAGGAAGAGAGAAGAAGAAAGACGAAACAAACCCTAACGATTGCAGATTCGCAAACAAACTTCAGATAGAAAGTAAAACACACTGATTCAACGGTGCTTCTAGCGCAGTCAGTTGAAGATGTGCATGGGATCAGAAGGTGTGAGATTAGATTCCTCGTGCTATTCATTTTCTTTAATGCGGACACAAACCAAAAAAGTACCAAACATGTTACAAAAACATTCAATACAATGTATAATATTGTATGGTTAGTATTCTTGCAAAACGCTACGCAACCCTAGGACGACTTGTCGCCTCTTGTTGTTGTTGTTGTTTTTTTTTTTTTTTTCACAATCCAAATAGGCTGGAAAGGAAATGTTTTTTTTTTTTCCAAAAACAAGCTCACATAATTGTCAGAGGTCCACTAGTGATCCCCGGTTGATCCTAGGGAAGGGTTACATGCATGTTGGCCTAGGGGTTTATGGGGGCACTGGCCCGCTACTTAAAAAACATTTTTATCCCAATGGTCTAGTGGTTGGGATTCTGGCATGGTATCAGAGCGAAGGTCTCGGGTTCGAATCCCAGTGTGTGCACTTCGAGCATCCCATTGCGGGGGGGTGTCAGAGGTCCACTGGTGAAAGGGCTCTTGCTAGGATTTAGGCATGTCTGAAAAAAAAAAAAAAAAAAAAAAAAAAAAAAAAAAAAAAAAAAACGTTTCGTCTGACGTTTAGATGGGCTGTTTTATTTTCCTGAATTTTCAGATGAATGCTGAACCTATTTCTGAATTTTCAGATGATTTGCTTTGGATGGTCTGATTCAGCCAATTACCTATACTGTACACTATGTACACGTTGTTGTGAATACGCAGCCTTGTGGCGCCAACGGCCCGCTAGAACACAAGTCACGTGGCGAGAGGGACTGGGCTGGGAGAGGTGGGGGAGAGTTGGGCTAAGAGAACCACTGTTGAATGTGTGTGACACGACGGACCAGGGGGGAAGGGCAGGGGCGAGGGACTGCGGGAGGAGGGGGTGAAGGGGGGGCTTTACTGGTAGAGGAGCAAGGGACTGCGAGGTGCTGGACTATGTCAGAAAGAACGAACGAGAATGAATGAACAAGCAAAGAGTTGGGTAAAAGTACTAACCCTAATTGGGTTGTACCCCTTATGGGCTACCACTACAGCCTACACAATGTAAGCTATATATAAGTTTGACACACCCCCATAGGCAAAGTGGGGGAGAACAAGTGGTCACAAGACGAGTCAAGAAAAGCAAAGCAAGCTCAGGGTGGATCACAAAGTCACCACACAGTCCGAGCACAAGCTAAGGGCCACAAGGCCAGTTCACATCTAGAGTTATATATAAGAGAACAAACAATACAGTGATCATACCCTAGAAAGTGCAAGCATGCAGGTATATATATAGATCACAGTACAAGCAAAGTCACGCAGTAAGCAAGTGAGGCAAAGTAGGCACAAGGCCTAACACAGTGGAGAAGCGCTGATGATCACCAGGCGGAAGTGCCTTGGCGAATATATCAACAGTGTTGGCCCTAGTGGCCACGTACGCAAGATGAAGCTGGCCACGCTGTTGCAACTCTCGAGCAAGGAAGTATCGCAGAGCGATGTGCTTCGTTCTGTGCTCCAGTCTGTGCTCCTGACACAAGGCAATCATGGCCTTGTTGTCTACGTACAGAACTGGAGGCGAACGAGGCTGCTCTCCCAAGTCAGTCAGCAGGTAGGTGAGCCAGCGTAGCTCCTGTGCAGCCATGGCCCCGGCGTAGATCTCAGCCTCACAACTGGAGCTGAGAACCGAAGACGAGCCGGTAGACCACTAGGAGACAGAGCCAGAGCCAAGGCTGAAGGTGTTACCCTGTGACGACCGTTGCGTAGCTGAGTCGTCAACCCAGGAAGCGTCTGCGTGACCGGTGAGGACAACTGGACCCCGTCCTCCAAGCACGAGCCCCATGCCCGACGTACTGCACAAGTAACGCAGTACCCTCTTTGCAGCATCCCAGTGCACCTTTCGGTGCCTACCGGGAGCCACGTAGCGAGCGAGGTGGCTAAGAGGGTCCGCGAGGTCAGGTCGTGTGCACATCATCAGGTACATGAGGCAACCCACAAGCTCTAGGTACGGACCACTCAGCTCTACCGACTCGTCCGAAGGTGGAGCTGAGAGCAAGTGGCTGGTAGACAGAAAAGTGGGCTGTGGCGAGGAGAACTGGAAACCGAAGCGCTGAAAGACCTGGTGCACCATGTGTGACTGAGTCAGGGTGATGGTGCGCCGTGCTTTGTCCCGGGTGATCTGCAAGCCAAGATAGCTGTGCAGTTCACCCTGGTCAGTGCAGGTGTGTCACTTCTGCAGCTCCGACTTCACAAGGGTCAGTGCCTTAGTGTCAGCAGTGGCAAAGATGAGGTCGTCGACGTACATGAGGACGTAGAACGGCGGCAGCGAGGTGTCGGTGCGTAGAAACAGCAACGGGTCAGCAGTAGAAGGAGCAAACCCAAGAGCCGCAACTGTAGTCCTCAGTGTGTCCTGCCACTCACGAGGTTCCTGGCGGAGACCGTAGACTAGCTAGCGGAGGCTCCACTAGGTACCTGCAGGAAATGACAGAGTGAATCCAGGTGGGCGGCGTAGCCAGATCTCTTCGTGCAGGCTGCCCTGTAGGAAAGCTGTGCTGAAGTCCAGAGAGTGCAACTCGTAGTCACGCTGAGCAGCGACGTGCAGCAACACCCGAAGAGTAGTCATCTTCAGGGTGGGGGAGAAGGTCTGGAAGTAGTCAATCCCCTGACGCTGACTGAAGCCTCGAGCAACGTAACGCGCCTTGAAGGCAGGCGGAGAACCCGGCGGCCGCTTCACCCTGAAGATCCACATGCCATCGACTATGTTCGCCCCAGGTGGGGGAACCTTGTCGACATAGGTGCATGTGGACTTCCATGATGCCATCTCGGCATCCATGGCTGCCTGCCACTCAGAGGAGTAGGGACCCGTAATCGCCTCTGCGTAAGAGCGCGGGGTCGGGATGTCTGGTGCATCCAGGTCTCCCTCAGGGGCAAGCAGCATGGAAGCGAAACAAGGAACAGCAGCTGCAAGACACTCAAAGTCCTCTTGCATGTCCTCAAGGACGTCCGTGCCAAGAGCACACTCACCCCTGACGGACGGAGGACTAGCAGACGCAGACTCAGCAACAAGAGCAGTGGCGTAGTCTAGACGACAGGCAGCAGCAAAGTCAAGCAGCTCAACAACGAGGGCAGACACAGCAGCAGGCTCAAAAGAAGGGTCAGTGACAACAGTGGCGAGGAGACGAGAGACAGTGGGACTGGCAGCACAAGCGCGGTCAGACTCAGGGTCAGGGACCTCAGGAAGAGAGGACTCAGGAGGAGCAGGCAGAGGAACACGCAGTGGAATAGAGGAAGGACGAAGTGTCACAGCGTGCATGCCGGGGAAAGGAGGAGGACACGAACGAGGAACGAGACGAGTAGTGCAAACAGGCCAGACAGGATCAGACGCAGGCTCACGATGCTCTCCAAGACCGCCGGACTTCTCAGTGTAAGGAGAAGGAGCGGGCACTGGGGAGGCCGGCAGTAACGGCAGCTGCGACTGGTCAGGCGGTGGACACACGAGGAGAGGAGTAAGGCTAGTAGAAGACGGGACACCAAGAACCTGCTGAAGCAGAGGAACGAAGTACGTTCGCAGCCGCACAGTGCCTCCAGGGTCAACAGCTCCAACTCCTCCAGCTCCAACGCCTCCCACGCTAGTGCCTCCAACTCCAGCGCCTCCAGCTCCAATGCCACCATTGCCAGCGCCTCCCGCGCCAGTGCCACCAACTCCAGCCCCTCCAGCTCCACCGCCACCAGCGCCAGCGTCTCCAGCTCCAGCGTCCCCAACACCACCACTCCCGGCAGCTCCAGTACCCCTGGTACGAGCACCTACAGGACCAGCAGCCACAGTACCTCCAGTAACACCAGCTCCAGCAGTTACTCCAACACCTCCAGCTCCTGCGGCTCCAGCACCTGCAGCTCCGGCTGCTCCAGCACCTCCAGTTCCGATAGCTCCACTCCAAAGGCGTGCGCGCCGAATAAGCCACTCATGCAGCTGCCGCGGAGACAGTCTTGGCGAAGCACCAGCAGAACCTCCAGACGAAGCAGCACCCTGAGGCTCAGCACCCCCAGACTCCGCACCCTCCGACACAGCACCCCCAGGCTCAACACCCTAGGACTCAGCACCCCCTGGCTTGGCACCCCCAGGCTCAGCACCCCCAGTCTCAGCACCCCCAGGCTCAGCACCCCCAGTCTCAGCACCCCCAGGCGCAGCACCCCCAGGCTCAGCACCCGCAGGCTCAGCACCCCCAGACGCAGTACCTCTAGCAGCACTTGAGTCTACAGCTACCTCACCAGGCACAGCACCAAGGGGTGGGGCTACCTGAGAGACACCTGAGGGAGCAAGACCCTGAGGAGGGAGGGGGTCTACCGGAGGGGGACCTGGAGCAAGGAAGAGCGGCGGGGGAGGGAGAGGGGCGGAGCGGTAGGGGAAGAGACGGTAAAAGGGAACCGACTCGTCAAACGTGACATCCTGAGAGGGGAGGATACGACGTGAGGTAGGGTGGTAAAACTACCAGCCAGGCGCGTCAGGGACATAGCCAAGGAAGACGCAGGGGATAGCACGAGGGGAGAGCTTGTCCGCGGATGTATCGCGAACAAAGGCACGAGAATCCCAGACCCGGAACACCGACGCATCGCCAACCTTCCCCGTCCAACGTAGTGTGTGCGAGGTCTCCAGCAAGGAGACACGGGGCCAGAGGTTGAGCTGATGCGCAGCGTACCGGACCGCAAACGGCCACAGAAAATGGGGAGCAGTCGCATGGATCATGGAGGTACGAGCGACCTCCATGACTAAGCCAATGCGGCGCTCAGCAATCCCATTTTTCTGAGGGGAGTCCGGAAGCGTGAACGACTGGAGAATGCCCTCCCCACGACAAAAGTCCTGCAGGAGGTCAGAGGAGAACTCACCACCTCTGTCAGAGTGCAGACGCAGGTCAGGAAGGTCCGCACGGAACCGATCGCGGAGCTGGAGACAGACTGCGCGGATCCAAGGGATCAAGACATCAACGACCTGACCCTTGCTGCGCAAGAGGAAGACCGTGGTGTAGCGAGTAGTCGTCAACGACCAGCAGAAAGTAGCGCTCGCGGCCCTGTCCACTGACGCGGGCTGGGCCCCACATGTCCATGTGGAGAGTCTGCAGGGGAGCAATCGTCGGGGGAAACAAGGAGAAGTGAGGAGCGGCGCGCTGCCACCCCTCGACACAAGGAAGGCAGGGCGGGGCAGGCGAGGGCGGGAGGGGAGGTAGAGACCTGGGAAGACCAGAGACAAGGAGGTGGGAGTGCATGCCACGAAGGTGTGGCAGGGAGGGGTGACCCAGGCGGTGGTGCCATAGAAGAGTCTGGTGCGACAAGAGGCGATACGAGCAAGGGGGTGCTACCTGACCTGACGCGGACACCTGAGCAGACACAGCTACCTGAGGAGGCTCGTTAGCTAGTGTGTACAGACTCGACCCTGGCCGACGAGTGAACGTGGCCAGGTGACGACCCATCCATGTACACGTGCAGATTGACATACGCTGACCCCCAGGAGTGGTGGTAGTGACCATCACATCCTGGAGGGCAGCGGTACTCACCAAGTTCGTAGAGAACGAGGGGAGGTGAAGACGTGACAGTGAGCCAGACGGAACCGCCGGACACGGGAGGACAGTGGAGGAATGGGCAACGACCGGGCCCCTGGAGGGGTCAGCCAGTCGGACCGAGACAGGTGCAGGGAGAGGAGTGAGGGTGGTGCTGTCACGAAATAAATAGCGCGAGGCGCCTGAGTCCAACGTGAAGGTGTGCAAGGCCTTAGCAGGCGCAGTACCAGGGAGAGTACCAGACTCATTAGCACGTAGAGCCGCAGCCGCTATACCTGGGTCAAGTAGCACACACCGGTAACAGTCACCCTCAGCACTAACAGACAAAGCATACATAGCAGAAAGGATAACATCAAAGTCTAGGTCAAAGATAGCAACTCCAGACCTAAGCAGATTTGCACAGCGAGGGCGCTCGACGTCGTCACCAAACTCAGCACGCCAAGCGTCGTCTAGCCGGGAGAAGCAGCGGTGCTGAGTGTGAAGCCTCCCGCATGTCTGACCAGCACGGACACCTGTGGGAATGTCATACGGGCAGCTATCACTACCCCTAGACGTCCCACGCTGAAACAACCACTCACGAAGCTGCTGGGGCGACTGGGTCTCGCTCCGACGCTGCTGCTGCTGCCGCTGGCCACTGCCAGTGCCTCCACGCCGAGGTCCACTCCTACCGCCACCAGTCCCACCGCCGCCACTGCCGCCACCCCCACCGCTGCCTCCACCGCCGCCACCTGAGCCCCCACTCCCGCCACCAGTCCCACCGCCGCCACCACCTCCACTGCCTCCACCACCTCCACTGCTGCTGCCCCGGCCCCGCCCCGGCCCCATCGCGGCCCTGTCCCGGACCTGCCCTGACCCTGTCGCGGCCCTGTCCCGGACCTGTCGCGGCCTCGCCCCGGCCCTGTCCTGGCCCTGCTCCGGCCCTACCCCGGCCATGCCCCGGCCCTGCCCCGTCGCCCATTGCGACCCCGTCGCGGCGCCAATTGGGGCCCGCGTGGCCCCAATTCCCGTCGACTGGAGGGGCGACTGAAGGGGGCCACGCGTCGGCCCCTCCTGCCTTCGTCGCGGCCCTGCCCCCCCCCCCCCCCCCCCCCCCCCCCGTACCCTCCCTACCCGCCATCTACGGCCCTGCCCAGTGTTAGGGTTTGGGGGTGGCGAGTGGGGGGGTGGCAGGTGTGTGGCATCACCTGCTCCTCCTTCTACTTCGTCTCCCACTGCTGCAGCTGCCGCTGAGGGGGGTGGGTGTGTGGGAGTCGACGGAGTGGTGCTAGGGGGTGGAGTGTGAGTGAACCTAGGGGTGCAGCAGGGGGTGTGTGAAAAGGGGGGTGAGACAGTTAGAGGGAGGTTGGGCGGAGGCAGCCGTCGTGTCGCCTGCAGCGCCAGTAGTTCGGAGGCTACAATCTCCGGTAGCCCAGCGAGCCTGCTGCGCCAGTCGCCCGTGGGTCCGTTGCTCCTGCAGCTCAGAGTTAGTCGCGGAGCCAGTTACTCCAGTAGTCCGGAGGCTACAATCTCCGATAGCCACAGTGCGCGCCGCTCCTGTTGCCCGTGTGTCTGCAGCTTCACCTGTCATCTCCTATCCCTTCTCCTCTCACTGTCCCTCCTCCTCCTCACTTACCGTCTGTGACTGCCTCTAGCTTTGCTTATATTTGAGAACTATAAACTGCTACTTCTTGTACTTGTGCTCAGAATGTGTGGTGACTTTGTGATCCACCCTGAGCTTGCTTTGCTTTGCTTGTTATGCTGATTACACCCCCCTTTGGCTATGGGGGTGTGTCAGAATGTTATGTTTTGTCTAGCCTGCAGTGGGGTACTCAATAGTGAGTACAGCCCAATTTAGGGTTTGCTATATGTACTCAACTGCGTGCTAGTGAAACCCCTCTTCTCTCTTTCTCATTTCCAACTTCCTTTGGTTTCTAACACAGGTAACGCAGTACCCTCTTCGCAGCATCCCAGTGCACCTTTCGGTGCCTACCGGGAGCCACGTAGCGAGCCAGAAGGCTGAGAGGGTATGCGAGGTCAGGTCGTGTGCAAGTCATCAGGTACATGAGGCAACCCACAAGCTCTGGGTACGGACCACTCGGCTCTACGGACTCGTCCAAAGGTGGAGCTGAGAGCGAGTGGCTGGTAGACAGAGGAGTGAGCTGTGGCGAGGAGTACTGGAAGCCGAAGCGCTGAAGGACCTGGTGCACCATGTGTGACTGAGTCAGTGTGATGGTGCGCCGTGCTCTGTCCCGGGTGATCTGCAGGCCAAGATAGCTGCGCAGTTCACCCAGGTCAGTGCAGGTATGTCTCTTCTGCAGCTCGGACTTCACTAGGGTCAGTGCCTCAGTGTAAGCCGTGGCAAAGACGAGGTCGTCGACATACACTAGGACATAGAAGGGCGGCAGCGAGGTGTCGGTGCGTAAAAACAGCGACGGGTCTCCTGTAGAAGGAACAAACCCCAGAGCCGCAAGTGTAGTCCTGAGTGTACTGTGCCACTCGCGAGGCGCCTGGCGGAGACCGTAGACCGGCCGGCAGAGGCTCCACTGGGTACCTGTAGGAAACGACCCAGTGAAACCAGGTGGTCGACGCAGCCAGATCTCCTCGTGCAGGCTGCCCTGCAGGAAGGCTGTACTGAAGTCCAGGGAGTGTAACTCGTAGTCACGGTGAGCAGCTACGTGCAGCAACACCCGAAGAGTAGTCATCTTCGGGGTGGGGGAGAAGGTCTGGAAGTAGTCAACTCCCTATCGCTGACTGAAACCTCGAGCAACGTAACGCGCCTTGAAGGCAAGCGGAGAACCCGGCGGCCGCTTTACCCTAAAGATCCATATGCCATCGACTATGTTCACCCCAGGTGGGGGAACCTCATCGGCGTAAGTGCCTGTGGACTTCCAGGATGCCATCTCGGCATCCATAGCTGCCTGCCACTGAGAGCGCCTCTGCGTAAGAGCGCGGGGTCGGGATGTCTGGAGCATCCGGGTCTCCCTCAGGGGCAAGCAGCAAGGAAGCGAAACGAGGTACAGTAGCTGCAAGACACTCAAAGTCCTCCTGCCTGTCCTCAAGGACGTCCGTGCCAAGAGCACACTCACCCCCGACGGACGGAGGACTGGCAGGCACAGACTCAGCAACTAGAGCAGAGGCGTAGTCGAGACGGCAAGCATTAACAAAGTCAAGTAGCTCAGCAACGAGAGCAGAAGC
Source organism: Closterium sp. Naga37s-1 (assembly GCA_947471745.1). Classification (NCBI taxonomy): domain Eukaryota; kingdom Viridiplantae; phylum Streptophyta; class Zygnematophyceae; order Desmidiales; family Closteriaceae; genus Closterium; species Closterium sp. Naga37s-1. The sequence continues at coordinate 194,903 of CANJKZ010000607.1, forward strand.
AGCAGCAGACTCAAAGGACGGGTCAGTGACAGTAGTGGCAAGGAGACGAGCGACAGTGGGACTGGCAGCACGCGCTCGGTCAGACTCAGGGTCAGGGACCTCAGGAAGAGAGGACTCAGGAGGAGCAGGCAGAGGAACACGCAATGGAACAGAGGAAGGACGGAGTGCCATGGTGTGCGTGCCTGGGACAGGAGGAGGATGCGAACGAGGAGCGCGATGAGCAGTGCGAACAGGCGAGACAGGACGAGACGCAGACTCACGACGCTCTGTAAGACCTCCGGACTGCTCAGTGTAAGGCGAGGGAATAGGCAGTGGGGAGGCTGGCTGTAACGGCGGCTGCGACTGGTCAAGCGGTGGACACAGGAAGGGAGGAGGAAGACCAGTAGAAGACGGGACACTTAGAACCTGCTGAAGCAGGGGAACAAAGTACGGGCACGGCCGCACAGTGCCTCCAGCACCTCCAGCTCCAGGGTCAACAGCTCCAGCTCCTGCAGCTCCAGCGCCTCCTGCGCCAGGGCCTCCAACTCCAGCTACACCAGCTCCAGCGCCTCCGGCACCAGCTGCTCCAGGCTCCGTAGGGTCTCCAGCTCCAGTAGTAACAGCAGCACCTCCAGCTCTAGCATCTCCAGGATCGCCAGCCCCAGGAGGTCCACTCCGACGGTGTGGGCACTGAACAAGCCACTCACGCAGCTGCTGCGAGGACAGTCGCGGTGAAGCACCAGCAGGACCTCCAGACGAAGCAGCACCCCGAGGCTCAGCACCCTCAGACTCCGCACCCTCCGACCCAGCACCCCCAGGCTCCGCACCCTCCGACTCAGCACCCCCAGACCCAGCACCCTCAGACCCCGCACCCTCCGGCTCCGTACCCCCAGACGCAGCACCCCCAGACGCAGCACCTGGAGCAGCACCTGAGACGACAGCTACCTGAACAGGCGCAGTACTAGGGAGAGGGTCTACCTGAGACACTCCCGAGGGAGCAGGACCCTAGGGCGGGAGGGGGTCTACCGGAGGTGGACCGGGAGCAAGGAAGAGCGGCAGGGGCGGGGAAGGGGCAGAGCGGTAGGGGAAGAGCCGGTAGAAGGGAACCGACTCGTCGAACGTGACGTCCTGAGAAGGGAGGACACGGCGCGAGGTGGGGTGGTAAAACTGCCAGCCATGCGCGTCAGGGACAAAGCCAAGGAAGACGCAGGGAATGGCGCGGGCGGAGAGCTTGTCCGCGGACGTATCGCGAACAAAGGCACGAGAACCCCAGACCCGGAACACCGACGCACCGCCAACCTTCCCCGTCCAACGCAGTGTGGGCGAGGTCTCCGGCAAGGAGACACGGGGCCAAAGGTTGAGCTGATGCGCAGCGTACCGGAACGCAAACGGCCACAGAAAATGGGGAGCGGCTGCATGGATCATGGAGGTACGAGGGACCTCCATGACTAAGCCAATGCGGCGCTCAGCAATCCCATTTTGCTGAGGGGAGTCCGGAATTGTGAACGACTGGGTGATGCCCTCCCCACGACAAAAGTCCCGCAAGAGGTCGGAGGAGAACTCACCACCTCTAGCAGAGTGCAGACGCAGGACAGGAAGGTCCTGGCCGAACCACTCGCGCAGCTGGAGATGGACTGTGCGGATCCAAGGGATCAAGACAGCAGAGATTTCGCCCTTGCTGCGCAAGGGGAAGGCTGTGGTGTACCGCGTGTAGTCGCCAACTACCAGCAGAAAGAAGCGCTCGCGGCCCTGTCCACTGACGCGGGCTGGGCCCCACACGTCCATGTGGAGGGTCTGCAGGGGAGCAGTTGTCGGGGGAAACGAGGAGGAGTGAGGAGCGGCACACTGCCGTCCCTCGACGCAAGGAAGACAGGGCGGGGCAGGCGAGGGCGGCAGGGGAGGCAGAGACCTGGGGAGACCAGAGACAAGGAGACGGGAGTGCATGACATGAAGGCGTGGCAGGGAGGGGTGACCCAGGCGGTGGTGCCAAAGAAGAGTCTGGTGCGACAGGAGGCGACACGAGCAAGAGGCGGCTACCTGACCTGACGCGGACACTTGAGCAGACACAGCGACCTGAGGAGGCTCAGTAGCCAGTGTGTACAGACTCGAGCCTGGCCGACGAGTGAACGTAGCCAGGTGACGCCCCGTCCGTGTGCACGTGCAGATCGACACACGCTGACCCCCAGGAGTGGTGGTAGTGACCATCGCATCCTGAAGGGCAGCGGTACTCACCAAGTTCGTAGAGAACGAGGGGAGGTGAAGACCTGACAGTGAGCCCGTTGGAACTGCCGGACACGGGAGGACAGTGGAGGAACTGGCAACGACCGGGCCCCCAGAGTGGTGAGCCAGTCTGACCGGAACAGGTGCAGGAAGAGGAGTGAGAGTGGTGCTGTCACGAAAGAAACAGCGCGAGGCGCCAGAGTCCAACGTGAAGGTGTGCAGGGCCTCAGCAGGCGCAGTACCAGGGGGAGTACCAGACGCACTAGCACCTAGAGCAGCAGTGGCTATACCTGGGTCAGGCGGCACACACCAGTAACAGTCACCCTCAGCACTAAAAGACAAAGCATACATGGCAGAGATAATAACATCAAAGTCTAGGTCAAAGATAGCAACTCCCGACCTAAGCAACTCCGCCCAGCGAGGGCGCTCGACGTCATCACCAAACTCAGTGCGCCAGGCGTCGTCTAGGCGGGCAAAGCAGCGGCGCTCAGTGTGAAACCTCTCGCATGTCCTGCCCGCACGGGCACCCGTGCGAATGACATACGGGCAGGTCTCACTACCCTCACCCGCCCCACGCTGAACCAACCACTCACGGAGCTGCTGGGGCGTCTGAGTCTCGCTCCGACGCTGCTGCTGCTGGCCCCGACCACCACTAGGGCCTCCACGCTGAGGTCCAGACCGACCACCACTGGTCCCACCGCCTCCACTGCCGCCACTCCCTCCGCTGCCTCCACCGCCGCCACCAGAGCCTCCACCTCCGCCACCGGTCCCACCACCGCCACCACCTCCACCGCCTCCGCCTCCTCTACCGCTGCCCCCACTACCACGCCCACTGCCACCTCCACCACCACCGCTGCCTCCTCCACTACACCAGCCACCCTTGCCCTTGCTGTTGCGGCGCTTCGTACTAGTCGAAGCAGCACCGACGTCTTCAGAAACAGAGACGTCTGCAGCAGCAGCAGAGGCGAAGGAGGAGGAAAGGGGGGAGGGGGAGCACCCCTCAAAGAAGGGTGAGCGCGGGGTGCCACGAGCAGCACCTACAGCAACTGCACTAGTCTCAGCTGCGAGGAGATGCTGCTCGAGGAGGTCAACAGTGAGGGAAGTGGGGTCGAGGGTGAGGAAGTGGTCCCTGACAGAGCGAAGGGAGTCAGGGAGGCGAGTGACTATGAAGTAGAGGGTGATGAACATGGGGGGCTGGTTCGTGGGAAGGAACTCAGCAGGGACGGTAGCGCGGTAGCGAGCGTTGCTAGTGCGCAGGTGGGTAACCAGGTCTGCTACTGTGGCAAAAGCCGACAGCTCAGGGAAAAGGTAGGGCAGTAGCAGCCTGCCAATAGCAGCAGTGGCAGGGGAGGAGTAGCGAGCAACGACAGCGTCGTACAAGGCCTGTGCTGTCCTGTGCTCGCCAAAGTGAGCACATTCGGTTGCGGGCAGGTGGTTGCGAATGGCCAAGCGGGCAGTAGCGTCACGAGACAGCCACTGGGAACGAGTCGAAACGTCAGCTGTGGCGGGAGGGGCTGGAGCGGCACCGGACACGTAGTCAAACAGTGAGACACTGTCTCGACTGTCGCTCAGTAGGTACAGTTGCAGATCGTCATGCCACGTGTCAAATGCTACAGGTCTGCCCTCCGGTTCGAACGGGAGAACTCAAAGCGACGCCATAGGGGCCGAGGGGCCAAACAGGGGGCCGGGGGGGGGGGGGGGGGGGGGGGGGGGGCGGACGCCGTGCTGTGAGGTGGGGCCAAGGAGCCAAGGGGCCGCGGGGCCAAACAAGGGGCCGGGGGGCCTAGGGGGGGCCGAGGGGCCTAGGGGGCCGAGGGGCCAAACAAGGGGCCAGGGGGCCGGGCGTCGGGCTATGAGGCGGGGCCGAGGGGCCTAGGGGTAGTGGGGCCAAACAAGGGGCCGGGGGGCCTAGGGGGGCCGAGGGGCCTAGGGGGCCGAGGGGCCAAACAAGGGGCCGAGGGGAGGGGGGGGGGGGCGGGCGCCATGCTGTGAGGTGGAGCCGAGGGGCCTAGGGGCCGCGGGGCCAAACAAGGGGCCGGGGGGCCTAGGGGGGGCCGAGGGGCCTAGGGGGCCGAGGGGCCAAACAAGGGGCCGGGGGGGGGGCCGGGCGCCGTGCTGTGAGGTGGGGCCGAGGGGCCTAGGGGCCGCGGGGCCAAACAAGGGGCCGGGGGGGCCTAGGGGGGCCGAGAGGCCTAGGGGGCCGAGGGGCCAAACAAGGGGCCGGGGGGGGGGGGCCGGGCGCCGTGCTGTGAGGTGGGGCCGAGGAGCCTAGGGGCCGCAGGGCCAAACAAGGGGCCGGGGGGGCCTAGGGGGGGGCCGAGGGGCCTAGGGGGCCGAGGGGCCAAACAAGGGGCCAGGGGGCCGGGCGCCGGGCTATGAGGCGGGGCCGAGGGGCCTAGGGGCCGCGGGGCCAAACAAGGGGCCGGGGGGCCTAGGGGGGGGGCCGAGGGGCCCAGGGGGGCCGAGGGGCCAAACAAGGGGCCTGGGGGCCGCGGGGCCAAACAGGTACGGGGCCAGGCGCTGGGCAGGTACTGGGCCGGGCGCTGAGTAGGTACAGGGCCGGGCGCTGGGCAGGTACGGGGTCGGGCGCTGAGCAGGTACGGGGCTGGGCGCTGGGCGCGGAATGGGGCCGGGCGCGGGGCTAGGAATGGGGCCGGGCACGGGGCTAGGAATGGGGCCGGGCGCTGGGCGCGGAATGGGGCCGAGGGGCCAAACAAGGGGCCTGGGGGCCGCGGGGCCAAACAGGTACGGGGCCGGGCGCTGAGCAGGTACGGGGCCGGGCGCTGGGCACGGAATGGGGCCGGGCGCGGGGCTAGGAATGGGGCCGGCCGCTGGGCGCGGAATGGGGCCGGGCGCGGGCTAGGTACGGGGCCGGGCGCGAGGCTAGGTACAGGCCGTGCTTTGGTCTAGGTACGGGCCGGGCGCGGGCTATGGTCGGGGCCGTGCGCTGGGCTAGGTACGGGCCGGTCGCGAGGCTAGGTACGGGCCGGGCGCGGGGCCAGGAACTGGGCCGAGCGTGAGGCTAGGTACGGGCCGATCGCGGGGCTAGGAACGGGCCGGGCGCGGGCGACGGGGCCGACGGGGCCAGCGGGGCCGAGGGGCCGAGCTAGGGGCGACAGGCCAAGGGGCCGAGCGCGGGCTAAGTACGGGCCGGGCGCGGGGCGACGAAGTCGACGGGGCCAAGGGGCCGAGGCGACGGGGCCAAGGGGCCGAGCCTAGGGGCTAGGGGCGACGCCAAGGGGCGACGGGCCGGGGCCTAGGCTAGTAGGGCAGTAGGTGGTGGGCCCATTGAGATTAGGTCCTAGGAAATTTTCGCTCTTAATACCATGTTAGAATAAGTGACGAGAGAATGATTGACTAGGAAAAGGGAAGGGGTACAAGTAGAATGTCGAGAGAAATCTGTACCCCCTAAGGCTAAACCCACTATAGCCTAGACAACTATAAACACATAAACTAAGCCTAGATATAACTAAGCATATATGTTTGACAGTTGTCTGCGCGTGACGAGCCACATCGACTTTGGGATACCATCCCGAAGTCGCCTTCGCCATCGCGACCTCGACGACGTTTGCGTGCTTCCGCAGAACTCGCCGAGCAGGTTACCCGGTCGACCTGGACAACCCCAAGTGCCTCTGGTCGACCACCGGGTCCCTCTGGTCGATCACCAGGTGTCCCTGGTCGACCACAGCTCCCATCAAGCTACCCCCTGGTCGATGGACCCCTTCCGTCGACCAGAACTGTCAGCTGTTGTCGACGAGCTCCCCTCGTCGACCGCTGCTCACTTCTCAGGTCGACGGACTGCTCCGTCGACCTCCCGGTCGAACTGCCCTTCCTGGTCGACGGCCCACCCGTCGCCCAGACCAGTCAGTTGCAGCTATCGAGCTCCCTGGTCGACAGCAACACCACAACGGTCCCCTGCAGCTCGTCGAAGCCCGTCGAGCAGCTCTCCCACTGTGGATGGTCGGCTGCTACTCCCGTACATCCGACCAAGTCGTCGGCGTTGCCCAAGCGAGGGCGGGGCCAACACTTTACTCCCGTGAACACTCCCCTGCCGCGCTCACGCTTGGACCCCAAGCCCACACGGCAGCACACTATGGAGAAAACTCGTCCTCGGCGTGCACCCTTCACACAGCACACCGTCACCGCACCAGCCGTGCAGAAGGGCACGGCACCTACTACTGCTGCACATCATCGTCGCCGTCGCCGACGTCGGCCAGACGAACTTGGCCGATGGCGACAGAGCACCGGTTGAAAGCCGGAAAATGCAGCGCCTTCGTCAGGAAGTCTGCCGGCTGCTTGGTAGTCAGGATGTATTTCAGTACGAACTTCCCGCGCCTCACCATGTGCTGCAGCCAAACATAGCGTCGCTCCATGTGCTTGAGGTTGCCCATCAGCCCCAAGCCCGCAGCGACCGTAATTGCCAACTTGTTGTCGACGCGCAGGATAGTCGGCTTCCCAGCGTCGAGCAGCTTGAATTCTGCAAGAAGGAAACGAAGTCGGCGTCCCTCCTTGCCTGCATTCGTGGTCGCAACGTCCTCCGACTCTGTCGATGACAATGTTGCGCACTTGATGCACAAACTCGACCAGGAGACAGCGGCCCCTCCGTAGACGAACACGTAGCCGCTCGTGCTCGTCCCCTTCTGCTTGTCGCCCGCGTCATCGGCGTCCACGTAGCCGATCAGCTCCAACGACTCTGGTCCACCGCCGAACTCCAAGGCGGTGTCGCGGGTGTCAACAAGGTAGGTGAGGCAGCGGTCGACTTCGCGCCAGTGCTGGTCGCTCCTCACCGTGAGGCCGCTCCCCAGCTTGCTGCAGGCGAACGCGATGTCCGGCCTCGTCGTCGTCGCTGCGAACTGCAGCGAGCCAACCTTCTGTCGGTACTCCTCCTCGTACTCGTGCGCCTCCTCATCGTCGAATGTCAGCTCGCCGTAGGCATCGACCGAGACCGGCGTCTTCGGGACTCGACCGCCCTGCTCCTCGTCGATGAAGCGCCTGCGCAGCTTGTCAGCGTAGCCTTGCTGGTGAATCCACAGCTTCCTCGCTGGCCTGTCACACACGATCTCTAGCCCGGCGAAATCTCGCGCAGCTCGAAGGCATCCTCCAACAGCTGCTTTAGTTCCTTCAAAATCGCGGGGTTGCTGCTGGCAGCGAGCAGGTCGTCGACGTAGACCAGCACCCAGCAGGTCACTCCGTTGTCGCTGGCCGTGAAGTAGAGCGCCTCGTCGACCTGGCTCTTCTTCCAGCCAGCGCCCAGCAGCACACCGTTGAGTGCCCTGTACCACAGCAGCGGCGATTGCTTCAGCCCGTAGAGGCTCTTCAGCAGCTTACACACCCGGCCAGTCCCATCGTCGAAGTATTCCGGCTGGTACATGTAGAGCACCCTGTCGAGCTTGCTCTGCAGGAAAGCGTTCTTCATGTCGAGCTGCATCAGGTTGAGGTCGAAGACGGCGACGATGCTGAGGAAGATCCTCAGCGTGACGTAGCTGCTCACCGGAGAGTACGTTTCGTCGTAGTCGGCACCGCACACCTGCGTGAAGCCCTTCACGACCAGCCTCGCCTTCTCGCGCTCGACGGTGTCGCCGAGGCGGTACTTGGTCGTCAGCACCCACCGGTTCTTCATGATGTTCACCCCGCGTGGGGGTTTGACCAGCTCCCAAGTGCCCATGCCGATGAGGCTGCGGATCTCTTCTTCCATGGCGGCCTTTACCGCCTCACCCTTCCAACTCGCCAGCGCCTCCTTTACCGTCATCGTGGCGATGTCCCAGCGGTGTTCGGGGTCTGCGTGCATATCGGGGTCGAGCTCCGGCAGTTCTTCATCCTCCTCGACGTCGTCGTACAACAGGTCATCGTCGACCTCGTTGTACTCAGCGGTGAAGGCAGCTAGCGGTAGGCAGGCGTGGAAGCTCAGGCGCTCCGGCGGCCGTCGAGCTCGACCAGTGCGTCGCAGCCCAGGCTTCGTGATCGGCACCTCCATCACGTCGCTGTCGGTGGACTCTTCTCCTGCCGACAGCTCCCCTTCTTCGTTGACTGTCAAGTCGTCAACCAGCTGCTTCGAACTTTCGACTAGCTGCTCACCTTCTGCTGACTTCGGCCGCTCCCCTGTCGACTGCACTCCTGCTGCTGCCTCTTGTACGACTGGCTCCCCTGTTTGCTGCTCCCCTGTCGTCAACGACTTCCCATCCTGGTCGGCGAGCTTGGCGCCTTGTCGACCGCCGGCGATGCCACTGGCCGGCGCCACAGGCAACACCTCAAGGCTCCCCTCATTGCCGGTGGCCGACACAGGTGTCGACGCAGGCCGATCTGCGACAGGGAAGGGAGGAGCAAGAACCAGGGGAGGTGGAAGAACCTCCACAACATCCTCATCAGCAGGCTCATCAACTTTGGCGAGCAAAGGAACCGTCGCCGTCGAGGTGTCCGTCGGCAGGTGCGTCTGCGTCCGCCCCGACGTCGGCCCAAACTTTGCCTTCCACACCTCCAATGACCGCGACTCGTAGAAGATCACCTCGACCGACGTGACCACCTTGTTGTCGGTCAAGTCGAGCACCTCCCAGCCCTTACTCTCCGGCGACACGCCCAGGTGAACCCCCCAGCGAGCTTTCGGTGCCAGCTTCCCACCGCGCTGCTGCTCAGGAACCATGAACTGCACCATGCAGCCCCACACCCGCGCCAGCGTGAGGTCGGGCTTTTTCCCGGTCAGCAGCTGGTACGGAGTAGTCCCCGGCGGCGTCGTCGACCGCTCCAAACAGTTGCGCACCCAGACAGCTTGTCGTAGAGCGAGGTGCCACCAGTGGTGCTGCACGTCCATGTGCAGCAGCATCGTCCTCACGGACTCGACGGCAGTGCGCATCTCCCACTCAGCCATGCCGTTCTGCTGCGGAGTGTAAGGGCACGTCAGGTCGTGGATGATGCCCTTGCCGTCGACGAAGTCGGTGAACTCCTTCCCGAGGAACTCCCCTCCCCGGTCTGACCGGAGCATCAGCACCAACTTCTTCGCCTGCCGTTCTACCAGCACCAGCCACTTCTGGAACTCCCGCAGCACGTCGCTCTTCTTAGCGACCGGCATCACCCACACAAATCGAGTGTGGCGATCCTTCAGCAGCAGGAAGAACAAGCTGCCATCCTTGGCTACAACCCGAAATGGCCCGCACAAGTCAATGTCCACGACAGCCAACGCCTCCTCGGCGTCCGAGCCTTTGTCGGGGAAGGTGTGCCGCGCCAGCTTTCCTCCGACGCACGAGACATATGGTGGGTCTGCTCCGGTCGACGGAGTGATGTCGAGCCCAGTAGCAACTTTATGTTTCGCCGAGCTCTTGATGGTTTCGACGCTGACGTGCGCGAGTCTCGCATGCAACCAGTCAGGGGTCGACTTCTTCGCCGAGACGATCGTTCGTAGAGCCACCACCTCGGTCGGCGACGATCGCATCGAGCAGGGGCGAAGGTCGGTGCAGAGAACTCGTCCGTTGTAGCGTGCTCGACCGAGCACCTCCCTGGTCGCGGCGACGAGCAACATCTCATCGCCGTCGCCCTGCAGCTGCACTCCGCTCTCCTTCAGCTGGCTGGCAGATAGCAGGTTTGCCTGTATGCCCGGAACGTATAGCACGTCGGGGATGAGGACCCGCTTTCCGGCCTCCCCTTGCAGAACGACGGTTCCGCGGCCTTCAACAGGCTGTAGTGCCCCGTTGAATCCACACACGTTCTTCACGCCGTCGCTCGGCGCCATGTCGACGAAGACCGCCTTCATCCCCATCAAATGGTGGGAGCAGCCGCTGTCGAGTAGCACTGCCATCGGGTTGGCTTGCACAGCTGCCGCCACCGCCTGGACGTCCTCGCCAGCCTCCGGTGCTAGCGAGACCGTCGGCTCCACTACGCCAACCATCGAGCACGATGCCTCCCCGTCGCCTCGGCTCCTACCGCTGGAGTTGTCGACGTCCTTCGTCGACGACGTCTTCTTCGACGTCTGCTTCTCCTTGCGCGGCTTCACGTCTCGACGTGGGCGACGGCTGGTCGAGCGACCACGGCTTCCCTTGGTGTCGTCCTCGTCGTTGTCATCATGGTCGGGACACTCGTAGGAAAGGTGGTCGGGATCGTGGCAGATCCAACACTCCCGCCGTCGACCACCACCTCCTCTGCCCTTACCCCACGTCGACCTCTTCTCGTCGACGTCCATTGTCGACCGCCCACCTCCACCCGGATTCCTGCGCTGCCCTTGCTGCCGATTCAGCTTTGTCGGTGCAGCGTAGTTTACCTGAGGAAGGAGCTCTGTGGGCTGTTCGGCCTCTTGCATCGCCTCGTCTTGAAAAATATAGCTGGTGATGGAGTCCTCGTCGAGGGACTCGCGCGTCCCGGGTACCATCATCATCCTCTTCATAAGGTTGTAGTCGCACGGCAGGCCCTTGAAGATGTGGGAGATGTAGGACGCCGTCAAGTATTCGGCGCCCGCCATCCGCATCTCAGCCAGGATCCGTCGAGCACGATTGCAGTAGTCCGTTGTAGACTCCTGTTCGCCCATTCGAATGTGAGTCATCTTCTCCTCCAGCTGTGCGATGTACAGGTCGTCCCTGACCTGGTACGTCGACTGGATGAAGTGCCATGCCTGGTGGCCAGCATCCAGTCGCTCTCGACAGCTCGTGAGCACCAGCTGCACCACCGGCAAGCAGCACCTCGAGATGACCATGAAGGTGAGCAAGTGAGCCGCACGAAACTCCCCGCGTAGCCGGACATCGTCCACGGACGGAATCGGCACTGTGCCGTCGGCGAAGCCCTTCAGCCCGGCGACCTCCAGCTGAGGTTCTATCGACTCCCTTCAGGTGATGAGGTCTCGTCGACCTTGCAGAGGTGCGACGGTAATCCGGTCCGGAGAAAACTTGAAGTAGCCATACGTCGGTTTAATACCGCCCGCCGTCACATGCGTCGTCGCCGAGAGCCCTCCACCGCCTCGTAGAGGAGAGCGACGTCGGCCATCGACGTCGGCACGCGAGCTGCCTGCAGCTGCCGTTGACTGCTGCACTCGCGCCTGACTCCTGTCGACGCCACCGTCGACCTTGATCACTCCTCTCTGCTTCGTGCCATTGTTGTCGCTGACTCGTGCACCGCCGTCGACCTCGTCGTCGACGCCACCTTTGTTTCGCACCGGTGGAGGAGAAACAGGACGAGATGGGTGTTCCGTCGCCCACTGCCACCGGATGCCCAACTTGACGATCAGCAAGGGGATTGTCCCGTACTCGCCATCCGCGAGGCGTTTCCTCGCATCAGCCAAGCATGTCTCCAAGGTGTCCGCTACGCCCGCATTAGCTACGGGGTCGACCATGGTGACTAGCGCTGCTGTCGGCCTACGAACGACTTAGTAGGTGCAAAAGTCGGCTCCTATCTGAAGGTAATCTGCGGGGCCGTCCACGCTCACCGCACCATGCGGAGATTCACTATACAAAGGTAGTGAGCTAGACTTCGGGGTTGGCACGAACTACTATGAGTGATCGAAGCTTTGCCTAGTTCCTTAGTGCTTGCACAATCACGGGAGAAATTGGCAAGAGTTTCCACTAGCTAAGTTGGAATTCTCAGAATTGTAAAACAAACAATGACAACAATGACTACATCAGGCACCTAGCAACTCTGCAGCTAGCCTGGTCGACAGACAGCACAGCATGGTCGACCGCTTGCCAGGTTGCGTAGAGGAGCCGTGCCAGCACTGCAAAAAGGCGACCTGCCAACACAGCAGGTCGACGGTGTGCCAACGCTGTAGCTGAGCGATTGTCCAGCGTTGCCCCATAGAAGACAGCAGTGCGCACGCTCGTAGATGCGCGCAGACGATCGGCCCGACTTGCACCATTGTGCATTCGTCGGCTGTTGTCTGCACGTGACGAGCCACATCGACTTCGGGATACCATCCCGAAGTCGCCTTCGCCATCGCGACCTTGACGACGTTTGCGTGCTTCCGCAGAACTCGCCGAGCAAGTTACCCGGTCGACCTGGACAACCCCAAGTACCTCTGGTCGACCACCGGGTCCCTCTGGTCGATCACCAGGTGTCCCTGATCGACCACAGCTCCCATCAAGCTACCAGGTGTGCCTGGTCGATGGACCCCTTCCGTCGACCAGAACTGTCAGCTGTTGTCGACGAGCTCCCCTCGTCGACCGCTGCTCACTTCTCAGGTCGACGGACTGCTCCGTCGACCTCCCAGTCGAACTGCCCCTCCTGGTCGACGGCCCACCCGTCGCCCAGACCAGTCAGTTGCAGCTGTCGAGCTCCCTGGTCAACAGCAACACCACAGCGGTCCCCTGCAGCTCGACGAAGCCTGTCGAGCAGCTCTCCCATTGTGGATGGTCGGCTGCTACTCCCGTACATCCGACCAAGTCGTTGGCGTTGCCCAAGCGAGGGCGGGGCCAACACTTTACTCCCGTGAACAACTTCCACACTGTCAGGTCAGCACGTTGGCGGGCATCATGGTCTCTGTCTACACTGTTTGGGTCAGCGCCTAAGGGTGCAGGGTCGTCGGGCTTAGGAAGGTCGCCGGAAGCGTGCGCCCACAGAGACTCATCTGCCTGAACCTGACTCTCTTTAAAAGGCGGCAAGCACGCAGGAGCCAGACCGAGTACTCGAGCGGCCTACCCTCGGCGTCAAAGCGCAGAACCCTAGGGGTCGCCATAGCGGAAGCAAAAGGTGGGAAGTGCTGCTGCCGAAACCCTAAACACTTAGAGCAGCTTACCAGGGCGTGACTGGCAGAGTTGGAGGCCTAGGGCGCTACGGGATGCAGGGTAGGGCGCAACACGGCGGGACTAGAAGGGCGCGGCGCTACGGGCAGGGGTAGCGCGACGTGACGGGACAGGCAGCGCGGCGCGACCGGACAAGACGGACAGGCGCGACGCGGCGGGACGGGACGGGCAGCGCGACGCGGACGGGACGGGAAGGGACGGGACGGACGGCGCGACACGGCGGGACGGACAGGCGCGGCGCATGCGACGGGACGGGACGGACACGACACGACGGGACAGCCCGACGCGACGGGACAGCAGGGGCGACGCGACGGGACAGCAGGGGCGACGGGACAGCAGGGGCGACGGGACAGCAGGGGCGACGGGACAGCAGGGGCAACGCGACGGGACGGGACAGCAGGGGCGACGCGACGGGACAGCAGGGGCGACGGGACAGCAGGGGCAACGCGACGGGACGGGACAGCAGGGGCGACGCGACGGCAGGCACAGCGAGCGCTAGGGCACGAGAGAGACGAGCGCGATAGGCGCTAGGGGACAGTACGGACGTAACGGGCACTAGGGTACGAAACAGGCTCGGGCGCTATGGACGTGAACGAGAGGAACGGGATCCCACAAGATCCTAACTTAGGTGATACCATGTCAAGAACGGAATGATGGTTTCACTAAGGTTGGTTGGGGTACATAAACCTAACCCTAACTGTTGCACCCCATATGACACACATCACTAAGACTATAACATCTGACAAGGACCCCAGCATTGTTGAGCCGTGTGTGATGTTTTTTTTTTGCACTGACAAAACCAGTATAAACTCAACCCCTAACACTGATTTGGACACTACTTTGGGCAGGGAACACTGATCCTTCAGCCTGCCCGCCCTGAATCCAATTTGAAGACCTGGTCCGGTCCCCACCAAGGCGTCACACTGTCATCACCCCCACTTGCAACCCATGCAGTTCTTGTGGTAACATGCGCCTCCACTAGTTGAAATGCTGTTGCTGCTGCTGCTGCTGTTGCTGCTGTTGCTGTTGCTGCTGTTGTTGCTGCTGCTGCTGCTGCTGCTGCTGCTGCCTCTGCCTCTGCAGGTGCAGTCGCTGCATCTGCCTCTGCTGACTCAGCGATGCCATCGGCTGCTGCAGAAGCTGCGCTCCCCCGTGCCCCGCCCCCCCCCCACCACCAGGAAGCATGGGCGAGGCTGCCTGTTGTTGCTGCAGCTGCTGCTGGTGCTGCACGGGGAGCATGGGCGAGTGCGGGTGGGAGGTGTGCATGAGCTGCGGCGAGGGTGCGTTGTACGACAGGGCGGGCGACGGAGCCTGGAACACGGGGGGCGACGGGGCTGACAACCCGCCCGTGCCAGACTGCAGGCCGTACTGGGGGGGGCTCGTGGCAAGGTGCATCTGTGCAGATGCTACCTGCCCAAGGTTGCCCGGGGACGGTGCAGTGTAGCTTCCTCTCATCTGTGGCGCTGCTATGGGCCCTGCTGCCCCCATGGTGGCACCCAGTGCCGATAGCGCTCCTCCTCCAACCCCCCCTGCCACCTCTGCCCTGCCCATCGCTGCTGGTCCTGCGTGGGAAGGGGCGCCAGCACCAGCAAAGTCCCCCATGCCCCCTGCTGCAGCCCCACCAGACCCCACTGCTGCGCCAGGCACACCCATCCCACCACCTCCTCCTGTTGTACTGCCTGCACCTGCCAACCCTGCACCTGCAGCTTGGCTAGACCCCCCCATGGGTACGTTCGGCCGAACCAGATTGGAGCCTGAGGGCGGCATTCGGCCGAGCGGCACCGCTCCTCCTCCAGCAGAGGCTCCGCCTGCGGAGCCGGGCATGGCACTGGGCCAGCCCCCCGGCACGCCCAGCAGCGCCCCTCCCAGCCCCTCAAACGTGCGCATGCCACTCGGCATGCCCAGCAACATCGTCGGCGCTCCCGATCCCCCTCCTGTGCTGCCCCCACCGCCAGCTGTCAGCATGGGATTGGCTGCAGCAGACGGGCGTGCGATGCCGACGGGAGCGGCGGTGGAGAGGGAGGGCAAGGGGGTGGTGAGCGGAGCCGTGGAGGGGCGCACAGGCAGAGATGCCGACCCCGCTGCTGCACCGGGCAGCCGCGGTGCCGCCCCACCCACTGCACTGGCAGCAGCGGCGGCAGCAGCAGGAGTGAACGGGGAGGGCGACGCGGGCGAGGGGGCAAGAGGGGCGGTGGGCGGGGAGGGGCGAGCAGTAGCGGAGGAGAGCGGGTGCGATGGGGTAAGGGAGGGAGCGGCAGATGCGGTGGGCGGCAGAGGAAGGGGTGCCGCTGCATGGGGCGGGAGCGGCAGTGGGAGGGGATGGGGAGGAAGAAGGTCAGTGTGGAAGGGAATGAGTGGGATAGAAAGCGAAGGATGAGTAGGGATGGAATGGCATAACACTGCGCGCGGGTTTGCATGATTTGGGTGAACTGCGGCCCGTGCCTACAGGTGCCAACACACAATGCTTGGCGGCAGATAGAGCACATGAGGGCAGGGGAGACGGGGGATGGGGGGTGTGGGGAGAGAAGGGACGGGGGCAGGGGAGAAAGGGGATGGGGGCAGGGGAGAGAGGGGACGGGGGCAGGGGAGAGAGGGGACAGGGGCAGGGAAGAGAGAGGGGACAGGGGCAGGGGAGAGAGGGGACAGGGGCAGGGAAGAGAGAGGGGACAGGGCAAGGGGAGAGAGGGGACAGGGGCAGGGAAGAGAGAAGGGACAGGGGCAGGGGAGAGAGGGGACAGGGGCAGGGAAGAGAGAGGGGACAGGGGCAGGGGAGAGAGGGGACAGGGGCAGGGAAGAGAGAGGGGATGGGGGCCAAGGGAGAGAGAGTTGGCAACGTACAGGCAGGCGCAGCGGGTGATGAGGCAGGCACGTCAGTGTGAGCGGCAGTGGCAGTGGCGGTGGCGGCAGCAGCGCTGGCAGCAGCAGGTGCGAGTGCAGCAGTGGTAGTGGCGTCATGCGGGTGCTTCCTCTTGCGCGGCTGCATGTGTGGCGGCAGGGCAGCTGCTGCTGGCGCTGCCTGGCTTGGAAACGCGCGGAGGGCGGGAGGGGCAGGGCCAGCAGCGGCCGGCTGGGTGGGCACTCGGAACCCTGACGCCATGGGAAGGGAGCGCAGTGGGGAAGGAGGACATGAAGAGAAATCTGTGGTGAGAGGTGGGAAGGTGGAGGAGGGGTGAGGTGAGCAAGGCAAAATTGAGGGGTGCATGGCAAGAAGGGTATGTGGGGGTGCGTGGTGCGAGGGGTGGGTGGAGGTGCGGGGTGCAAGGGGTGGGTGGGGGTGCGTGGTGAGACGGGTGTACGTGAGGATGTGAGCATCTTATCATGCTGCACATGGGTCGAAACACAGCAGCTGCCACCAACGCCCTTCCCCCCCACACACCCTCGCCAGTGGCCAGCGCATTTCTGAGAAGCTTCTCCTGGTCGGCGACGCGGGCGAGAGCAGCCTTGTCCGAGCTGCCCGCGCCGTACAGCGCCGCCACGCTGGCCGCCGCCTGGCGTGCCCCGATGGCGTGCGCCTTGCGCGCATCGAGAATGACCTTCTCCGCGCGCTCACACGCCACGTCCACCATCTTCGCCTGCCCATGGGGTGGGGAGGAGGGGGCGAGGGGAGGGGAGGGCAGGGATAGATGGCACCAAGGGAAGGAAGAGGCGAGGGTGTGAGAGAGGCGAGGCGTGTGAGAGAGGCAGGCGTGTGCCTTCCGTAGGCACAGGCGCTCTGCAGTGGCGACGACAAGGCTGTGAGGTGCGCTCAGTTACACGGGATCCACACTTGCCTGCGGTGGTGGAGGGAAGGGCGCGACGCGGCGTGAGGGAGAGAGGAGAGGGAGTGCTGCGTACTGAAGTGATAGAGAGAGAAGAGGGACTGCTGATTACTGAAGTGATAGAGAGGAGAGTGGCGAGGGACAGAGAGATGAGAGCAAGTGTGCGGGTGATGAGCAAGGAAGCACTAAGAATGGCCTTGACAGGGCGATGGGCATCCCACCACCGCTGCTCCACCCGGCAAGGCAAGGCACGGCAAGGGGAGGCACAGCAAGGGGAGGCGAGGTGAGGCGAGGGAAGGAGGTGGGAAGTCGGGCACCTGCAGCTGCAGAAGCTCGAGCTGCTGCGCCACGGGCAGCGCTGCCAGTGGCCCCCTCAGCGCCTCCTCTCTTGCCCGCCCCTCCACCTCCATCTCCGGCAGCAGCTTGGACGACAGCATTATGGGCAGCACTGGTGCCAGCAGGCGGGGTGATGCGCCAGGGGAAGAGCCCGGACAGAGGAGAAAAAGGAAAGGGGGAGGTTGTGAGAGGGAGCGATGGATTGATTGACAGGTGGGATGAGAGGACATGATTAGGTTGCTCTGTAATGTGGTTGGAGCGGCAATTCACGCGTGTGAGGTGGCGAGGTTAGCCCCACACCACTGGTGGCGAGGTTAGCCCCACACCACTGGTGGTGGCTGTCGTGGTTGAACTGATCAACCATGATTGCTTGTGTTTCGAGAATCCACCGGAGCAGGGGCTGGATAGTATAAGTACATCATCCCATTCAGTGCACAAGCATAGTAGCATAGCACACATGGTACCCAAACACACCCCTTAGCATGGTAGAAGGCTAGTGAAAGGGCGAGGGACAACAAGGGACGAAGGGCAAGGAGGCAACCATGTGGCAGGTCGTGGGAGGGCTTGGAGCAAGATTGGCGTGAAGGACGTTGTTAACAACGAGCAGCTATTAACGACGAGCACCTGTTAGTGACGAGCAGCTGTTAGCGACGAGCAGCTGTTAGCGACGAGCAGCTGTTAGCGACGAGCAGCTGTTAGCGACGAGCAGCTGTTAGCGACGAGCAGCTGTTAACGACGAGCAGTTGTTAACGACGAGCAGCTGTTAACGATGAGCAGCTGGCTCTGCTGCTGAACGAGAGAATGAAGGTGATGACGCTTAAGAATGAGAGTGTTACGTTGTGCACTTTCACCTTGAAAACGTCCCTCTAGTGTGATGTTCTCAGGTTACGAATGGGTTGGCTTTGGGAGGTCTGGTGAGGTATAGCCTTCCTGGGTGGCGCGGATCTGCTGGCAAAATGCGAGATGCATGAGGATGCGCAGGCAGATTGCAAGATCCACAGATCCGCACGCAATGTGAGGGGTAGGCGTGGATCCGCGCATGTGTCACATCCACCGACAGTTGGTGCGTGAAATGCCAGGTCTGCCGCGCACTTGCGGGTGCAACGCTCGTTGATGCAGATCTGGTGGGTGAGTCACAAGTCACCTTGTCGGATCAGGACCGTGACGGCCCATCCTCAACTGCTAGGTTCAACCCGGCACGGTTGCCAGCTGGACCATATTCGAGTGTGGACGGCCCGGGTTTGACATTGTTCATGCAAACCTAGGGTTGGACTGGCAGCCCAGCAGAAACACACATCCAAGTGGGTGTACAAGCAGCATGGAGGATAGCAGCGCGGGGGTAACAGGTAAGTGGGGAGCCGAGGAAAGAGGGTGGAAGGGGAGGGAGGACGAAAAACGTGGCAGTGCATGAATGGCCCTGGAATGGGCTCACAAGACTGCAGCACGTGGTGGGGTGGGGGCGAGTGCAGCACGTGGTGGGGTGGGGGCGAGTGCAGCAGTAATGCAGAGTGGGAAGTGGCGGAGAGGCACGAACCAGCAGCCACATCTCCGGCCGTCCGTCATTCAACACTTTCCACC
Organism: Closterium sp. Naga37s-1; assembly: GCA_947471745.1. Classification (NCBI taxonomy): domain Eukaryota; kingdom Viridiplantae; phylum Streptophyta; class Zygnematophyceae; order Desmidiales; family Closteriaceae; genus Closterium; species Closterium sp. Naga37s-1. The sequence continues at coordinate 213,483 of CANJKZ010000607.1, forward strand.
CCTCCAACAATCCCCTCCAGCAGCGCGGCTTACCGGCAGCATTCTGAGCCGTGACCGTGGCGGGGCAGACAGCGAAGGAGCGCAGCATGGGCATGACGTCATCGACGAGGCTGTAGAGCCCCGCACTCACCACACTCAGAGCCGCCACCGCC